>JARNME010000314.1:14141558-14536837 GCA_030179655.1 Scaptomyza flava
CTTAAATGCAGTTTTATTTTAGGGGTCAAACCATGACTTTTAAGATATTGCTTTCGAAAATCGGGTCAGTTTTGACGAAGTTATGGAAGTCGAAAGATCTTAGCAATTCCCATGTCGATTTTTTGTCATAAAATTTGAACATGCATGTTGGTCAAAAATCGAACTTCACTTCTATGTAAATACTTAAATGCAGTTTTATTTAGGGGTCAAACCATGACTTTTAAGATATTGCTTTCGAAAATCGGGTCAGTTTTGACGAAGTTATGGAAGTCGAAAGATTTTACCAATTCCTATGTCGATTTTTTGTCATAAAATTTGAACATGCATGTTGGTCAAAAATCGAACTTCACTTATATGTAAATACTTAAATGCAGTTTTATTTTAGGGGTCAAACCATGACTTTTAAGATATTGCTTTTGAAAATCGGGTCAGTTTTGACGAAGTTATGGAAGTCGAAAGATTTTCGGAATTCCTGTGTCGATTTTTTGTCATAAAATTTGAACATGCATTTGGTCAAAAATCGAATTTCACTTATATGTAAATACTTAAATGCAGTTTTATTTTAGGGGTCAACCATGACTTTTAAGATATTGCTTTCGAAAATCGGGTCAGTTTTGACGAAGTTATGGAAGTCGAAAGATTTTAGCAATTCCTATGTCGATTTTTTGTCATAAAATTTTAACATGCATGTTGGTCAAAAATCGAATTGTATATAAACTTAAATACTTAAATGCAGTTTTATTTAAGGGGTCAAACCATGACTTTTAAGATATTGCTTTCGAAAATCGGGTCAGTTTTGACGAAGTTATGGAAGTCGAAAGATCTTAGCAATTCCCATGTCGATTTTTTGTCATAAAATTTGAACATGCATGTTGGTCAAAAATCGAACTTCACTTCTATGTAAATACTTAAATGCAGTTTTATTTAGGGGTTCAAACCATGAATTTTAAGATATTGCTTTGAAAATCGGGTCTGTTTTGACGAAGTTATGGAAGTCGAAAGATCTTATCAATTCCCATGTTGATTTTTTGTCATAAAATTTGAACATGCATATTGGTCAAAAATCGAACTTCACTTATATGTAAATACTTAAATGCAGTTTTATTTTAGGGGTCAAACCATGACTTTTAAGATATTGCTTTCGAAAATCGGGTCAGTTTTGACGAAGTTATGGAAGTCGAAAGATTTTACCAATTCCTATGTCGATTTTTTGTCATAAAATTTTAACATGCATGTTGGTCAAAAATCGAATTGTCATTATATGTAAATACTTAAATGCAGTTTATTTAAGGGGTCAAACCATGACTTTTAAGATATTGCTTTCGAAAATCGGGTCTGTTTTGACGAAGTTATGGAAGTCGAAAGATTTTACCAATTCCTATGTCGATTTTTTGTCATAAAATTTGAACATGCATGATGGTCAAAAATTGAATTGTATATAAACTTAAATACTTAAATGCAGTTTTATTTTAGGGGTCAAACCATGACTTTTAAGATATTGCTTTCGAAAATCGGGTCAGTTTTGACGAAGTTATGGAAGTCGAAAGATTTTACCAATTCCTATGTCGATTTTTTGTCATAAAATTTGAACATGCATGTTGGTCAAAAATCGAATTGTATTATACTGTAAATACTTAAATGCAGTTTTATTTTAGGGGTCAAACCATGACTTTTAAGATATTGCTTTCGAAAATCGGGTCTGTTTTGACGAAGTTATGGAAGTCGAAAGATTTTACCAATTCCTATGTCGATTTTTTGTCATAAAATTTGAACATGCATTTGGTCAAAAATCGAATTGTATATAAACTTAAATACTTAAATGCAGTTTTATTTTAGGGGTCAAACCATGACTTTTAAGATATTGCTTTTGAAAATCGGGTCAGTTTTGACGAAGTTATGGAAGTCGAAAGATTTTAGCAATTCCTGTGTCGATTTTTTGTCATAAAATTTGAACATGCATGTTGGTCAAAAATCGAACTTCACTTATATGTAAATACTTAAATGCAGTTTTATTTTAGGGGTCAAACCATGACTTTTAAGATATTGCTTTCGAAAATCGGGTCTGTTTTGACGAAGTTATGGAAGTCGAAAGATTTTACCAATTCCTATGTCGATTTTTTGTCATAAAATTTGAACATGCATGTTGGTCAAAAATCGAATGTATATAACTTAAATACTTAAATGCAGTTTTATTTTAGGGGTCAAACCATGACTTTTAAGATATTGCTTTTGAAAATCGGGTCAGTTTTGACGAAGTTATGGAAGTCGAAAGATTTTAGCAATTCCATGTCGATTTTTTGTCATAAAATTTGAACATGCATGATGGTCAAAAATCGAATTGTATATAAACTTAAATACTTAAATGCAGTTTTATTTTAGGGGTCAAACCATGACTTTTAATATATTGCTTTTGTAAATCGGGTCAGTTTTGACGAAGTTATGGAAGTCGAAAGACTTTCGGAATTCCAATGTCGATTTTTTGTCATAAAATTTGAACATGCATGTTGGTCAAAAATCGAACTTCACTTATATGTAAATACTTAAATGCAGTTTTATTTAAGGGGTCAAACCATGACTTTTAAGATATTGCTTTCGAAAATCGGGTCTGTTTTGACGAAGTTATAGAAGTCGAAAGATTTTACCAATTCCCATGTCGATTTTTTGTCATAAAATTTTAACATGCATTTTGGTCAAAAATCGAATTACACTTATATGTAAATACTTAAATGCAGTTTATTTTAGGGGTCAAACCATGACTTTTAAGATATTGCTTTCGAAAATCGGGTCTGTTTTGACGAAGTTATGGAAGTCGAAAGATTTTACCAATTCCTATGTCGATTTTTTGTCATAAAATTTGAACATGCATGATGGTCAAAAATCGAATTGTATATAAACTTAAATACTTAAATGCAGTTTTATTTTAGGGGTCAAACCATGACTTTTAAGATATTGCTTTCGAAAATCGGGTCTGTTTTGACGAAGTTATGGAAGTCGAAAGATTTTAGCAATTCCTATGTCGATTTTTTGTCATAAAATTTTAACATGCATTTTGGTCAAAAATCGAACTTCACTTATATGTAAATACTTAAATGCAGTTTTATTTAGGGGTCAAACCATGACTTTTAAGATATTGCTTTTGAAAATCGGGTCAGTTTTGACGAAGTTATGGAAGTCGAAAGATCTTAGCAATTCCTATGTCGATTTTTTGTCATAAAATTTTAACATGCATTTTGGTCAAAAATCGAACTTCACTTATATGTAAATACTTAAATGCAGTTTTATTTTAGGGGTCAAACCATGACTTTTAAGATATTGCTTTCGAAAATCGGGTCAGTTTTGACGAAGTTATGGAAGTCGAAAGATTTTAGCAATTCCTATGTCGATTTTTTGTCATAAAATTTGAACATGCATGATGGTCAAAAATCGAATTGTATATAAACTTAAATACTTAAATGCAGTTTTATTTTAGGGGTCAAACCATGACTTTTAAGATATTGCTTTTGAAAATCGGGTCAGTTTTGACGAAGTTATGGAAGCCGAAAGATTTTAGCAATTCCCATGTCGATTTTTTGTCATAAAATTTTAACATGCATGTTGGTCAAAAATTGAATTGTATATAAACTTAAATACTTAAATGCAGTTTTATTTTAGGGGTCAAACCATGACTTTTAAGATATTGCTTTCGAAAATCGGGTCTGTTTTGACGAAGTTATGGAAGTCGAAAGATTTTACCAATTCCTATGTCGATTTTTGTCATAAAATTTTAACATGCATTTTGGTCAAAAATCGAATTTCACTTATATGTAAATACTTAAATGCAGTTTTATTTTAGGGGTCAAACCATGACTTTTAAGATATTGCTTTCGAAAATCGGGTCTGTTTTGACGAAGTTATGGAAGTCGAAAGATTTTACCAATTCCTATGTCGATTTTTTGTCATAAAATTTGAACATGCATGTTGGTCAAAAATCGAATTGTATATAACTGTAAATACTTAAATGCAGTTTTATTTTAGGGGTCAAACCATGACTTTTAAGATATTGCTTTCGAAAATCGGGTCAGTTTTGACGAAGTTATGGAAGTCGAAAGATTTTAGCAATTCCTATGTCGATTTTTTGTCATAAAATTTGAACATGCATTTTGGTCAAAAATTGAATTGTATATAAACTTAAATACTTAAACGCATTTTTATTTAAGGGGTCAAACCATGACTTTTAAGATATATTTTGAAAATCGGGTCTGTTTTGACGAAGTTATGGAAGTCGAAAGATCTTAGCAATTCCCATGTCGATTTTTTGTCATAAAATTTGAACATGCATGTTGGTCAAAAATCGAACTTCACTTATATGTAAATACTTAAATGCAGTTTTATTTTAGGGGTCGAACCATGACTTTTAAGATATTGCTTTCGAAAATCGGGTCAGTTTTGACGAAGTTATGGAAGTCGAAAGATTTTACCAATTCCTATGTCGATTTTTTGTCATAAAATTTGAACATGCATTTTGGTCAAAAATTGAATTGTATATAAACTTAAATACTTAAACGCAGTTTTATTTAAGGGGTCAAACCATGACTTTTAAGATATTGCTTTCGAAAATCGGGTCAGTTTTGACGAAGTTATGGAAGTCGAAAGATCTTAGCAATTCCCATGTCGATTTTTTGTCATAAAATTTTAACATGCATGTTGGTCAAAAATCGAACTTCACTTCTATGTAAATACTTAAATGCAGTTTTATTTTAGGGGTCAAACCATGACTTTTAAGATATTGCTTTTGAAAATCGGGTCAGTTTTGACGAAGTTATGGAAGTCGAAAGATTTTACCAATTCCTATGTCGATTTTTTGTCATAAAATTTGAACATGCATGATGGTCAAAAATCGAATTGTATATAAACTTAAATACTTAAATGCAGTTTTATTTTAGGGGTCAAACCATGACTTTTAAGATATTGCTTTTGAAAATCGGGTCAGTTTTGACGAAGTTATGGAAGTCGAAAGATTTTAGCAATTCCCATGTCGATTTTTTGTCATAAAATTTGAACATGCATGATGGTCAAAAATTGAATTGTATATAAACTTCAATACTTAAATGCAGTTTTATTTTAGGTGCCAAACCATGACTTTTAAGATATTGCTTTCGAAAATCGGGTCAGTTTTGACGAAGTTATGGAAGTCGAAAGATCTTAGGAATTCATATGTCGATTTTTTGTCATAAAATTTTAACATGCATGATGGTCAAAAATCGAACTTCACTTATATGTAAATACTTAAATGCAGTTTTATTTTAGGGGTCAAACCATGACTTTTAAGATATTGCTTTTGAAAATCGGGTCAGTTTTGACGAAGTTATGGATGTCGAAAGATTTTAGCAATTCCCATGTCGATTTTTTGTCATAAATTTGAACATGCATGATGGTCAAAAATCGAACTTCACTTATACTTAAATACTTAAATGCAGTTTTATTTAGGGGTCAAACCATGACTTTTAAGATATTGCTTTCGAAAATCGGGTCAGTTTTGACGAAGTTATGGAAGTCGAAAGATCTTAGCAATTCATATGTCGATTTTTTGTCATAAAATTTTAACATGCATTTTGGTCAAAAATCGAACTTCACTTATATGTAAATACTTAAATGCAGTTTAATTTTAGGGGTCGAACCAATTTTTAAGATATTGCTTTTGAAAATCGGGTCAGTTTTGACGAAGTTATGGAAGTCGAAAGATCTTAGCAATTCCTATGTCGATTTTTATACCCTTAACCCTTAAAATGGGTAAATAAGGGTATAATGGTTTGGTGCAAAAGTATGTAACAGGCAGAAGGAAGCATCTCCGACCCTATAAAGTGTATATATTCTTGATCAGCATCAACAGCCGAGACGATATAGCCATGTCCGTCTGTCCGTCTGTCTGTCCGTCTGTCCGTCTGTATGAACGCGTGGATCTCAGAGACTACAAGAGCTAGAGACTTCTGATTTTGTATTTAAGTTCTCCTATACCATGAGCAGAACAAGTTTGCTTCAAATTATCGATAACTAGTCTGGTTTCCGATATACACATAATATCGATAACAATAAAATATCGAATTTGGAAAATCTAAAAATGAGGGTTGAAGTAATGGATAATGATAGAACTTTTCTGAAAATTTCGTCCAAATCGGTTGAGAAACACCGGAGATATTGAGCTTAATCGATGGAAGCTAAGCCAGTATATTAAAGTCTTATATAAATTAAATATATTTATTGCAACTGGGTTCAGGGTATCTTCTAGTCGGGCTCTCCCGACTAGAGCCTTCTTACTTGTTTGTCATAAAATTTTAACATGCATTTTGGTCAAAAATTGAATTGTATATAAACTTAAATACTTAAATGCAGTTTTATTTTAGGGGTCAAACCATGACTTTTAAGATATTGCTTTTGAAAATCGGGCCAGTTTTGACGAAGTTACGGAAGTCGAAAGATTTTACCAATGAACAAGTCGATTTTTATTTGTTATGATAAAACTTTAACATGCATTTTGACTAAAAATCAAGTTGACAACTTGCAGAAAACTGAATTTTGAGTTCAAGTTCAAGTTGAACACTTTATTTTAAAATGGTTTGAACATTAGCTTATTTGTTTGGGTCAAGGAAAAGATCATTTATGTTATGATGCAAGCTTTTTATATTACAATGCTAGTTTTTCTTGACTGATTCATTCAATAAACTCTTATACAAGTTTATTTTGTATGTATTTGGAGAATTCTTCACTTGACGACACCATTTGAACACCAAATGCATGAGTATAAATTAAAAGAATGGACAAATTATGAAGTAGGGAAGCAGAGTTTGTCATAGATAATACTTCGAATGAGAAGGTAAAGTTGGCAGATGACGAAAAAGTGATTAAACAAATTTATATGTGACACTGACAATGATAAGCGATGATTAATTAAATAAGCTCCATTATTTTTATTTAAAGCCAAATATTTTTCAGAATTCTTAATTTAAAATATATTAGTTGATCGCGAGTTGTTTTTTTTTATTGTATTGTTTATTGTATGATTTGCATGTATATACAGAAACACATAAATTTGCAGTAAACAGTTAGGCAAAACAGTCGAAAGAAAGTTCAGAAAACACAAAACAACTAAAATCAAAATAAGCTATAAACTGAAATGGTAAACGGAAATCCAAGTGCCAAAAATACGAATATTATTCAAAGTTGTAGTTGACGCAGTTTCACGCCACCTCCACCATCTTAACTCTAACGCATTATCGTTGCAAGTATTTCCTCAAACTTTCTTAGCCCCAGAACTCAAAATGGGTGCCATTTCGGTTGATATATGAGATGCGTTTGTTGCTCCTGATGCCGCCGCCGCTGCTGTTGTTGCTGCAAAACTTCACTTTGGGGGAAAGTGCATTTTCCCACATTAATTTTCCTAATTTCGAAAGCCAACACACACATACAGAGGGTAGAGCGGGATAGGGATAAATGCCAGCCCCAAAGGACAGCACAAAACTATTTATCAATGCTGAAGCATTTCAGATACATGCAACGTTTACTTCAACCTTCTTCTTCTGGCCATTTTTTTTTTTCTTGGTTCTCTTTTCTTTTTCAGAGCCGCATCCATGAAATTGGGCTAAGAGTTAGGGGCAAGATTATGATGGAGATCTCTCCCCTCCCCCCCCCCCCTTCGCCACCCTGACTCACGCCCTCTACTACGTAACCCCTATCCCCTTTGCGCCGTTGCGTTGTCAAATGAAGCGGCAAAAAAGTAGCTGGAAAATGAAATATGCCAACGACGTCGCCATCGTTGTCCTGCATGTCGTCCTGTTAGTCCTTCTGTCGTCCTTTCCGTCTTGCTTCTCGGCGCTAAGACAACTGGCGGCGCATTAAATGACGCCCCAGCGACGTCGCCCACTCGCACATCTTACGCAATGGCCAATGCTTTCCTCCTTCCCTTTCCTTCCCTTCTCGCCTCTCTTTGCCCTTCTCGCTCGCTGTTTCGCCTGTTGTTTTGGCGTAGAAATCGCATTTTGCGCTCCTTTTGCTCCACAACTGACTGCAAAATATTTCACTTTAGAGGACGAACACAGGTCACAGGCTGACTTTTCGCACAGTAGCCGACATATACACACACACACACACATCCATCCCCTCCCTCATCCATTAGTATGCATCTGGCGTTGGTAAAAGTTTTTGGCGCGACCAACAAACGCATGCGGCAGCATCGTCATCTTCTCCTTCTTGCTGCTGCTGCTGCTGCTGCTTATCCTGGCCGCATCTCGTCCCAAAAGCACGTAAATAAATCTTAAAATTGTAAAACCCGGAGCGTTTCAGCTTCAGCTGCAGTTGCATTTGCCAGAAGGGTGTGTGTGTGTGTGTGTGTGTGTGTGTGTTGGCCAAATGCTGTCGCCATTTTGCGATGTGTTTTGCCGCCATCGCCGCAGCAAATTACGCAAGGCAGGCAAGCAAGCAAGCAGCATCTTTTGGCTCTATGACGGCTCTGTGCGACTAAGGCTTTTGGCTAGATGTAACTCCCCCCCCCCCTCTGTTTCTTTATGCACTCTCTAGCTCTACCCTCTTCAAACCTCCACAGCCATGCCGCTCTCTCTCTCTGCTGGTTGGCAGTTCAAGCAACGTTTGTCCTTGGCATGTCCTTTGCGCGCTTTGTGCATTTAAACCGACACAAACCGACACATCACAAAACGCAACGCATGCCTTGCCCCCCTCCCCCACTGCTCACTTATCTTAGAGTCACATCCCCGCCCTACCCCCTGCTGCTGTCATCGTCTTCATCTGCTTCTTCTTCTCTTCCTTTTTGTTCGTTGTCGGCAAAATGCAGTCATTACTGAAAATTGGTTTTGGGGCTAACGCACTTGCACATTTCATGGCTATGCAGGGCACAAGCACACACACGCACACACACACACACACATGTACACCCTCTTATTTTGGCTCTTAAGGGAGTTGCAACAACAACAACAACAACAAACAGCAACAAATGCGTCGTTTCAAAACTTTACTTTTCGCATATTTTTCTTCAAATTGCATGCGATTTTTACTTGTTTGCCGCCATCTTTACTTTCTTTCAATTTTATTTATTTTTATTTTTTTTTTTTTTTGTGGCGCTTTTGCCAACTAGCAGCAGGATATGGCATGCATATACATACATATATTTATCTTATATATATGTATATATATACGTATATATATGTGTATAAGTAATTTTACAGTGCTGCACCTTCGAGCTTGTTGCGGCTGCCGTTTGTTGCGACACACGCGCGTTGCATATACGATTTTCAACCGATTTGTTACATTAGAGCCAAGAAAACCAGCATGACCTTTGCCTCCCCAACCCCGCACTCACAACGTTCCTGCACTCACCCGCTGGGATGTCTGCATAATCGCATGTGGTTTGTCAGACGCTCAGCACGGTTCAACAGATCGGTTCGAGCCCAAACCCGTGCCCCAACGTCGCGACGTCCCCTTCAATTTTGGCTCGGCATTCGTGTGTGTGTTTGTCTCCGCGAAGGTAATTTGCTAAAACCACGAAAAGAAAGGGAGACGAGAGAGAGAGAGAGAGAGAGAGAGAGAGAGAGAGAGAGAGAGAGACTAATGTGCGGATTACAAGGATTTACTAATGCAATCGCATAAAGCAAATGCTTTTCCCAAGCGCTGCATTTTCTTACTCTTCTTCTTCGTCTTCTCGTTGCAGTTAGCCATAAATACAAATTAGTTTTTGCATTTGGCAAAAGTCTCGCAACTTATTAAAGCGACATTTAATGCCTGCATGCTGCATCAGGCTGACAAACTGCTTGGCTTATGGTGTTGCAAGTCGCACTTCTATCGATTATTATCGATAATTGTCGATTGATTAAGATGTGGTCGTCTTCATTCGAACCCAACTTACATTGAGTATGAAAAGCTTTAATCAAGTGCAAAAAGTTTTCAGTCTACTTGAACAACATTCTCAACATTCTGAGTGTTAGATAATATACCTAGGTTCTACTAAAATATATGAAAAACTTCAGCAACAGCTGAAATTCTTTCTCTTTAGACGCATTTGCTTCGAGAATTGAACAACTTAACATGCTAAAAATAGTGTCAAGATTTCTAAAGACAGCTTGTCTAAAGTTCTGTCTCTATTTCGTTCTCTCTCTCTCTCTCTCTCTCTCTCTCTCTCTCTCTCTCTCTCGCTGCCTTTCTATGACATTTTTTCTTATCAGTAAGGCTTCATGTTGGCACACAAGTTTAATACTCTGACTATCTGCTTGGCCATTGTACTTTGCCCAAAACTATTCTGTTAAAGTATTAAAGTAAGTGTTGTTGTTGGCTTGTCAAATGCACAGCTCAACACCCGACGGCAGTAAAATATATATGTATAGATGTCAAAAACAAAAAATAAATAGAATTGCAGTTGAATACTGATGGAGACTACTGTTACAAAACATGGACACGGTGCAAAATTGTAAGCAATTTGCACGCAATGCGATAAAAATCGTCTTAAACGCACGATTAATGTCAATTTTATCAATAAAATTATAAATAAAGACATGAAAACGAGCCGAGGCGAGATAAGCGCGGATGAAATGCGAACGCTTGAGTCGCAACAACAACAACAAAAACAACAACGGCAACATCAACAGCAACAAGATCAGGACAGGCAAATTATTGAGTGTTGCAGCTCGTGTTGCATGCAAAACGGGCCAAAACGGCAAAACGCAGCTGGGCTGGGGTCTGTGTTTCCCCGCTCACCACTCATTCCTCATACCCCTGTTAGCCCCTTTTGCCATTCGACGAGACGAGCAATTTGGTGTTCGCATCGGGAATCTGTGGAAACGGGGGAGATATGATGCAAAATGCGCAGCTGCTGCCACAGTCAAATCCACATGCGCTGCACTAACAACAAAAACAGCAAAGTGGCAATTCGGCTAAAAAATTTATTTCATTTCATTCAATACGCTGCACCGAGTGCTTAGCACAGTGGCCCAAGTCATTTGGAAACTTAGATGAATTGGATTAGAATCGTATTAGAATTACTGAGTTGCAGATTAGTAAAAAGTTAGAATAAGTTTGCCTTCAATCCGATCTTCCCTGAACAGCTATCAAAAACACTGGAGAAAGAACAAAGTTGGATGAAAGTTCTATTAAACTTTATTTAAAAGTTGAAATTATGAACAAAAATCACATAAAGCAATAAAAAAAAGACTTTTTACCAAAGAAAGTTTTAGTAATGATTAAAAAAATACTTTCATCTCTATTTCTGTTGCAGAAATGGTGCTCGATTTTTATAGAAATTCGGGCTAACGAAAAAAAAGTTAGTTAGTTAACAATGTCACAATGTCTGTTAAGCTTTTGCTTCGGATCAGTGTGCGTTTGAGCGTTTACGAGGCGTCGGTGTTCGTTATTCCCACGCCAAAGGCTAAGCAGCGGGTTCAAAACGTCTTGCCCGCCAAGATTCAAGACTCGGCTTCAAATTACACAAAAGATTTGCTGAGAACAGCCGCCGAAATGTGCAGCGTTTGGTTTTTCACGCGAATAGCCCTCTCTCCCCCCCTCGTCGCTAACCATCCCCCTCGTCTACAAAAACACCAAATTACTTAGCTCCATTTGCAGTTGCACTTATGCTTTTTCACAACTCTCAGTTGATGTTATTCATGTGTGCAATGACGTCATAGATATGCTGGTGTCTATGACAAATTGCCAAAGTCAAGAGTCGAGAGACGAGAGTTTCTGTGAAGTCAGTTAACATCAGAGGCACTCAAAACGGGGCTCAAAACAGTCACTTGTTGAAAAAGACACACACACACACAGGAGCTTGCACTTGCAAACTTGTTACTTGCAACGCTCAACTTGCAGCTTGCCACCACTTGCATGCCAAGGCGCCTTTTCCTTGGGCCTGGGCTCGAATTTGCATAAACTGTGCGATTTTGATTTTAAATTATGCCTAGCCAAGTGACGAGTAGCAAAAGTTTGCCGCGTTTCGTTTGCCTTTGTCGGCAACATTCTGTGCAACAACAACAACAACAACAATATTCAGCGTCGTCGAAATGCGCAACATTTTTTTTAATGAGCGACAAACAATGAAGCTGCCACACATTCAAAGTGAATGTGTGTGTGTGTGTACATAAATTAATCGGTAAAAAGCATGCAATTCTAATTTGTTATTGTTAATTTTATGGTTATTGCTCTTGTTCGCTGGCAATTGGCCAAAAATGTTGCCCAAAGTTATTCTTTGTCTTCTTGTCTACAACGCTTCTCCCTTACTTTGGATTCCTGCCTCATTTAAAGGCTGTCTGACAAAAATTAACTTGTTTCGTAGTTTCTTTAATATTTGTTTTGGAAATCGAAGCTAGCAAAGTTCATTCTGCCAATGATCTGCGTTTTATATTACCTGAATTCAATATAGTTAAACATATTAACATATTTCTTATCTGATCTTTGGTGAAAAAAACTCACTTTAAGCCTTTTACCCAAGTTCTTTTTTAATCACTTGTCACTTTAGAAATTGTTGGAGTTTTCCTCGTTTAATGCAGTAGCTATTTGGGGCTGGGCCATAATTCAGCTGTAATTACGGCTTACTAAATCAAAGTGCGTCCCCGCGCTTCCCCTTCTGGAAACTGAGATGAACCGCCTTTCTCGCCCACGTTGACAACGCTCAGTAAAAATAAAAGCAAAAGCAAAAGCTAAAGCCAACACCAAAGGAAAAGGTAAAGATCAATGGCAAAATGCCGACAGTTAAGGTGCGACTACAACAATAACAACAACAACAACGTCAACTCAAGCTCAAGTGATTGCCACAAGGAAATTGCAAACTGCAACTGCAACTGCAGTGGAAAAACTGAAAGCGCAGCAGCAAATTAAAAGCCAAGTCAGCGGAGTCTCTTCAGTTTGAATTCGGTTGGTTTCTCTGGTATCGAAGTCAGTGGCTGGCATATTGAAATAAGATCAATATCGCCATCTCTGCGGCAGCGCGTAGTTGCGTTTAAAAATATATATATAAAACTACGATTGTTCTGAATAGCAGCAGCAGCAGCCGCATCAGCAGCAACAACAACAACAACAACAACTGTCAAACAAGCAACAAGACATATTACGGGCGCGGGCAACTCCAGAGCGGCCCTCGAGACTCATTTACAACTAACCAACGAGTATGATAGTCTATATGTGTGTGTGTGTGTGTGTGTGTGTAAGCAACACTTTACACTAAATCGATTGTCCTGCTTTAAACAGATGTTGAGCATGAGCTTTTAAAGGTGTTTTTCCGCCAGTTGCCAACTTTGTAGCATGCTACAATTTATCAGAGCTGATCAACAACGCTCACGTGATTAAATGGCCCAGGTTTATGGCCAAAAATGATTAAGCAATTAAATACAGAATAAACTTTCATTGAACGTTTGCCAAAAGAAGTTCTTTCGTATTGATGAAACTATATTTCAATAAAAGGAAATGTTGAATAATCTGAACTCAAGTCAGAATTTCGACTTAATCATGTATTCCACATGCGATCATTAGGTGTTTGAACTCATATACAACTTTTCAGCATAAATATCGAACAGTTTTTGTATACAATTTTCAATGAAAAAATAAATAAATAATAGATTTTTCAATTAAAACATATTTTTTTATATCAATTTGTTTTTTAATCTCTTAATGTAAACTAATTAACTATTTATATAAAACATGAAAATAAAATAATGTAAGGGTGAAGGGAAAAAAGTGTTAGATGACATTTTTAGCTGGAAAAAGGCTAAGCTGTTAATATCTGGCGCGTGGTTTGCTGTTTGTTGATGTGGTGCAGTGGTGCTGTGTTGCTTTAGTAACTTGCTGGTTGGTTTGGTGGTTGTTGATGCCGCTTCAGAGGCACCGCCGCCAATGCCGCCAACGCCGTTGCATAAAAACAATTGTTGCTTGTGTTATTGTTGTTGCTGTTGTTGTTGTTGTTGTTGCTGTTGTACGCAATTTAAATGGAATTTCTGCTACTGGACTTACATTGATCGCCATAAATAATCGCTACAGCAGCAGCAGCAGCAGCAGCAGTAGCAGCATCAATGTTGGCGGCAGCGACAACGACAACGACCAGCAGCAGCAACAACAACTAACAAGTACGTGCAACGCGGCCGAGCAACGGCGACCGCATCTCAGATGGCGCGATAAGGTAATTGGACTATTATGTCAAAAAGTATTTGGCGTTTAAGAAATATGGCCTGGCATTTGACATTTCGGCAGGCAGTAGTCACAGGCACCCGATTCCCCCACACCCGAACCCTTTTTTTTTGCTTCACCCCACCCCACATCCTTTCCCCTTCTCTCTCTCTCTCTCTCTCTCTCTCTCTCTTTCGGTGCATGTGTTGTACTTTTTTGTGGCAACAGTTACAATTGCAATTGCCACAGAACAAAAGGTGCACATTAAAAATGGTTCGTTGTTCGCTTTTTATTCGTTGCTGTTGTTTGCTTTCAATTTTGGAGTTGCTATTGGAGCTGCCATCGGTTGTTGTTGTTGTTGCTGTTGCTGTTGATATCACGATTGCATTGATCACTAGCCAGCAAGACAGATAGCAAGAGAAAGGGAGAGCGACAGAGAGAGATAGGAGAGGCGGAGGGATTCTTGTCAAGAGTGGCGACTGGCAAATGATCAAAGCTAAGTGCGTGGCAAATATAATTGATTGGATTTCGCTTTCGATTCGCGGTTGCTTTGGCTGTTGAATGGATTTCAGAAGGAAACTTGTTCTTTAATTGATCAACTTGTTGCGAATACTTCATCGACAATTAGTTGATCAGTAATTGGCAGATCTATCAAGATTCAAATCTAGCCATCCAAACGAAAACTGGTTTTAAATATTATCGATATTTATCGATTGGTGGTCATTGAATCAAATGCGAGTACTTCAATAAGCAGAAGTATTGAAGACTAAGCATCATAAGCGTTAAGTTAAAGTCTGATTAGAAATCAGATTCCCTTTTCGAGTTTCAATACAAGTCTTGAATTATTTTCAAACTAAAAAAGTTGCATGCTAAAAATTAAATAAAAAAATTGTATCAATTACAATAAGTATGCCATTGCAATGTTGATGCGGTTGGAATTTTAAAGATTCCGCTTTATGAAATATTTGTGTAGATTAATGAATTGCACATTCGATAAAGATGCCAGCTGCCTTGCTTGTGGCCGCCGCCTGAACATTGTAACATCATCATTTTAAATGTATTTCATTACATTATTAAACACATTCAAAGGGCATTAAAAAATGCCTTGGCTCGCATCTAATTAGCGCAGGCAGCAAAACAAAACAAAACAAACAACAAACACACACAGCAAGAAAGATACAAAAAATGAGCTGTTAAAGTATGAAGGTGAATCCTCTTTAGTCCAGTTCAAAATTGGCGTCTCCGTCGCGTCGTCGGCCAAATAAATAAGCATACAAAATGGGCAAAAGAGCAACAAAAATAACAAGATGAATTACCTTTTGCCACTGCACGTGAAACTGACACGCCAATGTGTACAGGTTGTATGCAAGGGTACCGCGGTTACCGAGGGAGTCGGAGAGAGGGGGAAAGGGGGAGAGAGAACCCTGCCAAAAACATCTTTAGGTACCCAGTGTTCCAGTCACAGTCACAGTCCAAGTTTACCGCTTGCCGCCTTGTCCTTAAAGTTCTTTGACCATGCCACACATGGCTTTCAACACGTTCTTGTTTTGCTTTTTGTTGTTTTGTTTTTTTGGCATTTTTTTTTTTTTTTTTTTTTTTTGAGCATTTCTCTTGGCGATGGGGCAGCTCTCCTTTGAAAGTGGCTGCGTGACGTCGCGTCTTGCTTTTTGTTGATGGCTCAATTCATTTGTTGTCTGTTGCCAGTTGCCAGTTGCAAGTTCAGCCCGTCCGAAATGCATTTTTAATTTAATTTCATTTTTTGAATAATTTCGCTGGGCGCGCATTAAAAAATACTCAAGAAAGCAACAAAAACCATTAAAAATAAACAACGGCTACGGCTTTGCTACCTTTAATAATATATACTATGTACATATACATACATACATACATATATATGTAAAAGAAGACAAAAAAATTGTCTGCTTTCGATTTGGATTATGTTTATGCCCCCCCAACTATTTCGTTACACTCAATGTTCTTTTAATTGCTGCACCTCAATTATGATAATACTTATGTAAAAACGTTAAAAAGTGTAGCAAGCTAAGGATAGCGTTTTTTTTGTTGCTTTGGTCTTCTATTATTAAAACGCGCCTCTTTGCATAAATTCCGGGCATGGATTATACGCAAATCGCAAACTCGCAACTAGCAACTTGCAACATTTCTCATTTTCATGCCGCATCGCGTTTCTTTTTCATGCATTTAATTGGGCAACCGGGCAACAAAGTGCGATCAGTCAATTACTTAAATGGAACAATTGAGGACGGAGCAAGGAGGAAGTAGAGCGGAAAACGGTGAGGCTAGCATACTATGTATATGTTAAGACTCTTCAATGGACTGTGATTATATTCTAATTACTTCTTATGCAACATTCTTATTAACCAAATGATACAAAACAGAAACACATCAAAAGCAAGTACATTTAGATTGCAACTAGATTTCCATGCGAGCTTAAACATATTTTTACAATATTCGCTTATAGTAAAAGCAATGTCGTGTTCTTCATACAGAAGTTCAACTTTATATAGCTTTCGAACGAAAGTAATACTTGCTGTTTCATATGCTAGAAAAAAGCCAAAATTCTAAGCTTAACAAAGAAATCAACCTCTAAACTCTGAGCAAACCTTGATAAAACTAATAACTTAATATCGATTTTTACAGTAGCTGAGGAAACAGACTATCCATCTGTAGCGAGCCTAAATCTTTAATTAATACTGCTTAAAGTATATTCTACTTTGTTGAAATTATTTATTTTGATAATTAATATTTGGCGTTCCTCACGATTCTGTGTGGAATTTAGCTAATTACGAAAGAAGCACAAAATGCACTTGTAAATAATTTGTTGTTTTTTCTTTTCTGAATACTAAACGTACATACGAGATATGCTATGGAACTATGAATAGAGGTGATTGTTGTTGAGTTTTGGTGGTTAGTTTGTTGTTGAAATGGCAGCGATGAATTGTTGTTTGTTGCCATTTATGTGAGTTAAGCAGCGGTTGACGCTTTTGCCCAAATTCGCATATCAAACATCAAACTTCAAAATGCGCAACATTTCAACGTCCGTGTCCAATCTCCACCTCCCCTCCCCCGTCCGCTATTCTCAACCTTCTTGCACTTCACTCCACTCCTTTTAAGCATCGGCGGCGGTCGCAGTGTCAGTTTGGCCAAAAATGAGCTGCCAAAGATTTGAATATTGCGCATTTGTGTCATAGCTGCAAAGAGTGAAATATTTTTTATATATTTGGCTGTTTTTGTATTTTGTTTTTGGCTTTATGTTTTATGGCTTTTTGAGTGCGCATGTTGCAAGACGCTGTCTCTCAACATGTTGCCAGAATCGAGGCTGCCTTTTGGCTGCCTTTTTTTCAAATGTGTGCAGCAGCAGCAGCAAAAACAATCTGCAATTGCGCCATTTGACAGTCAGGCACCCAGACGTACAAGCCTCAACATTCACAATGCTTAACCCTCCCACCCACCCCCCCATCACGACTTTGCCATTCCTCATCATCAGTGATCCTCGATCCAACGATCCCCGAAGTCCAGTCAGTCGCTGTGAACGATGTGCGTGCCTCTGGTCAACAGTTGTCATTTAATTGAAAGATGTCAATTTGCGTTTTACGGTGGCAACAACGCACCAAAGTGCGTTGCGCAACAACAACAACAGCAATCTGACCCAGAGATACCCTGTTAAATTTATCTTGCATGGAGTTAGCAAAACTTTGGTTTTTAGTAAATATTTGCCAGAGAAAATTAGCTACTCAATTGTTGATTGATACTGCAATGTGATTATTTCATGATTGCAAGCATTCTTATTATATTATATTCTCTTACTGCAGGGTATAAAAAGTGCATAAGCACACACAAACACACACACACACACACACACGGGCGCGCGCAGAGTGCGAGTGCAACTTGAAGGCCCCCCAAATAAATTGCAACCAAATTGCCAACGTCAGCGTCGCTATCAGCAGCATTTATCAGCATGACGGGGAAAGGGAGAGATGCAGCGGTTGTCTTATTGTTGTTGTTGCTGTTGCTGTTACTGCTGCTGCTGTCGCTGTTGCTATTGCATGCTGTTATAGGCTGCATGCTTTATCGCAATATTTAATTGGCAAAATATGCGTCTAAACGCACATAAATTGCATTGCTAACGCGTTTGTTGCGTCTCTCGCAGGCCGCACGCCAATTACCCCAGCAACAACATTGAAGGCAGCAACAGCAGCAACAGCATCCGCACGCAATGTCAAGGCATTTCACTCAATTGTTGTTGTTGTTGCTGCTGCTGTTGCTGCTGCGGCGGCAATTGCTGTGCGGTTTCCAATGTTGCAGCAAGCACACAGCAACAGTTGCTAACCTGCCGCAAAATGTCACAATTGCCCAGTCCGAGTCCCAGTCCAAGTTAGAGTTACAGCACACACACACAGACACACACACAGTGAAGACTTGGTCGAGAGACTGACACTTGACGGAGGCCTGAGAGCGCTGTTGGCTTTTGCGGCTGCAAACAGAGAAAAAAAAAACTCTTGCGGCTTGTTAAATTGTCGCAAAGTTATGAGCCAAGGATTTTGCATTCATTGCCTGTGCTTGCAGCAAGTTGCAAGTTGCAAGTTGCTAGTTTGCCAGTTAACCAACTTACCCGTCAACCCGCTTGCCCCTTTATCCGTATTTCGCCAGCTGACGGTTAGCAGTTGAACCGATGTCGTCTCTCCCTCTCTCTCTCTCTCTCTCTCTCTTTTAACTTGGCTTAACTCTTGGCTCTGGGTCAGTAAAACTATATGCGAATGAGTTTTGCAAACACTAATACATGCAATAGTGCGGACATACCATTAACATTAGTTTATCTTGCAACAATAGTTGTTAAGATTTCTGATTAGAATTTGGCTATCGATTGGGAAAGGCTTTATTAACTTTGCAAGTTTTTGCATTATAAACATTAAAAACATTATATTTCCCGGGACCAATCAACCAGTAACTTTAAGCAATGCATTAAACCATAAGTGCATCAAAAGATTTAAGAAGATTTAGGATGTCCACAAGGCACAAGGCAATGGGAAACAAGCCAAGTGTAGGCATAACAAGAAAATGCTGTTCTATCAGCTACAAAAGTATCTATATTTATTTATGAATAATTAACATTTTGGATAGTATGCAAAGCGATTTGTGTGCTCAGCATCACATTTTGCAACATGCCGACGGCAACTTCTAGCCAAGCCAACTAAGGAAAAGACAAAGCTATTTTGTTAAATTATATATAAATTCAAAAGCGCAGCGAGAGTCTTATATGTTAAGAGCAGCATTTTTGACTTGCTTATCAAAATTTTAAAGTCCATTGTTTTTATCTATTAAGATTTGATCACCATTGCAAGATAAATCATAAAGTTTGTTAAAAACTTACAAAAAGCAAAATAACTAGTTATCAAAGTTTAAGTTGAAATTAGTTTTGAAAAGTAAAAGTCTGTTTAGGATAAGGCCTCATTAAATTTGATATTTCAAATACTCTAAAATACTTTTTATTTATTGCTTAGTTTCAGACAATTAGCTTAAACTCTGAATGCAAAGTTTCGCGGAGCCTGCAGAAAAAAAGTCACAAAAGTCGTAGACGGGACAACCTTGAAATCTGCACATGCACAAAAAGCCACAACTGTTAGACAACTATATATCCCATATATATATATGTATATATGTACATACATACACATATATGTATCTAACTACTTAGTTGTTGAGTGTGCACAGCTCTGGCATAATAATTGAATATAGTGTAAGTATACTGTTTTTGCAGTACGACCGCGACCTTCGTTAAAGTTGTGAAACTTTGTCTTTAAATTCAAACTGGAGCATAACTATTTGCCCCAAATGCACACTTACACACACACACACACATATACACATGCACATAGTTCATATACACAACTGTACCATATATATATTTATGTATGTATGCATGGTATATAGAACGTATAAACTAGTATGAACTAACTGCGCCAACTGAATTTGTATAACTCTTTTATATATATGTATATACATTATATATATATATATTTTTTTTTTCTATTTTTTTTTCTTTCGTATTTTTTAATGTTTTATTTGAATGCTGTGTTGCAGTTGCCGCTGTTGTTGCTGCTGTTGCTGCTGTTTTCGCGCTTGCCGCAACTTGAGCAACGTCCTTGGCTTTCTCTCGCTCTCTCTTTCTCTCTCTCTCTTTTTCTCTTCCGTGGTCGTCCTGGTTGTCCGTCCATTCTGTCCTGGCCGGAGCCGCACTCTTAAGCCTTGCACTCGACTCGTTGCCGCGTCTCTATGTTGTTGCAGTTGTTGTTGTTGTTGTGGCTGCTGCCTGGCTGCTGACTGTCTGCAAAGTTTTCCATATTTTTAGTGCAGCAGCAGCAAAAGCAGCATCAGCGAACAAGCAGGACATCCAGCCAGACATTTGGAGTTTCCCACTTTGCAATAAGTTTCAAACTTAAATAAGGATAATAAAATGCTTTCGACTGCGCAGCAGCATCCTCCAAGCAGCAGCACCAACGTTAGAACTCTCAGTGTGTACCCAACCCTTTGCCCTCACAGTTACCCCTTTCATGTATCGCTCTCTCTTTCGCTCAGCTCTTGACTGTGTGACGTCCTTGGCTTTGCTGCTTGCTGCTGCTGCTGCTGCTGCTCCTGGCTTGTGTCTGTGCGCTGTCTGCTGCAATGCAACCTTGCCACCTTCAGATGCATAAGCACCTAAACCCAATCCCAACCCAAACCACCCAACAAGTTCTTCGTTCTAGTCCGTGATTCACTCTTGAACAACTTTTTAACATAATGAAATCAAATAAAATGTAGGTAGTAGTCGCTTTATGTAGCGAACGTCGCTTGTACCACATAATAACACACACACACACACACACTGAATGGTAGTGTATGTGCGAGAGTAATAAAATATATTCCAGCTGTCTCCGCTGGCAACTGCGGTTCCTGTTGCATCTATTGTTATTGTTGTTCCTGTTGTTGGGAAAACACTTTCAGTTTCTGTGCCACAAAGTGCATACTTTCAATTACCCATCAACAACCGCTTGAAGAGAAAGACAATTGTTGGAAGCATTTGTTTTCATGTTAAATCCAAAATAGCATTTTAAATTGAATTTGATTTTTACGTTTATCTTCAAGCATTTTTCATTTAACTAATTATGAGAATTTTACACTTGATTATGTAGATTTGCCCTTATTTTAGTTCAGAGATAATTTTATCAATGACAAGAATCGACAAACTCATAAGAAACTTTGATTCAATTTGATTTGGTTCAAATTAAAATGCCTTAAATATCCAAATTGGTCAAAGTTTAAGTCAATGTTAAGCTTGTTTTGTTAGGAGCGCAAATCTGCATTCAATTCGATTCAAATTCAAGCTTCTTTGCCAAACGGGAAACTTAAAAACTGACTTTTTGCATATAAAGTAATAGTAAAAGGCAAAACAAAAAATCGATAATGCCTATCAATAGAAATTGTGAGTGAAGGATAAATATTCTGCTGCTGATTAGTTCCCCATCCCAGCTCTCTACTTATCTATTCAGACTTCAGCTCCAACTCTAACTTAAACTCCTTAGCTTAATTCCAAATTGTGGACTTCAATTGAATACGATAACAAAAGAGAATTGTGCTCTGTCTCCATTTTAGTATAAGTTCACATATGTGGATACATCTATCTATGTTCTTATACATTGCAATTCCTCATTTTGTAGCTAAATAGCCGCTGTTAATCAAACCCAAATCCAAGGCAATCCAACCAGCTTTAGGTTCATCTTATCATTGTCGACTTTTTCTCCTCATCATTTGATGCGGCAAATGACAATTGCAGTGCAAGCGACGCAGCGCTTTATTAAAACCAAACCCCTGAATTCCATGCCCCCGCATAACCCTCTTGCACATTGCTCCACCTTCTGCATGTTGTTGGCCATGATTATTTTGTATGTCCTGCGACTGGACACGACTGCAGTTTATGAGCGTTCAACGGCGAGCTATCCTTTACGAGCCGGGCAAAAGTAAGCTTTATTTCGAGTTCTAAAATGTTGAATTTGTAGCTTTTAAGACAAGCCATAAAATTAAATTCCTCTCAAGTTTTATGTTAATCAATATTATCCTGATCTTTGCATTACTTTAAGATCCCTTTGTTAGTTTGTTATCTCTTTGTAACAAGAAAAAAATAACTTCCTATATCTAACATTTGACTTAATTCATTTTTCTAGCCGTAATTCGATCAAAACAATATTTGTAAAAGATTCCAAGTGTGTGAGCCGCTTAAGCTTGACTTTAACCATTGCCTTAACACTATGCTATCAGCCCACTTGCAACCCCTTTCAGCTAGCAGCTACATAAGTGCCACTGCTGCCACCTGATTCCATCTCCGTTGGTGTTGTTGCTGCTGCTGCTGCGCTTTATTCTGGGCTTCATTTCGTGCACTGTCGTCCGTCAGTGAAATAAAAATGTCACTCCCATTGCAATCCATCACGTGACAAATGTGTCCCACCCTCTCTTCCCTCACCCTCTCCCTCTCACTCACTCGCTGTCAATCTTTCTCTCGCTCTCTGTCTCTCTTTTGCTGCAATGCGCTTAGCTACGTTGTGTGTGTGTGTGTGTGTGTTTGGGCGTAAATGTGCCGAAAAAAAAGTCCGTTGCAGGACGACGCCTAGCAAAGCCAAGCCCAAACTAAACCCCTCGCCCCCACCCCCACGCCCCGTCGACTAGAAAACTCAAAAGCCAGGACCAGAAATGCCCGATCCAGGACCAGGACCAAGACCAGGACGCTGCTGCCAACGACGAATGACGTGACATGGCAAAACTTTTAGTTTGCCTGACAACACGCAGCGTGCGAGGGTGCGAGGGGATATGTGGGGGGGGCGTATGTGTTGGAGGCCAAGCGACCGTCATTTATACTGATGCCATATACATATACAGGGGTGGAGAGGGGGGGGGGAGGCGTCGAGGGCGTGGCCGTGCCACTGATGTCATGTGTGTGTGTGTGTGTCTGTGTGTGTGCAACGTTACATTGTTTTTTTTTTTTTTTTTTTTTTTTATTATCTGTATTTTTTTAGTTTTATATCTTATACGTTTTTTTTTTTTGGGGGGGCTGTGTGTGCTCTGTTATTCTGCCTTTAGCCTCAGCTTTAGCCTCGTCTTTCGGTTTAGCTCTTTGTTTTGTTGGGGGTTTGATATTGTTGTTGTTCTTTCAGTTTTGTAGATTGCATCCAAAATTTATGTTGTCACTGGCATTTTGAGGCGCACACTACTCCTCCCTAACCACCCCCCGCAAGCCCAAAATAAAACACACCAAAATGCAGCAACAACAAATACAAAATGGCGACCATTCGCGCCCAGTTTGGCTTGAGTCGATTATTTATAAGCAGTGACAGCGTCGCGTCAACTTGATGATAAACTATGTTTGTCGTGGCGCCCTAATTGAAAATAATGCAGCACACACCTCCATCCACCCTCTCTCTATCGCTCTGTCTCTCTTTTTCTGTCCCCTTACGCCCCAACCGCTTGCAAACATGCAGCTGCAGCAACGTAGGCACAGCCCACTGGACGTATACGCAATGTCACGAGCATCTAGCGTGGGCTGGTATAGAGAGGATGTGTGGGGGGGGGGGGGTGGCAAATCCTCCACTGCCATAATAAGTACAAGCGTAGGGAAGTAAAAGAAAGAGAGAGAGCAAAAATGGCGCAGCCCGAAAAATTGCAATCAAGTGCAAAATTGCCGACGTAAACGATGGCAGCCCAAACTGAAAGGCGCAGCAGCCAAAAAATACAAAAAATACAAAAAATATAAAAATAAAAGAAAGCAGAAAGGAAAGAAAACTGCAGGCAGCTGCCAGGACACGTACGGGCAACGTGGACGCCAGCGTCAGTGCCATCATCGTCATCACTGGCTTTGCTCTTATTATTGTTGGTGTTGGTGTTGTTGCTCGCAAGTCGTCGTAAAAACAAACTGCAAGCAGCCCGGACCCAAAAAAACAAAACAAAAAAAAAGCAGTCTAAAGGCAGTCACGATGCAGCAGCCCAAGACGGATGTGAATCCAAGAAAAACGACTAACTGAATGCACTGCAAAAGAGCAAAAGAGAAAAAAACAGCAAAACAAAATGGAACCCAAAACAATGCATTTGTGTCAATACACAAATCAAACAATCCAATCCAATCCAATCCATTTAATAACTGTCATTTTCACAATTTTCTAATTTTATTGCTTCAAGGTTAGTTTTCTAGCTAATCTGATTGCCTCAACTCGATATAAATGAAATAAAGCCAGATTCAATAATGAATCGAACAAAGAATATTAATAATTATAATGCGAAAATTCCCATAATCTATAGATAGGAAACAACATACACTCTTCACATTATGTTTTTGATAATTAAGTTAGTTTTATTGCATTTTCAATTCTAAATTCCAAATGTTAATCCATTATGCACTTAACATTCCGATCTTTTGTTACGCTCTATCATGTATAGATATACTTAACGTACTATTATTTTCACTTAACGAATATGCCACAAAAGTTCTCTATGAATTTCATGGCAATAGAGCAGCAAAAAGCAGGCAGAAATTCCATTAATTTTTGTCCTTCTTATCGCTGGTGGGCTGCCATTTGGGTTTGGGGTCTCTTCCGATTGGGAAGCATGTGGAGGAGCAAGGAGGGGTGTACACTGCGCTAGTAGACTGGCAGCGCTGCGTGCCACAGTGTGGCAGCTTTGGCTTAGCAGCATCACGTGCTGGGCGCAAACTTAACGCATTTCCGTGCCACACACCATAGACGTAGACGTAAACGTAGACGTTGATGTTGATGTGGAGATGTGGAACGATGCAGAGCGCCACAGGCTGGTAAGTGTGTGTGTGTGTGTTTTTGTGGGTGCTTGCAGGAGGGTTGTTGGGTGGTAGCTGCGTGCACAAGGACCTTATTGATGCAGCAACGACGACGTCTTTGGCAAGGCTGCAAAATTTATTGAAGCGTTAAGTTGCTGCCTTTGGAGACTTATTTTAGTCTTTCTTTTTTCTTCACTCTATATTCTATAAATATCAAATATATATATACGTATATATATATATGTATATATATTTATATGCACGCTGAAAATTAGTCGAGAATTCCAACGTTGTTTAAAATATCCTGCCAAGGTCAAAATTGCTTGATGAAAGACTGTTTTGGAATAAGTAAATAAAGTAAATGAAAACACGAATAAATTATAAAAATAAATAATTAATACTTTAATCAAGCACATTTTATGCTCTCTTCCACATTTTTCTCTAAGTGTATGTACACTTTCTCTGTATTATTTATTTTTATTTTTTTTCTGTTTATAATTCTTATACTTTAACAGTAAGTGAATGTCAGGTATGTCTTGCCATTTTTGCATAGCCGTGACTCCATGTGTGTGTGTGTGCGTGTGTGCGTGTGTGTGCGTAAGAATTTCCCTGAAGAGCTTTTCAATGTACGCAAGTGTTGTAGTTGTTGCTGCTGCTGCTGCTGGTCAATGTCCAAGCACACACATACAAGGAAAGTGCATTACGGCCATGTCCTTTTACTGCTTTTTTAATGACATTATTTAATTATGTAGTTGTTGTAATTGTAAATATGCTCTGAGCGCCAATTTTGATTAAGCCCAAAGCCAAAGGTCACCACAACCGCATCGAACTGAGAGATTGAGAGAGAGAGAGAATGGAAGAAAACTTCCGTTGCAAAACGGAAGCTGTCAAGATGCAAAAACTGAACGTAAAGTTTACCAACTTCTTCAGCAGCAGCAGCAGCAACCACAGCAATAGCAACAGCAACCTACTCCACCAACTCCCTAGTGGTGCATCCGGCTCAAAGGTGGCAGGCTTTGACCTCGAGAAGTGCGAAGCTTAAATGCAAATAGTTTGCCTTAATATATTATTATTGAATAAAGATCTTCGTAACTGTTTACCAACCAAAAGTCAATCGATATAATGCCATAATTGTCTTAAAGTATGTTAATTTGTATTCACAGTTGCCACACTTGCAAATATCTTTTTTATTTATTAAGTATACGCAAATGTGATCTTGAAATATTGATCCACCACCACCGGTCCCACTAAGGACCTTTTTAGCGGTCTCTATGTGACACTCCCTCTTGGGAGGGTCAGCCGGTCTCATCTAACCTAACCTAAAGCTGTCTATAAGTTTGTTTGTTTCTATAAATATTATGACTTCAGTGCAGAAGACTTGGAAATATTTTGTTAAAGTCAAATGCTATGAAGTAATGGGAAGAAATTCTTTGCCAGGGATTTGCATTAAAAGATTGTTAATCACACGTATTACTTTTTTTTACCATTATGTTGTTTATAAGCTTGAAATGTTTTGCAATTGCATTCATTTAGTTTTTGTCCTTCTCTTTATTGGCTTACTTGTTATTCGTTGCTGATGTTTGCTTCCTACTCCTTGCTGCCTTTTTTCTTCTAACATCCTTCTCAAACTTCTCGTTTGTTGTAGCTCGTGCGTGGTGCAATTTTGTGCAATGACACGCCAACATTTGCAACATAGAGCTTTTTGGGTTGTTATTGTTGTTGTTGTTGCTGTTGTCGTTGTCTTGTGCTCATGTCTATTAAGTCAAATTAATTGTCCATTTATTTGTTTGCGATTTTGTGTACCAGCAGCAAAGCAGCCATCAAATATAATTCGACAGGCAACATGAAACGCTGAGCGCCGAAACGGTAAACAATAAATTTAGCTGCTGTTGGTTTGGGGCTTATTCGGGGGCTAGGGCGGAGTTTCCGATCGTTGCAATGGGGAAAAACCACTCGGAAAGTAAATACAATTTGTTGGCTCTATTAAAAATGAATTAAGCTTCATATAAATGGCAGACAGAGCTGTTGTTGCTGTTGTTGTTGCTGCTGTTGCACTTGAGTGATGTGCGCCATTTTGTTTTTGGGGTCTGACGCTAGTTTTGCATTATCGATGAGCAACTAAATTGATTCCAAGTGCAGTTACGTGCATGCAATCGCACAACGGATTTGAAAGGGTGGGAGGGAGGGGTCGTAAAGGGATGGGGAGCGCAAGGGAGCGCAAATACTCGAACACAAAACAAAATAAAAACAAAACAAGACGGTTAAAGATACGAAGCAAAAGAACAGCAACCAAATGCATAAACATTATGAATGAGACAAGCAAAGCCTTTCAGCATTTGCTCTAAGCTTTCTTTGCGTGTGTGTGTGTGTGTGTGTGTTTTGGCAACATTTGCAGTAAAAAGCAAAAGAGAGTGAGAGAGCGCACGAAAACAGAGAGCGAGCAACATGCATGCAACTGCAACAGCTTAAGAGAGCGCAACACGAAGAGCGTTTAGCAATACGAAAATTGCAAGCATTACGTTTTTCACTCAACGTTGACGCTGACGTCGCAGCAGCAGCAACGCAACGCAAAGAGAGCGAGTGAGTGAGTCAGTGAGAGAGAGAGAAAGGGAGAGAGAGAGAGAGAGAGCGAGAGAGAGTTGGAGTTGAGTATGTGTATTGGTGCAGTAACAACAGCAAAACGCTTCGAGTCACTTTCGAGTGCAAATCCTGCTCTCTTTCTCTCTCTCCCATCTCTCTTTCGCTTTCGCTCTCTCTCTCTCTCTCTCTGATTTGCCTCCAACACTGACCAGAGCAAAAAACGCAGCCGGCGTTGCAGCGGACAGCGCGGCTTTATTTTTTTTTTTTTTTTAGTCGGCGCACGTGGCGACTCCAACGCCTGCTGACTCTGACTCTGACTCCGTTTCGGACTCTGACTCTCGAGTGGTTTTTTTTGTATTGCGCGCGTGTGTGTGTTTGTTTTTGGCGGCGGCGCCTTTTTATTTTCAGTAGTAGTAGTTGTTGCAGTATGTGTAGTCTTGGCCGTGGCATAACCCTACGCACTGCCCGCCCTGTTGGCCACGCCTACGTGCTGCGACACCCACGCAACGAGGCGCTTGTTAGGATTGGTTCTCCGACGCCGCCGTCGCCGCTGCCAGTGTCCCCAAAAGCTGGACACAGTCCACAGCAACTAACAACTGGGTGGTGGTGGTGATGGTGGGGGAGGGTGTCTCCTGTGTGTCATGCAGTTTTTGTGTAGTTGAACGAGTGCGCGCCTGCTGCCTGCGTCGCTGCCTGCATTTGCCGCAGTTGGGCAGTTTATATATTTGGCAGTGTGTTGTCCAGCGCGTAAAAAGCCGCTGCCTGCGCCGACGCTGACGTTGCTGTTGCTATTGCTGCTGCCGTGCTTCTCCTTCTTCTTCTTCTTCTTCTGCTTCTTGTTCTTTTGGTAACATTTTTTGGGGATTATTGATGGCTGGGCTGGTTAGTTGGCGGCTGGAGAGTGTGTGAGTGGGTTTAGTTGAGTGTAAAGTTTTCATTTTGTGTGTGTGTGTGTGTGTGTGTGTGTGTGTGTGTGTGTGTGTGTGTGAGCAAATGAACAAAAAAAAGCAGAAGTAAAAGGGGAATAGTAAAACTCTGAAACGCAAGGATATTGATGAAGCACATGCGACAGAAAAATAACCTACCCTCCCTGTGTGTGTGTGTGTGTGTGTGTCAGTGTGCATATGGGATTATTACATGCGGTAAGGTAAGGGAGTTGGGGGTGTGCATTGCGCCTGCTCGGCAGTCTTAGTAAGCAGAATATATACCCCAACACCACACCACAACAAAAGTAAATGCACTGAAACAAAATCATTATATTCGGACGATGTTTTTTTGTTATCTGTACACTTAAATCTCTCAGTGCACCAACTAACAAAATGAAAGTTAAAGTTTCTGTCTCCACTTGCTGCATCTTTGTTTTCTGTAGTTGAAAAGTTTTCTTTCAATTATGTTTTTTTTTATAATACTTATTATTTACGCGGCTGTGGCAAAAACTACACGCTACCCTTCGACTGACCAGCCAACGACAAGCAGAGTTAATAATGCGTAGAATAATGTCAAGAGGGCGGCGTTTGTAGCGACGAGCTCACGCGTCGTATGTGTAACGAAATGTTCGAAATGAGCATAACAAATTATTGGCTCCAAGTTTTGTATAGAATAATTGTTTGTGTGAATGCTACCAAATTTATACAAAAAAAACACAAAAATAATTGCTGCAAGATACTTGTGTATCTTAGAGTTTTGTGTTTAGATTTGCAGATACTTTTGCTTCAAACGAATTTTAACTTCTGAGCGATAATTCTTTAGCTACTTGTACTTTTATATCTATTAAATGTTTTTTTTTATTTAACAAGCAACATCTTAAGTCAATTATGTTGGTATCGAATAAATAAATACTTAATTGTCAAAGATATTATTCTATATTGATTATAATTATTTGTTTCTAAGCTTTGAAAATAGTTTGCATAAAATAGGGCATTCGATAGTCCATCAGGTTAAGTTCATTTACCTTTTTGGGCATTATTTATTGCCTAGAATTGGGCTGAACCCAAAATATATTTGCGTTTTGTTCAATGTGGCAGTATTTTCAAAGAATTTCTTGACCAGGCAATTTATCTTCAGCTATCTTCAGCTTCGCCGTTCCGCTCCCTCTCTATTCGTTCGACATTTGGTTGGTTACACAAAAATGCGGCACAACTGTACATAGATTCTCACTTAGTGTGTGATGCGTCCATCCGGATGGACATCGTCGTCGGCAATCGTCTAAATAAACACAAAATGCAATAAATTTAGCCATCGATTATGGGCTCCAAAAACCTAGACAGACAGGGAGAAAGCTTGGGTTGGTTGGTAACAGTAAGAGGGGAGAGTGCAGAAGGGATTAGCTGAAAGTTACAACATTTGCATGTGGCATGTGGCATCGCTGTAGTTCGATTGGAGTTTAGATTGGGTAAAGATATTGAATGACGGCTAGGTGAGTAAGAGAATATATATATACTATGTATGTATGTATGTATGTGTGTGTATATAACCAATGAATACGCATTGATATAGCATTGAGATAACCTGCAGCAGCCGGCAGCCAGCAGCCAGCAGACAACTGACAACTGACCTGCCACCCACCCTTTGGGAGTAATAGAGATAACAATTGACAAAACAAAAGAGATAGAGTGAACGTAAGAGCAAGATAGATAGAGGGAGAGAGAGAGACTCAGTCGGGATGAACAGAAAATATCCTAAAAAGCCGAGAAAGCTGAATACGAAAACTGGCTGCTAACGGCAACGCTCTAAACGTTACCCTCCCCCTCACCCTTTCGCATGAGAGTCCCTTTTGTTAATTAAGTTTCGTTTGTTTTGCGAGAGAAACTCCACCCCCCCCCCCCCCCCCCAATCCCTCAATCCCCCAGAGCGCGTTGGGTTTTGAACTCTGCGCCGGACATGGAGCCAAATCGAGTTGCACATCAAGCATGCCAGGTGTGGCAAGATGCGGTGTGGTGCGGTTAGGCAAACGCTTGTATTTTACATGCGGGTGTCCAAGCTCTCATTTAAACTGCTGTCAATATATGCGACATGAGTATTAGCCATGCAGGCTTGCAACTCTACCAAGACACTGTAAGAAAACATTAGGGACCTTAAATACGAACTTTAAATGCAATTTAAGAAGATTCTCTGCCAATCAAGTCTGGCTTATATATATTTATAAACTATATTTTCTTATTATTGTTTTTGCATCCCACAAAACTTGAGTTCGGTTTTGATCGGTTTTATAATACATCTTTGCATAACCTTTATATCCACTTGAGTTATTAGAAAACTGTTTTAGTTTGTTTTTAGGATTAACTTAAACTAACTTATTGCAATAACTTGTTGAAAACTTCTCAATTTTATAGAGATACCAATTTTTTACAAGTGCTTGGAGTTTTTCGGATCATCTTCAACCTGATCTTGCCGCGTTGCAAGTTGCATGGCTATGCGTTGCATTGCCAAAGGCGAATGCTTTGATTTGTGCAGATAGTGCGAAGTTGTAGGAAACGGAAAGCAGGGAGCAGGAAAGTCTTCTTCAGTTGGACGCCGACTTCAACTTACTTTTAATTAATAACTTGTCAGTGTGCAAATGACATGAGAGAAGCTACCAAGTTAACGCCCCTGGGCTAGCAATTTCATAGCTTGCCGCTTGTTGCAGCCATACAACAACAAGTTCTACAACAACAGCTATTCCTGATTTAGATGGAGCGCGAAGTCGGCATAACTTTTGCAAGTACTTATCTGTTGGTGTTTTTCGGTTGCGGCACCTATGTACATATATGTTGATCACTTTGATTGTCATTCAATATAAATATCTTTCTCTACCACACTTTCCAATCGATAATCGATTTCTATCGAATAAGCTATCGAAAAACTCAACTGTGAGAGAGAAACACTCAAACTTGTATAACTTAAGGAACATTCAAGTTCGTGTGGCACTTTCAAAAGAATTTTACCCCAACGCAATGTGTTGTGACCCCATGTCAGTATTTTGACCTAATTTTGAAAAGCACTCCCCTTCTTACTCAGCTCTCTCTCTTTCTTTCTTTTCCTCTCGCTCTCTCTTTCTCAATTTTGTTTGTTAAAAGTTTTTTTTTTTTTGGGTTGAGCAAAGTAAGTTTACTTATATTCCCTCTACAGTATACCCATCTCTTACTGTCTCCCCCCCCCCCCCCCCCCCCTTCTCTTTATCTTCCTCACGCTCTCTTCACGCGAAAATGTCACACAATGACGCAGCGTTAAAATGGCGCCCGCAGCAATATATAAAAACAAAATAATACAAAAAAAATGGTAGATTGTCAGTGTGTCCTTCAAGGATGCGGAGGGTCCGAGTCACTGCTACTGCTCTCGCTGCTGCTGCTGCTTTTGCCGGCGTGACAAATGCACGAGGGCCAATGTGCAATGTAATAGAAAAAGTTAAATTTAATGACGCACTGACATGGGAGCTGGGGATCTCTGCATGCAACACGCAAGCACATGAATGAAACAACAGCAGCAGCAGAACAGTAACTGCAGGTCCTGGACTGGGGGTGATTGCTTCTAAAATGAACCAAAGCAAGCAACAACTGCAAATGAATTCATCAAATATTCATAAATTAATTTAATGTCATAGATTTCAGATACATGTAAAATTTTATTGTTATTATGCTGTAGCATATTTATTGAAAATCAATTTTATTTGTTAAACCGATTTGGTTATTGTGCTGAAACTTTTTGCACAAGCATTTTGCTTAACAAGCTCAGAAAGAACTGTGCAACTAACAACAATAATAACAACAACAAAACCCGCAACAACATCTCACATCATCATAATTAAATTGCAATTTTTCTCACTTAGAAAACAGGTTTTCCTTTCGTTCTTGCTCTGTTGTTGTTGTTGTTGTTGTTGTTTCTGTTGCGTGGCTTTTGAGCAAAACCTTAGTTAACGCAATGTTTTGGTTATTACATTAATTTCAACTCCATGTGTCCATGTCTAACATTAGACACTGTCTTGGCCCTGAATCCGCCGTGAAGTCAGCCAAGCGTGGGAGGGGGATTAGTCAAAAGGGGTTGGGTTGAGTTGGATTGGGTTGGGTTGGTGTACATACTATAATATAACACACACAAACACACACATAATTAATAACTCAATCCAAGCGTAAATCTTAGTCACTCGCAGACAATTAACTCAAAATGCATTCAGTCTTTAGTCTCCCTCTCCATGCCTTTGTAAAGTGCGTGAGCTGCCACCAGGGTTGCATTTAAAAGTACAAAGAAGTACATCGAATAAAATATGCTCTCTGTTCCGCCTAAGACTATATATTTTTTGTTGGTACAAAATCCGGCAGCAACACAACTAAAACTCCCGTTGCAAGAGTATTGAAAACAACTTCAACATCAACATTATAATTATTATTATTTTTATTGTATTTTAGTGTTGTTGTTGTTGTTGTTGGTATTCGAAATGCAATTGCAGAAGGCGGAAGAAACTTTATCTTACAGCGTTTCGAGACAGACGCACTTGCCAACCTATGATTAAGTTAATGAATAGCAGACAACCAGTTCAAACGCCCGTTGTATGCTATCTTTTAAATGCATCTACATTTACATACATACAAATATGTATCTTTAATAAGCGCCGGGTGCGTCTAACGGCCACTTTTCGCCAACCATCGGAAGGGGCGATAGAATCTCACATCACATTGCACATTGTCAGTGTGGGCCTTTGGGCCGTGGGCGGTTCGAGTGGTTTTGCGTTGGGCGTGTTTGATTGTTCAATCATAAGCGCTCGAGACGGCCATTTAATGACACACTATAGATATACACTACCTCTCTCTGTCTCCCTCTCTCGTTGTGAGTGTTTGCATTGGCAATTAGCTCGAGCCTAGCTTGAGGGGCATACTAAACCACACCACAGCCCAAGTGGTTAGAGATGCTTGGCATAATTGCCAGCCAACGAGCGCAAGTGCTGGATGGGTTGGTTCGAGCGCTAGGCTAAGGGTTAACTATGTCACCACAAATATCTTTTTGGGAATGACAAAAAAAACGCAAGCGAAAAGGGCAGGCGAACAGTTTAAATGACTTTTGTTAAAGCTACGCAAAAGTAACAAATAGAGATTGTTTTCTCCGTTAATTCATTTGACTATGTCATATGCTTCGATGCATTCGATTTGACTTTCCCCTTCAAGACATTTCATTGCACTTTCACACATCTTTCGTTGACCTTTCGTTGGCTGCCAGACAGCCGCAACTTTGTTTAAACTGCAGAAGCAGCTGTTGAGTGTGTTTTTGTTGGTGGATTGATTGAGTTGCAAACTGCGAAAGAGCCCAAATTACTGTTTATGTATATCGGTAAATTTAATGGCACACGCTCGCCCCATCTCCCCTGCTTCCCTAGCTTCCCCAACCCGCCTTACAATGAACAGGAGTCGCAGTAGAGAGAGAGCGAAAGAGAGACTCGTTCAGTTTTTAATAACTCGGAATGATGCTAGAGTATTATAATATGTGGCACACACACACACATACATACATACATACATATGCATACTCTTCAGTGCATCTACATATGACCATTTAACGCGCTGCTTGCATGTGAAACGATAACTGAAACTCGCTTGCACCTGCGTGGAATGAAAAAGAAACGCTGACGTTGGTGGGCTGGGGAGGTAAGTGCATGGGAATGGGAATGGGAATGAGAATGGGTTCGGGAATTGAGACTGAGACTGAGACTTAAACCGTTCTTGTTGTTGTTTTCGTTTGTGTGACGCGTCGTCTTAGCGGCTCGCATTTAATTGCTGTTAGAACTTGGCCAGCAATAACGGGGCAAACTAAAAATGGCTCGCGATGATGAATTGCTTTTTGCACACTTTAATTGGATGAATGTGTAATTAAGTTGTGGCCGATGGTCGATGTGGCAATAGCAGCAAACGGCAATAACAACAACACACCGCAAAAAATATCATCATGATTGTTTTTCAATCAATAACTTCTTTTGCATTAAGAAGAAATGCTAAAATCGAAAAACTTCCTTTGATCAACTTGAAAAGCATTTCTTAACAAAGATATTTTACTTCCTCTATAATTTTTAACCAAATGAATTGAGTGTATTTCTTTTTTCTGAGTGCAGAACAGGGCTGTGGCCGACTGCGGTCACATGAATTGGACTGCTTGGACTGCTGGCTGGCTCGTAGGCTGTTTTGGTTGTCTGCTAGGCGCAGGATATGCGCAGCAAGTCCGCATTTCATCCGAAATCGCCAAATCAAATAAGACGCATGCGTTGCGCATGTGCATTGAACGCGTCAGGCCACTCAGCCCAGTCAGTCAGAGACTGCTGCAACGCCAACTGGTTGGTTGTTTGTTGGTTCGTGGTGGTGTTGGTGCCACGCAACACAGAGTTTAGTCTCAACAGTTCACTGTATGTTGAGTGTCCTTTGTTGTTGTTGTTGTTGACTGAGAGTCAAACTTGGCGACTTCCACAATCCGATGCCTGGTCGTGTTCATTAACGCTTGACCATTAAACTTGATGCGCTGACTTGATGGTTTGTCCAATTTTCCGCTTCCTCTCATGCCCCTCCTTCTGCACATACGCCTGGGATCTTGGGTTGCTTTTTTATTCTTTTTAGGCAAGCGTTTATTCGCATTTACATAGATTAGGCAGAATTTGTGTGAAATTGAAACTGCTAAAGAAGCGTGCAAAGTGCGAAGATTACACCAAACACACACACACACAACTTACAACAACAACAACAACAATAACACACAACTGTACAGCTTAACAACTGAAGTTTAAGTAGCATTTGACTCTGGCAAGAGTTATGGCCAAGTCTTTCTTGATGTTGTTGTTGTATGCCGTATGGCTTATAACGATTGAGCTGGCTAAGTTCACGTTGAGGCCATCGCCACACAATTTAACGCTTTTCAATTGAACGCTCAGCTGTCTAAATAAACACAAGAGACATCAGATTGCTTTGGGATTTTCATACTCTTAAGCCAGTGAGTAGATAAATAATAATTGTTACACTTAATTTGAGTTATTCTCTTGCTACTCTTAGCCAAGAATGTAAACTTTTTGCATTATTTAATCAATTTTGGACATAAGGAACAAGCTTTTTTGAGTTCATGGGTAATTATTTGGAGAGAATTGCTTCACATGCCTTAAGAAAATGTTTTTTTTTAAAACTAATTTTTGTCGAGAGACGAACAAATAAGAATATAGAGATGATCTGTGATTATTCCTAAGCGTTATAGCAGTGTATTAACAATAAAAGATAACAATATCTTGATTTAGGGAAACCAATTACTAACTTTTCAGAAGACTATCATAGAACTATGCAATCTCTTAGCTTGATATAACTTGTTATAATTGTTAATAAGTTTGTTCGTGTTTAGAGTAATAGTATTATTAGTAAAGTCAAACAAAATGTATAACAAATTTGTATTTACTCGAAACAACATTCCATTTCGAACATTACCAATGCGAATCCTTTTCAAAGCTATTAAGGAAAGGGCATTTTTGTGACGGCTTTTCACTTGCAACGTGACGTTCGTAACGGGTTCTTTAATGTCTCTTTCCTTTTATCAACCAACCCAAATTTTCGCCATCAATTAAGAACATCAACTCATTGTCGCAGCCACCAACAAAAGAAATGTGCAAAAATCTTAGACATGGATGGCAACAAAATAAAAAATAAACCAACAAAATGAGAAAAGAAAAGAAAAATGAACAAACCAGGCACAAAAATGAGGAAAATGTCATCGGAACCCATTTACCATTTGCCGCTATTTTCCCCCTTTGCTCTCTATCTGCTACAGCTGCTGCTGCTGCTGCTGTGCCTGTCCATACTTGTTATTATCCTTCGTTGAGGACGCTGACACTTTTTCGTCATTACTGTTAAAAGCGTTAAGGAAAGGCGTCGAATGGGCCAGAAGAAAATGACGAAGAAGAAAAATAAGAAAAACGACCACGACACAAGCACAAGGACGACCAGGACGTCGAAGCAAGTACAAAATGAAAAGAGTTTTATCAAACAGCAAAAAAAAAAAAAATACACATAAAAATAAAAAGCAAAGATAAAAAATTAAAAAAAAAAAATGCAGGAGAAAAATATAAGAAAATGCAAGGCGCTGGCATAAAATCTGTGCAAGAGCAAGGCGCCAATGCATTGGCTGGCTGGTCGAGGAACTAAGCGAGCGGGTGGGGTGGTGGGGAGGAAGGAATGTTGTTGGCCAGGGTGCCAAAAATTGAGGTTATCGCTAAGACGGGCGACGAAGTTGCAAGGCACAAGCAAAATAATAATAAGCAAGCAACTGCTTGTTGTTGTTGTTGTTGTTGTTGTTGCTGTTGTTTGGACCTTTTTAGCCAGGCTCATCAGGCTGCTGCCTGGCCTGGCAGTCAGGATTTGCGTCGTCCTGCGTCTTGCGTGCTGCACGCGTCGCTGCGTCGCTTGCACTCAAATGCCAAAAATATGCGCGCCGCTTGCCGTCGTCCTTGTCGTCCTTTCAACTTCCATCCCTCTTTTCATACACCCACACACCGACACACGCACAGTCGCAGGCACTTTGTGTTTTTCCATGCCGGCATTTTTCTTGCTCGTTCTTACCCTCCCCCCCCTTCGAACCAACTTTTTGCCACAAAAATGAAGTTTTTCACAAGTTTTTTGGCAGAGATTGATGAATTTTGATGATGTTTACGCGCAAAAGGAGCAGTTTTTTTCTGTTTCTGCTTCTGCTTCTTCATCGTCTTATTTTTATTTTTTGCCTTTTCTTTCGTTCATGTTGCAGTTGAATGCATTTGCTGTTGTTCTTGTTGCTGTTGTTGTTGCGGGGCAGCGTCATCCTTGAAATAACCTTAATCCCATGCACAAGGGGCCAAAATGAGTGATGTTTATAAGACGGCGACGAGGCTGCCACTCCTTACTAGCCCACCCCCACCACCCACACTACACACAACCCCTACTTCCTTTAAGTTTTTCGGGCTATTCTTGGTTTGTGTGCGTTCGTTCATTCCTTGGCATTGCATTTCCACATTACCCCAAAAGCAAAACCCTAACCACGTTTTATGTTTCAAGGATATCATTTCTTCTTCTTCTTCTTCTTCTTTCTTCGTCTTTTTCTTCGTACTTATTTTTCGTTGTGTGTGCGTGTGTTTTGTTTACCCCACTTTTTGTGCGTTAGATTTTCATTTTCACTGCAATTTCATTTGCTGCTTTGCCAAACGCGACGCAAAGTGGCCATTTCGTGCCACCCAAATGGGTGGGATTGGGGGAATTTGTGCAAGGGGGGAGGAGTTGTTCTGTGCGCGTTGTAATGCGCCTGTCGGTCGCCCGGCAAACTGCATCTCTCGGCATCTCTGGGCATCTCTTTGCATCTTACAACGGAGCAAGGACGCATATTAATATCCTTACTTAGCTGCATGAAATGTGCTTAGCACGTTTTTCCACTTTCAATCGTTGCGTGTGGCGGCGTTACTCGCACTGCCCCCTCCACACTCCTCCGCTGCTTCTTTATTTCACTAGCTCTCGCAAGTAGAAGTTCTTCCAGGACAAAGGACCTCAGCAAGTGATTAGCGCTGCTTGGTGAAGAGTTTGCTGCTTAAGCAACTAAACGATTTCACAGGTAACACACACAGTACAAAATATGTACATATTATATTCTATCTATATATATATATATATACATAATTTCATAGTAAATGGCAAACCAAAATCCCTAAAACCGAGCCAAATAAACAAAAAACGCAAACGAACCGAAAGATTTTGCTTGTGCGAAACGTAAGCTTCACAATTTGAGTTACTAAGCTGTTGCAATGCATTTTTGGAAAGTATTGGTTAATATAGTTATTATGATGGCACAAAACACATTACTGCGTGTTTAAGCTTAATCTTCCTAGTTTTTTGTGGTTTTGTACATGTTTCTGAGATATTTTCAATCATTTTTTAGGGGCTGCTTTAGTTTTGCCTACTCAAATTTCAAAGGACCGACGATTTTACGTCGTTATACCCGGAAGACGCTCTAACCGAAAGGAGCAAAAACAATTTTTATTTTTTTATTTTATGTTTGTAATAGGTTTTAAAATAAAACAAATTAATTGGTGAATCAAAACAAAAAAAACTTGGAAAAAAGCAGAAAAAACTAGAAATACTATAACGGCACATCTCATGGAATAGGAATGGAATGTGACGTTGGCATTGCACTTCGACTCTCTCTCTCTCTCTCTCTTGGCAGCGTTGCCAAAACTATGAGAGCATGATACAATCAACAAGGTGGTGTCATGCGAGGAAGCCAGTACCAGTGTATATGACCGTGTGAGTCTGTTAGGGAGTTCTTTCTGTAAGTGTGAGTGAGTAAGGTATACAAACTGTGTTGCTTGTCGACAACAACTAACATCAACAAAGATGATACACAGTACAAAATTCGTCCGCATCAACGTCTTACCCAAACGACAAGCACTTTATGACTGACGATTGGTACTTAAATATAGAGGGCGCTTCCTCGCATGACACTACCTTGTTGATTGTATCATGTACGAGAGAGTAGTGAGAGTGCAAGAACCTGCGTGTGAGGGAGCGCGATAGCGTTTTCGTTTCAATTGCCTTTGCACACAGCGGCCCGTCAAGTGTTCGACAAGCGGCAACCAAGAACGGTAAACATTTGTCACTTTATGTGTGAGTGTGGGCCTTGCTGGGCCTGCTTGTCTATAATTTTGCTGACATCGACAAGTCCACTACTGAATACACTTTCGAAATTTGTATGCATCGCTGCATAAATTGCTATGACATAATTTGTGCCTAGTGTCATAGAATTAAAAAAAGGAAAGACTATGAATGACCAGCAACTGCTAACCTAAAATTTGACTTTTTGTGTACATCTATGCAATATACTTGTCTTTTGAAAGTGTATTGAAAAGCAAAAGAACAATTTAATCCAATCTAATAAGAGTAGCAGAGTGATTTATTAACAGGGTGATCAATAAAATATAGAATGTGTAGAATGCACTCACCGGTAGCAGCAATAACACAGAGTTCAATGCAAGTGCTCTCACTCTCTCTCTCTCTCTCTCTCTCTCTTTTTTCCATTGAGCACTCTCACAAAAACAAAAACCTCACACCCACACACAACAACAATTAAATGAGAGGCATCTCATCTCTCTTTTTATATACTATGCATGTACATTATTTTATTTTATTTTCACTGCATGTAACACACAAGAAAAAATAATAAAATAAAGTAATGTAATTAATACCATCTTCATTGCTTCGCTTATTATAGAGATTTTCAGCACGCTTAACGCAACAACAACACATAAGAATGAGAGCGGTTATACTCTCTCTTAAGTTTTTTCGCGACCCGAAAAAGCAGCAACAAATTGACACGCGTTTGCCAACTTTCATTTGCTTAAAAACACTTTCAAAGCTATTACACGGCGATTCTATAATGTTATATATACTTTGCGTATGTTCAGTGCGTTATATAAACACAATTTGTCTATTAATATAGGGCGTAGCAATTTTAATTGAATAAATAAACGGACGATAAGCCTCCAGCGATGTAAAGACGCGCAAAGTTCCAGGCTTACTGGAACAAGTGAAACAAGTGGAATCTGTCGACTTGTGGAAGGTAACGATCGCTCTCTGCAGTTAGTGCAGGACAGTTATTTTTATGTCTCTATTTGCGAAGTTGATGTTTTTTCGTGTGCAGCAATAACTGAATAGGCAAACACCTTTTTTATACCCTTAACCCATAAAAGGGTAAATAAGGGTATAATGGTTTTGTGCAAAAGTATGTAACAGGCAGAAGGAAGCATCTCCGACCCTATAAAGTGTATATATTCTTGATCAGCATCAACAGCCGAGACGATATAGCCATGTCCGTCTGTCCGTCTGTATGAACGCGTGGATCTCAGAGACTACAAGAGCTAGAGACTTCTGATTTGGTATTTAAGTTCTCCTCTACCATGAGCAGAACAAGTCTGCTTCACATTATCGATAACTATTATAGTTTCCGATATACACATAATATCGATAACAAAAAATATCAAATTTGGAATATCTAAAAATGAGGGTTAAAATAATGGGTAATGATAGAACTTTTCTGAAAAATGCGTCCAAATCGGTTTAGAAACACCGGAGATATCGAATTGAATCGATTGGAGTTAAGTAAGTATACCTAAGTCAATTATAAATTTAATTTATTTATTGCAACTGGGTTCAGGGTATCTTCTGGTCGGGCTCCCCCGACTAGATCCTTCTTACTTGTTTTTTTTGCATGTATTTACATAACTATCGCCGCTGTTCTTGCCTTAAAAAATAATGTTCTAAAGATTACAAATAAAAAAATATATATATTAATGAGCAAATTAAAAATAATTTTGCACGTATTTGCGTTGAATTAAATGCCGTTCTCTATTGATCAAACATAAGCTGTGAGAAGAGCTGAGCCCATTAAAGACAGCAGAGCGTAGCTCACATTTCACACATTGAAAGGTGCTGCAAATGCATAGATGTACACGTACAGTAGAACTTCAGTTTTGCAATCGCTGTTCATTCATTCTCTTTAAAATTTTTACTTCTATGACACTTGCCAACGATTTTGCCACCGAATTCCGAAAGTGTATTCAGTAGTTCACTTGTCGAAGAAACAGACAAAGAAAAATCTCGTCAAGTAGGCTCAGCAGAAATGGATAAAAAACGCAAATGCACTCAAATACTAACACATTTTAACCGTTCTTGGTTGCCGCTGGCCTGCCGCTGAGTGCAAGGGCAACTGAAACAAAAACTGTTGCATGTACTATCTGCTATCGCGCTCTTTCACATATTAAGCTTACTGCTTTTGCGAACCCCTGAGACAAAGCTTTTCTTAACAATTGCATTATCTTGTTATTAAAGGGTTTTTGGCATTATATCGCTGTGTTTTTTTTCGGCACGTCGCAATATCCGTTTGAATTGTGAAAAATCTCGTCGGTATAAGCGGTTTGTCGCCCTTTCATATAAGTTTGTATGGGGACCAACCAATTTATTAAGTATTCGTCGCAATAACAGGACGGACGCTATAAGCAGAGTCGTTATAACTGGATTCTACTGTATGTCATATATTTCAAAACGTATTTTACATGCATGCATCATACAACAGCTTTAAGGTTATAGAGTTTCGCCATTTCAATATCTATTAGTTCAGTTTTTTGCTAATGGGCTGCTTATGTGTGCATTCAGCAACTGAAGTCAACATTCTGATTCGTTTTATTGCTCATACCACATGTGTGCTGCAGGGTCGCAACCAATGGTAATCGACCAGCAACTGCGACTGCTGATGCTGCTGCTGCTGCTGCTGCCATACTCAAAGGACTGCACAAAGTGCACAACACAGGGTGGCAAATAAATGCCAAACACACACACACACAAACACACACACAGCCACATTGCAACAACAACAATACAAAGACGACGTTTATGCAACAATCATTCGCTGAAAATGGCAGGCCAGGCCAAAAGACAACGAACAAAAGAGCAAAAAAGCAAAACAAACCAGAACAAGAGAATTAAAATAAAAAACCTACGAAGCTGCATGCCCCAGCCATCTATCTATGTGTGTGTGTGTGTGTGTGTGTGTATGTGAATTGCACTTTGATGCTCTTATTGCGTTTCACATGGCAACAACAGCAGCAACAACAAAACGCAAATCAAATGAAATGCCACAGACAACAGACAACGGCAATAGCAAAAGAACAGAGAAAAAAAATTGCCTTAGAGCCGCCCATGCAATTTGCAGTTATTGCACACCCAACACACACACACACACACACACAGCAAACTCCCATTCCCTTTTTGGCATCAGTCCGAGGCTTTCATTTCATCAGACGAAATGTGAAATTTTTGCCCTTTGCATGCTAACGACGTTTGGCCAGGATGAATGCCAGCACGATGTCCAAGACCACCAAGGTGATGGTGGCAGTGCGGGTGCGGGTGTTGTGTAGTTACAAACGGTACGTGGGTCAGAGCATTGCCAAAAATGAAAAAAAATCGGCACGAACGCAGTTGGTCAGCTGCCACTCACTCTACTCTTCACTTCACTTCACTTGTCTGTCCATCTCTCTCTCTGTCTATCTCTCTGTCCATCGCTGTGTCTGTCCGTTTGTTTGTCTCTTTGTCGGTCAATGTCTATCTGTGGGTGTGTGTGTGTGTGTGTGCGCACAAAAATATGCAACAAACTACACAGCGTAGCCAAAAAGTGCAAAAGAAAATGTAAATGAAAGGAGTGCGCGCCCTGTGTATGTGTGTGTGTGTGTGCGAAGTGAAAGCGCAAAAGCAAAAGAAAAAAAGAATAACTGAAGAAAAAAACTAGAAATAAAAAACTAATTCGATTAATCATCTGGCACAGGCACACCAGGCAAAGCGCTCCTGCTCCTGCTTCTGCTTCTGGTTGGCCAAAGGAGCACTTCAAACACACGCACACCCACACACACGCATATGTATGCCTCGCACTGGCACGTACACATGCAACGGTGCATTTGTATATCTGTTATTTTGCTTTTCGTTGCTCTTGTTGCCATTTGATGCCTGGGCTACAAAATTTTTTATATAGCTTTTTTTCTGCTGCTGCTGCTGTTGCTCTTGATGACTGTCCGAAATGTATATGGGGAAAAGACCATGTGCATCAGCATTGTTGTGTCACAACGACAGCCAAATACTCTGCAAATAACATGACATTCACTATGAATATGGAGTTTGTAAAATGTTTTTTATGTATTGTGATTTTTTCCTTAATTTATCTAAGCACTTCAGAATGCAAATTTTCTTGGCGTACTTTCCAGATTCTCTTCGCACACTATAGTTAAATGTATTCTTAACTTAAAAACTGCACAGCTGTGCAAATCTTATGTCATAATCATAATACCCGCTATTTTTTTTAGAAGTAAGTTAGCATGTGAATTTGAATGGGAATTAGTCGCTGCTGTTGCTTTTGCAGTGGGTGTTTTTGTACTGAATGAATGTAGGCGTTGCTAGACGATGTTGCAACGATGTTGCGTCAATGTACTTTGTTTGCTGTTGTCGAATCGACGCAACGCATACAACAGGGCTGAAAAGGAGCTGGCGTTGTTGCTTTGACTGGCCAATCTGCAGGCATATATTGCAATAGGCTTAGCTCAACTCTAGCGCACACAGTGCGTATGCGCAATGTGCATTTCTTACATATATAAATGAGAGGCACCCACCCACCCATACACACACGCACACACACACATGGTAGGCAGTCAGTTGGGTTGTGGTGCATGGTCATTCATTTCCATTCGCTGCAACTGGGCAAAACTGGGCGACGACCCATGCAATTAGTCTAATTGCTAAGCATACCGGAGGCCATTTGCATTTGAATGAACGATCGAGGAGAAGGAGGAGGAGGGGTGGTGGTGGTGGTGGTGGCTGTGGATGAAGCGTGGAAGGAGCTTAAGGGGCATGCTGCACATGGCGCTAATCGTTCAAACGAAATCAGCAACAATTCATTTGCACAACAAGCGCCCAAGTCGCCAAGTCCGAATTTTCAAGAGCAAACGCAGACGAAGACGAAAATGAAGTCGAAGTCAAAGTCAAACCACAGCAACAACAACAACAACAAGAACAACATCAAAAAGCAGAAGAAGAAGAAGTATCCAATGCCCAAATCCAAATCCAAGTTGGAGGAGAGCTCGTTGTCGTCGCGCTGCACAAAACAGATTATCTTAATTCACGTTGTGGGAGACTAATGAGTGCAAAAAGTTTCGCAAACGTTGCCCAGCCAGCTAGCCTGCCAGCCTGCCAGCGAGCCTGCTAGCCAAAGCCTCCTTTCTCTTCTCTACAATGCCAACTGGCAACTTCAAGCTTCAAGTCCAAGTCCAAGACACTGCATCGAAATCTGGCTCCTAAGTCGGAATCGAAATCAGTGTCTGACTTGAGGTGCATCCATCGTCAGTTGGCACTGTCAGGACAGAGCCCGGACAGTGGGTAGACAACATGCGTGCGGGATCTTTAATTGAATTAGAGAGCAGAGACAGAGAAAAAGAGAGAGAGAGAGAGAGAGAGAGTGAGAAAGAGCTTAGCACTCTTAACGTAGCAGTTGTCGATCTGTGCGTTTCAAAAGCGCATTAATTGTCAGGCTAAACTGAGCCAAAAGCTACACTCAGAGAAAATGTTTGTGTGCTTATTTCTTACCTTTGTTATATAAACAAAACTAAATCCTTTTTTGTGTTTTTGAGTGTGCCACATTTAGCTGCGACTCTTATCGCTCTCTATCTCTCTCTCTCTCTCTCTCTCTCTGGACGAGCTGTTGCAAACGCGTTGTGCGTCTTGCACTGTGAGAAGCTTGGAACTTGGAGCCTTGTGTCGCTTTTAATTAAGCATAAATTTCATCACATAAGATACGAGGCAGTCAAGTGAGGCACGCATGTTGTCCGTTTGTCTGGCTTGCAGCTTCTTATTGATGTTGCAGCAACATGCACAATCCACCCAGATCCCACATCGCAGATCCCAGACCGCAGTTTCACTTCCATTAACTAATGCTTGCCTGTGTGTGTGTGTGTGTGTGCACCAAGAAAATGTTGATAAGGCTCTGACACTCACAGCTGTTGTTGTTATTTCTTTTTCAGCTTTTTCTTGCTGTAGTTGTTGTTATTCTTCGTTGTTGTTGTTGTGCTAAGACGCATTATGACAGGCCTTAATTGATTGAGCCATTTCATTGGTTGGCCGCAACCAAAAACTTAAGCTCAAGCAGCGCCTGCAGCTAGTATCTCCAACTCACTCACTCACTATTCACATTCTCGCTCGCTCGCTCGTTCTTGCTTATACTCGCTGTCACTTTTGTCGCCTGTTTGCCAAGCAGCAAATTGATTGTGCAACTTGCGCTTTTGAGGCTGCGCCATCTGACGCCGTTGCAAGAAAAATGAATGGCTATTTAGAAGTGTGCAGTGTTCAGGCGGCGTACGGCAACACAGAACTCCTTGAGGCAAACGGCTGTAGCTGACTTGGCTGTGTTTTGCGGCTTTCCAAGAAGTTTGCCAGGCTAACATATTGATAAGTAGCATGACAGCACGCTTCCGAGTGCTGCGCCTTAGTCACACATACATATGTACATGCACATAGTGCAACAAAACGAGGCAGCTACTCAGCCATACATATGCATATTATATACAGTTGAATAGTCAAATTCTTAAGATTAAGAGGTAAAAAGTAAGGCAAAGATCTCATTGGGGCAGTTTGATTCATTCGACTTTAACAAGAACATACTATATGCCTTATCTTGAACTCATTTTAAATCCAATATCATGGGTCATTTTTTCGAAAAAAATAATGTTAGTACAAGCTTAAATGTAAATAGGCAACTTAAAAGAGAAAACATTATACTTTGATAAGAACGGGGCATTGAAAAGGAAGCCAAAAGGCTTAGCTTGTTGCACAGCGAGCGCCGCGTTGCTTGATACTGTATTGTACTTGCAATGTGCCCCAGACAGGAGTTCTTAAATTTTGTTGTATAGAAATATATTGATTGCCAATTTATACATACAAACACACATTTAGTATGTATGCTTGTTTGTGTTGCGATATTGCTGCGGCGACTTCCGCAATTTCGGACTAAAAAATAATATTTTCTTTTATATATGGATTTTGGGTAGCGGGAGTTGTGGTTTTTTGGCCACTCTTTAAGCTGGCGGCTGCTGTTTCCCACCTGGCGTTGGGCTGGCTTTGGCTGTACGTTGGTCGTACGGTCAATGACATTGTTGTTCTCCCTTCCAGTTACTATTGCCGCCCGCACACATGGTCAGAAAAAGGAGGCCTGGGCCAGTTTCGGTGATAAGAGCCATAAGCAGACGTTGCTTGCTCCTCCGTAGCTCCACATTCCCGCCAACGCCGAGTACTCTTTGACTGGCTGACAAACACCTGTCTGGCCCTGGCCCTAGTTTCTGCCTCAGGCAACAGCCAAAGTTGGAACAGTAACAACGACCACGACCACGACCAGGACCAGGACGAGAGGCAGGCTCAGGATGATTTTTTGTTGTTGTTGTTGTTTTTGTCATCATCGTTTGAAATTGTATCGCATTTTTTCTAAGGATATTGTTTCAAATAATTCAAACTGCTGTAGCAAAGAGCAGCAGGCCGTGTCCATGACTCCGAGCTCCCCAGCTCCTGCTGCTCCTCATCTTTCCAACTGGCATAGCCTCGCTTTAATGCTTTGCGCCAATATTTTGCGGCTAGCTGGATGGGGGAGGCAGCGGAGGCTGCTGGTCAACCATCAACTAGCGTAGGAGGCGACTCCATATTCGTTCGCCATCAGCATCAGCATCGTCAGTGTGTCCACTGAAGCGTGATGTCGTCTGACATTTACGGATATTTACAGAGGGTTGAGTTAAACCCTAACACACACACACACACACACACACCTACACATGGCCGATAAAACAGCTCGAGCTATGCTGCTGTCCACGTGCAACCCACACTTGCAACTTTTTAAATACATACACACATACATACGTACGTACGTATGTAAAACATAAAAAATAAAAGTGCAGAAAAGAAGTAAAACGCGAATGCGGACGTTGCTGGCACCGGCTTTGGCCACGGTTTCCTCCTACCCTCATCCTTAGCTCGCCCGCCTTCGCTCCTTCTCTCTTTGTATATTTACCGTATTTGCTTTTACTTAACGTGTGTATGTGTGTGTGGCTCCTCCTGTTCGAATACTTGCTCAAATTTGGTTAACGTTCTATGAAAATGAATGGAAAAAAAAAACCAAAAAAAAACTAAAATAAAAATACAAAATATCGTCTCTTTGTTCCCGTTGAGATGGCTCCATAAAAATATGCTCACCATCTGCCTCGACAGCCAAATAATACTCTTAATAGTCGGCACCGTCAATTAACGCATCGATCTCTGAAACTTCGCTTCAGTATTATTATAAAAATATCAAATCGAAAAGCCTTTTCAGTAACATTTAAGCCTAAGTTAAGAATAAATCTTTAAAATTAATTTTCGTATTTATTTTATATTAGAAACATTCTTAGTTAGAGCATTCGATATTCGCTTTGATCTTTAGTTTGTCACTTTTGATATTTTTGTTAAGCACAGACAACAAACATCCAGCTCCAACTTTGATTTGGACTCTGCTATGGATGCATCGTCAATATTTTGTACCTTGTTCAAAATTAAATTCCATGCCAGGAACGTGCCTATGTTTTCATAATATTTTACAATCTTTTCTGTTTTCGTTTCTTGTGATCCTTTTGTTTTGTCTTCTGTCTGGGCCTTTTGGTCTGGTTTTTTGGTCTTTAAACAAACAAAAAATAGTCTACATCAATGTCGCGTCGCATAAATATTGATAGAAATGTTTTGGAGTGACATTTTGGGTTTTGGGTATTATATTGAAAACTTTAAGCCTATCAGCGTTGTTTCAGAATCGAATGGTGCTGCTTCTGCGGCTGCGGCATTTACTGCTTCTATTGCCTCAAGTTGCAGTTTTGGGGTGGCTCTTACTGGCTTTTTATATAAACTGCAGTTGCCAACCCTTGGGCAACTGCTGCAGTTGTTGTTGCTGTTGTTGCACGCATGGGCACAAAGTCCACTGCCTGGTGCTGTTGCTTGATGAATGAATGTGCCCCTTTTGTCGTTGGTTTTTGTGTTTTGTTGTTGTTGCTGTTGCTGTTGTGTTTGGTTGGGCGCCAGTCAGCAAATCCCATATTCACATTCACATTCACACGTTGCCATTCATAGTCGAGTCGGCTCATCGATGGCAACCGGCAACGGGCAAACGGCAACCAATCGCAGGACGAAATGCAGCGTGCAAAAAAACGCAGCAGCAACAACAGCAGCAGCCGCAGTGAAAGCAAAGGACCACGCTGACCAGCCACAAACCCTGGGTTGGGGGGTGTTGCAGGCTAACTGGGCGATTCGACGATTGGGTGGACGACCGCCCATGTGAAAAACTGAAAAAGTAAAATGAAAAATACCAAAATAAAAAAAAAATTATCAGCGTCGCGCTGCGATTTGCATGCGTCGCATCTAAGGCATGCATACATACATGGTGTATACATACATATATATGGCTATATAGTGTGTACATGCATGAAAAGGGGGGGGGGGGGGGGGGGCAGGGTGAGGGCGTGTTGTGTGGGTGTTACCAGCGTATGTGCCGCGTGCACGTTAATTACTGTTGTGTGTGTGTGTGCTGCTGTTCATCAATTTGCCATAGATTGCAAAACTGAAGTCTCAATCAGCAGCAGCAGCAGCAGCAGTAGCAGGAAAAAACGTGAAACAAGCAAGACAGCACTATGCGTGCGAGCGAGATGGCGAGGTGGCTCGTGGTTTTTCCAATATGCTGCTCACAACATTTGCCAATGTCGCGAGCATTTACTTTTTTCTTCTTACTCGCCTTTTTTTTGTTGTTTTTTAAGCAACGTAACTATACAACGGTTATGAGAAAGACAGAGAGAGGGGGAGGGGGTGGCCAGACCCAAAACCGTCTTCATAATAATTGAATTGGAAAAAGCAAATCAAAGGAGTTGGGTAGATGGAGAGCTAGCAATTTGGTTGGTTCAACGCTGGACGACCACAGTAAAATTCTAATTAAACCAGATATGGATGTTAAGGAAATGAACGAAAGAGAAAAAAATATTTGAGATACGGTCAGCTTTTTTGTAATATATGCACGTATGTTGCTGTCATCGTTGTTGTTGTCGTTGTTGTCGTTGTTTTTAGTGCTGATTGGAGCACATTCATAAAGCATTGTCAGTTGAATTAATATCAAAATTGATCATCAACTCATTCATCAAAACCAACCACACTGACAAGCAGCTAAGCCAACAAATGCATTAAATGCCACTGTTACAAAGCAGCATATTTAAATCACGTTTTTACTTTTAATAAGCTAAATTCTAAAGAAAATTTCATTATTATTTGCGATATTTGGCTTTAAGTTTGCTCGTACACGTGAAGCTTTTATTAATCCTAGAAAATAAATGTTTTTATCCTGCCAAATGAGATTTTTTTGCAAATAAATATTATTACTTATTAGGTATGTACATAAAAAAATGTATTTGCTCCACGCAGCCGGTAGGATTTGAACCTACGCTCCCAAAGGGAATCTGATTTCGAGTCAGACGCCTTAACCACTCGGCCACGACTGCTACGCTCATCGCTTTGGCTAATTGTCCCGTGATGGCCAAGTATAGTATTTATTCTATTTAAAACACATCGATTCAATTGATTCCAAGAGCTTGAAGAACTTTTGTTAGCAAATAAACGCAGATTAACTTTGTGTTTGCGTTTGCATTTAATCTTATCAAAGTTAGCTCGATAAAACGGAAATAAAATGTGTTTAGTTGATGAGGAATACGTTTTTTCTATATCATATCAAAGTCAACTCTTAGAATTTGAAAATTGTAAACATTCAGCTAGCATTCGATCAAATAAGTTGAGAAAATCAAAGAAATATTTTTAAATTTTTTTTTGTAAGGTTTTTACCCACCTAAACGTTATCAGAGGCCGGCAATGGGGCAATGCCAAATGAAATTTTTAGCGCACTTGCGATAAGAAACTTTCTGTCTAACTGTCTGTCTATCTGTTTGTCTGTTGGCGTCAACAACAAGAACAACAACAACAATCTCTATGGCATCCAGGGTTCACAGGTCGCAATTCTCTTTTCGGCAACTTGTTCACAGTTTTTCATTCGCTGTGTGTGGTGGCAAGGTGGCGTTGGTGCAGCGACGAAGACGACGAAGTGACTTTCAGCCAGCCAAGTCGATGAAAAAGTTTCGACAGGTTTCACATTTAAGGCCGCGCACAATGCAACAAAAAAAAAAAAAGCATTGACTTGACTACAAAAAAACAACAAAGGAAACTGTTTCCTACGGCTATTTGAATTGCCGCTGATTAAATACTCTTGAATAAATATGGCAAATCCTCAAGTTTCAAAAGATAACATGAAAACAAACAGACAAAAGATACATACTTCTAATTGTGACACACGTTATAAGAATAAGATAGATCATGACAAAAAGGGTATACAAATAGTATGGTCGAGGTTCGGGAAAAAGTTGTGGCTTTTCGTCGTGGCCCTGAATCAAAACTGTTACCCGTAATGGGAGCGCTAATGGTAACGGTAAAATTATTGGAGGCGTGGGCGTAGGCGTAGACGTAGGCGTAGGCGTTAGTATTACTCCTTTAAGACTGTAGTTGTGTAGTAGTCGAAGTAATGGTAAGAATGCCTCCAAAAACATAAAGTCAAACAACAAAAAAGACACCCAAGCAGCTGCAGTCAAAGGCAAAAACCAGCAACAGCGACTGTGACTTCGATTTCGACATCTTTGTGGCTCATCCGTTGGGTCTGTCTGATGGGCTTCTCTTTCCTGCCAGACGCCGTTATGTCTCGCAAAACTTTTGTTGCAACAACAACAACAACAACAGGAACAGCAATAAAAATAGCAGCGGCAGCAATAGTTACTGCAAACTGGTTCTGCCACATTCTGTGTCATATTTTTGTTTGAGGGCAGTTTTTACTGTCTGTCTGTCTTGTTGCTTTTGCTCTTTGCAAAATATATTTCATATAATTTATTGTAAAATTATTTCCTGCTGTTTGGTTATTTCAACTGCTTGCAAAGTTTGCTTTGCTTTGTTTTTTGTCTTTTGTTTTTTATTTGTATTTTTGCCTTATTTTGTACACTTGACTTGGCTGGCTCCGTGGGCCGATGATCAGAGTACAACAACATGGCCATCAAGCATTTAATTGGCGTCTATTTATGTCCAGATAGCACATCGTATCCCCAAGATCGTGCCCCGACTGAGTGACGACAACGCCGCCGCCAACAAACTGCAACTCAACGCAGACCAAAGGCCGAACGAACAATGAAAATTGATATTGGAAAATTTTTGTAGCATGCAGCGCGGGTTGGAAATCTCAAAGGTCGCATCAGCGGCGCTTCATCCATTCACTCAGGCATCGATCCCGATCCCGATCCCGATGTTGATGCCGATTTCGTTTTCGATTTCGATTTGCAAGCCGTTTTCCATTTCGTTTGACGATTTCGACTTCATTAAAGTTCTTCTTCACTCTCATTACGCAGTTGTTGTAGTTATAGAAAAGCGCCCTTGATTTGCATGCGCAGAGAGCTGTTGAACTGTTCCGTTCCTCTTCTTCTGCACATTTCAGTTCTTCTTCTCATTGCTATCTTATTGCAGATCCCAGCGGTCACATCACAGCCTCTGTTATTGCAGCAGCAGCAGCAGCATCAACACAACAAAAACGCATTGCCAGCGGCAATGTTGTCACGCTTTGTTGTTGTGCACGTTGCACTGCTGCCACAAGAGTTTGCAAAGTTGTACGGTGCGCCTGCGCCTGCGCATTCACTGTCCCAAGTCTGTCCATCATTATGTCAACGCGCTGAATGCGCATGTCAATCAAGATGAAGTGCCGCTGATATGTGTGCTGCTGGTCAACTTGGTTTGTTTTTTTGTAATGTTGTTGTTGTTGTTGTTGTGGCTGTTGTTGCTTCTTCATTGGATCCAGTCAACACATGGCAACGAGCATTGTTGGCAACGTACTAAGCTTGCCAGCCACAAAAGCAAAGCCATAATTAAATAATCAACTGAAATTCTAATGAACTTAAAACTCTTTTTCTGATACTATGTATTCTGATTTTAATCTTTGTAGCTTAAAGGAAATACAATTTTTTTTTACTTACTTATTATTATTATTTTGCTAAGTTAATACAAGTTAATGCAGTCGTACTTTGATTTGTGTGCATGACGAAAATAAGGCCAAAAAGTGGGAACAATTTGAGCATAAAATCTGCTGTTAATACAAAAAAAAAAATAAAACATATTTATAAATTGTTGGATTTGGTCTCTCTATACATGACTCACTTTCTCCTTGTTGCCCCATTCTCTTCCCCACCCGGCTAATTTGCACTTGTCTGCAACTTTTTTGTTTGGTTTGTACCACTTTTTTTTTTAATATTTTTATGATACGCAAGCTACCTGAAAACTTACTAACTACTCATGTGTGTGTGTGAGCGTTGTTTGTGGTTGTTGTTGTTGCTGTTGCTGTTGGGATCAACTTTTGTAGCTCTACTATACTACGTTGTGGATGTTTGCGCTTCCCCCGAACGCCTTTTAGAAGTATTACAACGCGATATTTATTCTTTTGTGTCAGCAATAAACGTAAAATTTACGGCGGAATGTCATTTAAAGTACAAAAAACAGCGAACTTTTTTTTGCTGTCGAAATTCGAGTATTCGAGCCATGGTCAAAGGACAAAACAAAAGTGACATGCAATGCTCTTCGCCTGACTATTTTGTACCCTGCAGTTTTGTTCAATGTTATTCAAGTTACATCCAAGACTTTTAGTTGCAAAAACTTAGTTCAAACTGGATTGATTTTCAAAAGCAAATACCTTTGTCTAATGTGATTTTCTTTTCAACTTAAACACATTCCAGGCCAAATACCCAATTAATATTCTATGTCTCTGGCAAAGCATTGATTACGTGGTACTCTTAAAGTGGGCCCGCATCCAGGCGAAGAGTATCCAAACGGTTTTCATGCACGCCAAATGAAGCCGGCGATGCCGTTAAAGAGCCACAAAGAGAGTGAGAAATAGAGAGTGAGAAAAGAGAGAAAGTTCAGAGTACGGGAAAAAAGCGTTACAGTCTTATAATCCTTTTACTCTTTGGCCATGCAAAATAAAATAAAATAAAATGAAAATGAAACAAAACCAAAACGAAATGAATACAAAAGCAGAGCAAAGCGCGACATTTGTTTGTCTGTCTGAAGAAGGACGTCAGTCTCTATTCGCCGTCTCGAGTTTCGCCGGTTTGTCATTATGTCCATGCTTCCGGATTATATTTTGGTTTGGAATTTTTCGTTTTTCGCTTATTTGCAACGTCTTAGCCGTTGTGCAGCTGTCGGGCAACACGACCCACGACAGACAGAGTCCAAAGAGCCAAAGAGCCCCGAGCCAAGCCAAGTTGTTGCTGTTGTTGTTGTTGTTGTTGTTTATTTTTTGGCCGCAATCCCTTTAATTTCGTCAAGTGGCCTAATACCGTTCCACTAAGTGGGGCTAATCAGCCAGCCACAAGATTCAAATCTCAAACGGATGTCGCCTTGTCGTGTTTACAAGGCAACCAAAACGCGCCGCTCTCTCTCTCCTCCCACCACTTCCCCCCACAACCTAACCAACATCCCCCCTCTTACATACTTTCGCTTCATTCCCGCAACCATAAACTGTATAATAATCCTACGGCACGGAGCAGCAAACACATCAAAGCAAGCAAAGGGACTCCTGACACTCGAACAAATTAAGTATTAAGGTATTTCAAGCATGGCCCAGTACTAAATGTATATACATATATTTGTCATGATATGAAATAAACTGTCTGGCAATGCAACGCCTGTGTGTTCCATTGATTAACCTTGCAACTATTATGCGTCATTTAAAGCAAAAGCGTTGAATATGTTAATTACATTGAAGGACTTAGCTACCGATTAAAGCCAAATAAAAGCAAGCTTAGTCAAAGGGAAATGTACTTAGGCTAAAGGAAAGATTAATTACATATATTTATGTTTGTTTGCAATTTAAAGCGGTATCTTTTAGCTAGGCAATGCAATAATAATCACTTGCCTAAGCTTAATTTAACTAAACGCACTTAAGCCACAGCTTACTTAGGATCATAAAATATTGTTGATATATTTTAAGCCTTGGCTTAACGAATTCTTGCATTGCTTGTTCAAATGTTTTACTTAAACAGATCTTACTTTCTTTAGAACATTTTTGCGTATTTTAATCAACAATTAATATGAAATCAATATCTTTTTCTGATAGATGCAATCCAACATTTATCGGGTATCTACTTAAAGCTTATGCATTTTAAGTACGCATAAAATTTTATTATTTTTTTTCCTGGTACTCATCAACATTTTTAATTGCGTGCTTTTTAATGACAGCGCTCCAATTAAATTGGCGCAGATTGTCAAAACAGCGGCCAATGAAATGAGATCCGAAAAGCAAGTAACAGCAACAGCAACAACAGCAACAACAACAACTTTGGCCACATCTTGCACACACAGTTGAAAGCTTCAATTTACCACCCATTGTGCTTTATGGCAACACAGACAGGATGGCGGAGGCAAAGGCAGCAAAGGCGGCAACATGCAGCTGTAGACTGCAGTCGGTGCAACGTTGATCCCCAAAACAGACACACAACTTTTTTTAATATGCAAAAGACGCATGCAGCGATCTGTGCCACCTGTTCCCCATGTTCAGAGTGCAGTCAGCTTTGGCGATATTGGGTAGATGGGTATAATACGGGGGAATGGAGGAAGCAATGCGACGCGCCGCACCGCGTGGGATAAGCAAATTTTTTGATTTACGTTTTGTTGTTGCCAGCTGACAGGCAAGACCAGGCCAGGCCAGGCCACTAAAACAGACAGACATACTGACGGACAGAGCTAAGCTGAAGGCAATCTTCAGGACAGAAAGATAGAGAGAGAGAGAAAGAGGGGAAAAAGTCGTTTTACAGTTTTACAGTTAAGTTACAAATCGCTGGAATTAATTGTACGCGTGGCGCTGATAAGCAGCTGCCTGTCCAGCGACTGCAACATTCAATTAAGTCGTCTTCGGCAGCCAAATCGCCCGAGGACAACAATTGCGTACCCTCTTTTAGCTGACTCTTGCAACTGGAACAGGCAGGGATCGGCATAGGGAACAAGACATGTAGCACTTTGTGGACTGTGTGGCCTGTGGAATATATGTATGGTATGCATGCATATACAAACATATTCTTGACATGTGCGTGTTCGTGCCACAGTATCGAGAAGAAGAAGGTGCGAACTTTGCAATGAACGGCAGCCAAAAAATGCCAAAATGCCAAACTGCCAATCAGCCAAGGCAAGTTCGGAGAGTATTTTCAAGCCAGTGAACATCTAAATGTTTGAGCTTTTTTACTACCTAGATAAGATTAAATGTTGATATACATCAATATAAACAATTTGTTATATGTTTATAAAAACCATGCAATAATCTAAAGCTGCCCAACATACTTAGAATCAATATGTTTTTATTGCTTTAGCCGAATTGTGTAGCCTCATTTAAGTTACAACTAACAGTATTTCACAATCTGACAGAGTGACAGACGGACTTAATATTTAGTTTAGGTCTCGAAGGTAATGACAACATAATTACTTTGCAAATCGTTGAAGAGATTGTAAACTGAAATCTTTTTAATTGCCGCCCCCAAAAGACAACAGCAAATGTTGCCAACTGTGAATGTTAACGCCTACGCGCATTTAAAAGCCGCCAACATGCGTACAACAACAACCGACAACCGACAACAACAACAACAACATCGCCAGCCCAGTTAACAGTAATTGCTGGCGCGTCGAGTTTTTGGACCACCAATGGATTGATTAACTACGTGTTCGATATTTCTTTGCCAAACGTCCCCTTCCCAGCCAGTGGCTCTCTTTCTCGGTGTGTGTGTCACTTGGTATTGATGATGTGGCTGGAGCAGCTTTTGAGGCTCGCGTCCAAATCAAATTTACTATAATGACCACTCAAATGGACAGCGTAATGGGCCATGCAGCGAGAGAAAGAGAAAGGCGAATTGGCGAATGGCAAAACGGCTAACAGAACGACGAACTTGTACCAAATAAAGTTGGCTAACTCTCTCGGAGATGCCGCCAAGTGGGCGATGTCCAGCACTTAGGAGAGTGCACAACAAGAGCAAGCAGTTAGTGGGGAGGTGGGGGGAATTAAATGTATATGTTGGCAGAGTCAAACGAATGGCATGCACGGAAATGTCGATGATCCTGTTCCTGTGTGTTGACCGCCTGTTGGTGTTTGAAAAAAAAAACTGTGGGTTTCGGGTAGCCAACAACAATAACATTGTCATGGTAAGCAAAGCTGATAGAGTATCATAGGTCGGGCAGCTTATTAAACCGAGAATGCGAATCAAACGCATTCGAACCGCTTTACTTAGTGCAGTTTCGCCGGGAATCATTAACCAACTAGTTTGGGATAGGTTCAAGCATTACGTCTAAATAATAGATAAAAGATAAAGCGTTACGATTTGGTGGGCAACAAAACATTTTATGCATTTATGTGTTTGATGCAAAACAGAAAAAACTTCATGTGGACTTAATTCACTAAACAAAAGAGAAAAAAGGAAAAAAAAAACTTTTTTAGTTTTATAAAAATAAATATTTAGCGGCACCTGAATTTATATAATCAATAGCATAAATGGTCAACAAAGCCTTTACAAAGGCCAAAAGCTGAGGTTAGTGGTGCAGCGGTGCAGATTTCTATAGCGATTAGATTAGTTATGCTCACCTAACCAGAAACCCACGATGAACGCCGACGTTGAGTTCGGTGCACGCGGCAGCTTGAAAAGGAAAGTGGGCGGCAAAGGCTGATGGCGATGCCAATGGGGGTGCTCATGGTGTTACTTGTAGTGCTGGTGGTGGTGTTGCAAGGTGCAAAGAGGGGCGTTAGTGGTGCTGGTGATGTTCAGTATGTGTGTTTATATGTTTGGGGGCATGCGCAAGTGCACAGCATAATTGTGGCTCAGCTTGGCTGCTTAGCAGGTTTTTGTTGGTGGGGCAAGGTGGTTGTGGCGGAGGAGGCGTGCCAGCGGCTACTTTGCATACACATACGTGGCCCAAGTTAAACTTAAAGCTAAATAAAGCCTTTTGTGCGCGTTTCGCATAATTACGCGCAGACTCAATTCTAAACTTAATTAAGATTATTACAGTTTTGTCCAAGGGCGGGGCGGGGGCACTTCTATAAGCCAAAAGATATTCGTGTGGGGGTTATTTTTGTGTGTGTGTGTGTGTGTGTGTGTGTGGAGATGCGCAAAAATGCGTTCAGGCGGCCGTAACTAATAATCGCGGGCATGCAAAGCAGCTCGAAGACAAGTCGACGAAAAAAGCAACACAAGTGAGACAAGAATCTAAAGCACTTGAGAATATATGCCTGCAGCGAGTTGAGAACGTTGCCTTTGGCTATCGGTCAGGCAGGTGAATGCACTGAGAGAAAAATGAATCGACAATACAACTTCCAACTCAATACCAAGGTCAAAGAAAATCAAACGTTAAAATCTTCAGTGTTTCCATGCTCGATTTCAATGCAAATAACGAAAAGAGTTTTCAATAAAATTAAAGAAACCAAACCAAAGATTTTATTTTGGAGGAACATTTTACATTTAAATACCATTCATATATCTTTTTTGTATTCTTGTTTTTAGTTTAAAATATTTTTATATTATACACAATGATTTTTCTCAGTGTGTTGGAATTAAACTGGGAATAATGCAAGGCAATTCAAGAGTCTGAGGAGTTTGATGTCTGTGGGCATGGGTATAGTTATGGGGTATGGGAGTGCTGGAGTTAACCTGACAATCAGCACGCAATTGCGAAATGTTTTGCCTAATAGAATTTCTCGTGTGCGCGTCTCGCATGCAAATTCAAATTGAGAAAATAAAGGAGAAGATATGTTGTGGTATGTGTACGTACAAGAAAAATGTTCATATTTGCTTTGGCCTGGTCAGGTGCTGCAATTGCAATTGCAATTGCTGTTGCTGTCGCTGTTGCTGTTGCTGTTGCTGTTGCTGTGGGTACGTGGTGTGCAGTCAGGCTGACAGCGACAGCAGTTGCACTCTTTAATAGAAATAATTACAGCTGTCCCAAACTAAACCGAACCGAACCAAACCGAAGCAAACCAAGCTGCTATGGCATAAAATGTTGCACGGCAACATGTGCGCAACACGCTGTTTATCACACGCATTTAAATGCAACAACAACAACAGCAAACAGCAACACCCCGCGACCACAAACGCCACAAGTTGGCAAACATTTTGCCTTTTATGATCGCAACATGTTCGCACATCGTAATTTCGTTGCGGCCAGCAACATGTCTCATAAATTTGATGGCCAATTATCAAAATTGCATTAGATGTGTGCGTAATTGCCAGCCAACTAAAGTCATCTCCAACCTCCGCACCCAATAACAGCAACAAACCGCACACGTACTCAGGCCATGTTCAATTAACACTTATGTAGGCCCCCGAGTGAACGTCGCATCGTAGCATCATGATCAGTGCCACAGTAACTAGCCCGTAACCCGTATGTCTTGTAGCTATTTTCGATTTCAAATTTACAGCCTGCTAATTGTATGCATCGCGCCTTGCAAATCGCTCTGGATGAGTGGCCATTTCTCTTACGCTTCCTTTTTGTAGTTTAAAAAACAATTCGATTTAAAAAAAAAAAGCTGGATATGAAAATGTTTGAAAAGAAAATAAAACGTTTGGCTACAAGAAAGTTTGTCATGAAAAGACCGAAGCATACTGAAAATGTAGATTCATTTTGTGACTCTCGAATATTAATTAGTTTTATGTTTAGTTATGTTTAGCAAATGTATGCAACAAGCAGAGTTTAATCATCTCCGACTCCATAAAGTTGACAAAGTCCTGATCAGTATTCGATAGGTTTGATCGTTTGGATTTTCGGATTTAGAATGCAGTTAATGGAACAAAACGAACAGTTCAAGTTTCAAAGTAGCGACAGCTCTTCGCGTAAGTAAAGAAACACGAAAGATATCAAATATTCCCAGGCAATGTCTGCATTAATTTGTACCAACAATTACCCTTCGACTAGAGCGTGACTTATATAGATTAAAAGCTTTTACAGGGTATTTGCGTGTCGCTTATGTAGAGCTGGAACTTTAACGACTTAAAGGTATACCTTAATCTGGCAGCAGCGAACATCGTTTGGCTAGTTTATTCATTAGGTTCTGTGGAAAAACGTGTTTAATTTGTGACAAAACGTAACGAAACGAAACGAACTCAAAATCTTTTGCCAAGTTGTTGGGTTTTTTTTCTTTTTTGTTGTTGTCCACATATCAGTGGCACCTCTCGCTCTCTTTCTCTTCGTCTCTCTGTCACGCCGTCTTTCTATCGGGTCAGGCTTGGGTTCAGGCTCTGACTTTGACTGCGACTCAGGCTCTGGTGCGTAATGTTGCGTTGTCAAATTAATACAAACCAGCAACCAGCAGATTGGGAACCCGTTTGCTCTTTCGGCATTATCGCATACTTGCCACCCCCCCCCCCCCCCTCGCTCAATCCACAGCTATAAGCCCGAGATTGCCAAAAGAAACCAAAACTGAGATATCCACAACACCAACCCCGACCCCGATAGCGATGCCGACCTGTTGCTTGGCTGTTACTTGGCGCAGATGTCACGACGAGCATTGTCAAACAAGCGAGCAGCAGCAAAAGTTGGCAACATTTTTGCCTGGCAGCAGCCAAATTGTAACATAAATAGACTGCAAGTTAGTTAGCCATAGGCAACAAATGCTCATGCGCAGCGCCAACAACAACATCAGCAATAGCAACAACAACAACAGCAACAACATGCAACAATGTTGTCGCCATTGCCGTCGTCGTCGTCGTCGTCGTCTCGTGGCGACCATGAAAAACGTGACATTTTTATGTTGCAAACTTTAAATCTTTCATATCAGAAAATGAAATGTTGCAATGCAATTGACTGCAACAACAGCGACAACAACACAAGCAAAATGAGTTGACTTTTTGTTGCGCGTGCGCTGCGCTGTTGTTGTTGACATTTCGCTGCTGTTGCCGCTGCTACAACAACAACAATCTGCTGCACATATCATTTCCCATTACGTTGTAGCTGTTGTTGCTGCTGCCGCTGCTGCTGCTTTTCACGTCTCCTCTGTGGGCCAGTTTTCATGGCCTTTCCCAATGCAACTGTCTGTGGACATAAGAATAAGTTTTATTGTGAGTCAACTTAAAATTGAAGAAATTGCTAAACTATGTAAAACAAAAATATAACCAAAATATCTACGCAGGTATTTAATGTTCTTGAACACTCATAGTAATATTTTTATGTTAATATTCTATGTTAATGTATGTTTTAATTTTGAATTTATAAACCTTTAAGTTCAATCAAATTCAACTTTAATCTAGCTAGTTGAGACGTCTTTCTCCGCGTCCCCTCCGTATTGCGTCGACTTGGCGCCTTTTTGTCTCTTTTGCTCGGGTAGAGCGGCCTTTGATGCCACAACTTCCCTTTTGCATTGATAAGCAATTCCAAGTGCGGCAAGTTCTATACCTTTCTTTCTCTCTCTTCACTTTCTTCTGCATCTAGTTATTTTTTTTTTTTTTTTTTGGTATTTGGTTGCAAACGATATCAAACGATGCTGCTGCTGCTGCTGACGCGGGTGTGGCATCTAATTTATGCGCTTTGTTATTGTTTATTGCGAAACACACATAGCAACCCGCCACCACCATCCCGTTGACCGCTCGCATATATTTTGGTGTACATGAATAAGCATCCCAAACTCTTTTAAGTCCTGTGCATCAGGCAATCGCGAGCGGTCAGCAAACGCAAAGGCGGCGACGCTGTTCGATTTTGGTTGGCTACTGCTACAGCTGCCCATCGATGCAACATACATACATCCATACACACATACATACACATATGCATACGTATACGCATGCAGATGCGCGTCGCCCTGGCTGCCCACATATGTATGCTATGCTTTCTTTCCTCCTTGATTTCCCTCTTCCACACACACACTCACACACACCCATTGACGTTTTGCTGTTGCAGCAAAGCATAACACAGAAAGAAGGAATGAAAAAAATACACGCCAAAGGGAAATTCTTTTTAATTACTCATCGGTTTTTACTTTTTGTGTGTCGGTGTGTGTGTGTGCTTTCTTTTCGTTTTGTGTGAGTGTGTTTTGTTTTAGTGGCAAGTGCAGGGAAATATTCGATTTTGTGTAGGCAGCGAAGTGCGCTCTAGCGCGCAGGACGAGCACAAGGACCACACACAGCAGGCACTCCTCTGCAGTGGCAATAATTCGATTAGTGTCCGTGTCTATTTTCAGGCTCGTCGTTCGTAGGCGTTCTAGCAACATAGCCAGTCAGATGACGCTGGAGTGGGTGCAACAGCAACAACAACAGCAACAGCAACGCCAAGCACCAAATCAAACCAACACAAGCAACTGTGTGGCACGCCCCTTGCACTTTTGTGCTGCGCCCACAGTTTTTTTGTGTGCTTTCATTTTAGTAGTTTGTTTCTTTTGGGTTTTTTGTCGCTTGCTTGTTGTTGTTGTTGGCTCTGATGTTGTTGTTGCATGCTGCGCTGCGCTGCGCGGCACAGCAGGATGTGCGGCACATGGAAGAGAGCGAGATATGCGGGTGACAGGACAGGACATCAAGCGCGCGCCTGGACATTGGTCATCATTCATCAAAGTGAAATGTTGATTTAGTGCGCTCCCCGGATAAAAGGGGAGAATGGGAGGATAGTAAAGAATTGGTTTGGTTTTGGGTGCTGTGCATTCTTTGGTGGCTGTCCTGGCGCCTGAGCCTCATGGCGCCATTTTATGCGCTGGCTGCCACTGCTGCTGGTGTTTGTTGTTTTTCTCTATTCTCACACTCTCTCTCAATGTTTGGCTTTCTTATCGCCCTGCCGTTTGGCCCGTTTGCTTTACAGTAGTATATAGTATATGCATTTTTTTTTTTTTTTGGTTTGGTCCTGTTTTTCACTGTACTTCTTCGTGTGTGATGAATTGATGCTGTTTATTCGACTGCAAACATAACCGGCATGTGCAGCACCAACCAAGAGCAGCAACATCAGCATCAACATAAGCTTCAGCCAGCCAGCTAGCCAGCAAGCGGGCAGCAGCAACTATTGGGATCTGGATCTTTTGGGCTGACATTTCTTTACATTTTCTTTTCCGGCTTTTTTTCGCTTGCTGTTTCTTTCATTGCTTTTTATTTTTTGCTATTCTTCCTCCTTTTTGATTAGCAAAAGGAAAAGGCGAAAAAAAGAGGGAAAATTAAAAAATTTCCATTCAAGTGTGTGTGAACGTGTATGTGTGTGTATGTGTGTGCAGCTAAACAAGAACATGCAAATTTAACTATGCAAGTTTAACAGTTAACCGACTGAAGAAATATCCAGGAAACACAGGTTGAAAATGTTATCGAAGACAAACAAACATTTATGAATTTTCAAATTTGTTTTTGGTAAGCTTAATTATTGCTTAGTTAAAGTTAACTATGGGAATTTATACAATATGAAAGTTTTCTTAATGATAAAATTAAAATCAAAATACAAAACAAAATTCCAAATGTATGAAACGAGCCTTAACTAAACTATGAACTTAAGCTTCAAACACAAAGCTTTTAATTCAAATTTATTATTTTAATAATGACAAAGCTTTGAAAACATAAAACAAAGCTCTTAACAAAATTTTATCATAAGAAACTGTTATTATATAATCTTTTGTTTTATTCATTTTGTTGCCTCAAGACTTAATTCAAGTACATATTAATCGCTTTAATTATTTATTCATCGATTGCTTTCAATGAGTATACCCATTGTCTGAACTCACTTCGATGTACAGGGTATTAGAATTGCATTTTTTTCGCAATACAAAATTTTTCAGATGCTGCAAGGTTTTTTTGTGTTTTTGTTCATTTCGTATATGTTCTTTGTGAATGTGTGTGTGTGAGTGTGTGTGTGTGTTGACCAATCAAATAACCGAGGCCCGCACAATGGGGGCGTGGCATCGGCGTCTATAAGTCTATACATACGTTAGATTTTGAGCAACGCACAGGTACATACATACATACATACATACATACATATATGTATAAAGATGTATATGGTAGATCTATATATATAAACATGCATATGTATCCGAGATGCACATATTTCCATCCTGCTGGACAGCCAGGACATCTTTTGACAAGTCACTAATGATTGAATATCTGTCCTGCGGCTTAGCTGCCAATCCCCCCCCTCCACCCGCATACGTGCCTCAGTTATCGTGTCTCTTCTTTGGCAACCATGTTAACTAACAATTTCGTTAATTAACGCTCGTTTGCATGAAATATTGCTTGATCTTTTGCGAAACCTACAAGACAAACACAAAAAAAGTTGAAGATAAAATTTTTTTGTTTCTGCTGTACCGAAAATATTAGGCTTAAACTGGATTAAAACTGCTATTATTTTGAAATAAGTAAAACTTTCTTTTATCTTGAAATCCAATCCAACTTGATTTGCATTAGCTAATAAGACTATGGAACTTAGTATTATTAAAATCTAATTAAAATTTAGTTCTTTAAGAAGATAAAGAACTTTTTTCCCCTCATAAAGCTCAAAAAACACAAATAGTTGAACTAAACTCGTTACATTTAGTTTTTAAGAATATTTTAATTTCATTGTATAAAAAATGTGCTTAGAAATTTTTTTTTAATTCTCAAGTAAATATTTTTGGTTTTTAAGTACTTGTTGCCCTTTACATGCTGTTGTTGTCGTAGTGAGTGCTTTGAGTTGTTTATCTTGGTCATTTGGCCCAAAACCAGATACTTTATAGATGGAACACAATTCAATTTCGTTGCGGGCGCCATAAACTTGAGTTGACCAAAAAGCAAGCAGTGCGAATGACATTCGTTGCACTATTTTCTATCTCGCTCTTAACGTTGTTGTGCAATGCAATCGTTGTTGTTATGCATTCCAATGCAATGGCAATGGCAATGGCGATGGAGGAAAAACAGATTTTTGTGCAGATTCTCTGGCCGAAACAAAAAGCGCAGGCGGGTGGGCGCCGTTGGCCTTAGCGCAGCGAAGAACGTAAAGCATAATAAAAAGTCGTGCCTTACGTGCAGCGGCAGTAAGCTGTACCCCCCAGCCTCCGCTCCACCTCTATCTCCCCCTACCTCTCCTACCACTTGTCTATTCCATCACTCCCCCGCCGCCACCCGTTTAACCAACCCATTCTTAGCCAATCTTTTCTGCCTGAATTCGAGTTTCTGTTCATTTCTTTTTTTTTCGGGCCCGATAGAGTGGAAAGAACATTTTTGTTGTTGTTTTTTTTGTTCATTTTTATTTTGTGGTCGTCTCCAGCGCCGTTTGCCTATTTTATGAGCGTCTTAAGGGCACGCACGATTTTTGCGTTGCGCGTTTTAGTTTGCGGCCTGTGCGTTATGTGGCACTGATTACCGTTGCAGTTCTCTCTCTATCCCAGTTGTTGTTGCTGTGGCTGTTGCTGTTGCAGTTACTGACTGACAGAGGTCAATGCTGGCTATGAAGAATTTTTTTTTTGTTTTCATTGCACCAGCAGCAGCGATGCGACGTCGGCGCCCAATGGCTGTGAGCTGAGAGCTGAGCGCGCTTTAAATTGAATTTAATTTATTTAAGCGGCTTCCACAAAACGCGCTTTGCGCAACAAACATCATTATGAGCAACAACAGCAACAACATAATCATAATCCCAAAGCCAAATTATCATCAGCAGCAGCAGCAGCAGCAGCAACAGCAACTTCAACTAAGCTGAGCAGGCTTTACCTAAGTGCCACTTGGCAAACAGTTTTTGACAATAGACAGAACTTTGAGGGGGCTCCCAGCTTAGAACAAGTTCGAGTTACCGATAAAAACTGACTGTTTGAACTATTTTGTTAATAAGTGCCGCAACATAACGGAACATCATTAAGTATCTGTATATATAATGATTATTTCAATTAGTTCTTTCAGACATAATTATCAAATGTTAGTTCAGTTTTTATGTGTTTCACAGTGATATTTAGTTGTTGCAAGTGATAAAAAAATGATTTTTCGTTAAGTTCTTATATTTGAGACTTCTTTAGCACAGAACCTATCCTCAACTATAGTTTCTTGCAATAAGTTTGAGATAAAATAGCTTTGAACTGAGACCAGCCTACCGAAAAATTATATCCATTTGACAAACGAAAGATGACAGAATTTAGTTCCTTTACTATATTTTGTTTGGATTCATTTTTTGTTTTGCTGAAAATTGAAATACGTCTAAACTAGGCTGCCGTTGAATAAATTGGTTTAAAATTAAGCAGCAAGGATCTTGTAAGTGTATATTTCTTTATGTGTATAACAGCAAGCCAAAGTCATAGAGTAAAAAGAACGGAGGCTGTATCTTTAGCCATATGGATGGCTTGGTTGTGGGTGCAAAGTAAGGGTGTTTACGGAGAAGGGGAACAAATGTGAATTTAGTTGCCTTCCAAAATAAAACACAAAAAAAAAAATGGTAGCTGCATGCAGCACACAAATGCGACGTAAGAACAACGATGACTATGACTATGAGAACGTTAAGGTGGTTCGGGACGAGGCAGGGGCGCCAATAGCAAGGCTTGGGGATGAGTTCATCTTCTTTCACCTCGTTTCTTTTTTGGGCATGGGGACAGTCATTTTGTTGCCGTTGGCTTGTGTTGCCTAGCATTGTTGGTCCTTCGAGCATTCTTGTAATCCTGTCAGAGTAAGCACACACACACACACACATACACGTTGTGTACGGAGGAGCGTAGGATGCAAGTCCTTGCATTTTATTTTCGTTTATCATTTATTTACTACTCAATTTTTCTACTACTTTAGTCGCTCGCGAGGCTCCCTCGTTGGGGGGCCAGTTGATTTCGTATGCCAAGTAACGGCAGCTCAGCTCAGCTTCGAGTTGTTGTTGCTGTTGTAGTTGGCGGTGATGGTGGTGGTGGTGCAGCTGGTGCAGTGGCAGTAACTGCTGCTGCTTTCTCTCACGCGACTTTATCCTTCAAATGTCCTTGCGTGCGTTACAACGCCGCCCATCCGAGTATCCGAGCGAGCGACCGACCGCCCGCCCACCCGCACACTGCCGACCATTTTACGTGCCCCGTTTTGTTGCCGAGGCAGCAGCAACAAACGGCAGCAAACGGCAGCTGTGTATTTTAATGGCTGCAGCGTCGCACGTCGAGAGTCCCAGCAGCGAGGCAGCCGCACCAGGCACACACACACACACAGTTGAAAAGCTGTGTGTGGCATCCCCTTTTGCAACATGCATTCGTGATGGCGTATCGTCCTTTACTCTCGTGTCCTGCCTGCCCCTCGTCGTTGCCATTTTAATTTCGCCTGCTGCACAACGTCGAATTTTCTAATCTTGTGCGGACTACGGCTCCCCAGTTGCCGACTTACATGCCATCCAGGCATCCAGGCAACCTAGCTGCAGCATCCACATCCCCATTTCGATTGCTCCTGCTGGTTGTTGTTAATGCTGGCCGCAGCTTTTCGGCGCCAGGCAGCAATGCCACCAGTCGTCCAGAGGTCGTTTAAAGGACTTTTGCTGCAAGGCCTCTGTGCGTTTCGGTCACCAGCCACCAGCCACCTACAACGACAGCCTTACCTCCGCCCCCTTTGCCCCAAGCACGCTCAAACCCTGCCAAGATGGATGACGTGTCAGCTGGAATTGATGATGCCGAGCAAATGGCGGCCAACAACAGCAACAACAAGCACAGCAATTGCAATGGCGCCAGAGCCCACACGGCGTATGAGTGACGTGCAACGTGTATACAATGCGCAACGTGCCACATGCAACGTTCGCTTTTCCACACTTCCCGCTACCCACACCCTACCTGCAACACCATTGATGAAACCCATCAAATGCTCGGCGACAAAGCTGCTGCAACACAAAAACAAACACACGGCGAACAAAAAACAAAAAAGTAAATATTCTTTTTTGGAGCAAAGCAAACAATTCTTGATTCATTTCCTAAGCTAAAAAAAATCTTCGATTTTTTACTGTGTATTTTCAAGCACACGAAGTCCCCCGAAGAATGTGTAAAGCTGTCAAGCGGTTTGCTAGCATGATTTAAAATACATTCTTCAACGGTTTGAAATGAAATTGTTAAAAAAATATATATATTTATTAAAACTTTTAAATTTAATTGTCAACTAAAAACAAAAACCAAAAACAAGTAAGAAGGCTCTAGTCTAGTTGCAATAAATATAATAAATTTATATAAGACTTTGGCTAACTGACTTAACTTGAATCGATTAAATACTATATCTCCGGTTTTGCTTAACCGATTTGGACGAAATTTGCAGGCAAGTTCTATCGTTGCCCATTATTTCAACTCCATTTTTACAGTTTCCAAATTCGATCTTTTTTGTAATCGATTCCATGTGTATATCGGTAACAAAAAAAGCTATCGATAGTTTGAAGCAAACGTGTTCTGCTTATGGTATAGGAGAACTTAAATACCAAATCTGAAGTTTCTAGCTTTTGTAGTCTTTGAGATCCACGCGTTCATACGGACAGATAGATGGACAGACGGACAGACAGACAGACAGACAGACGGGCATGGCTATATCGTCTCGGCTGTCGATGCTGATCAAGAATATATATACTTTATGGGGTCGGAGATGCTTCCTTTTGTTTGTTACAAACTTTTTCACAAAACCATTATACCCTTTTTACCCGTTTTATGGGTTAAGGGTATAACTAGTGGCCTGGCTCCACTAAAGATATCTTAAACATGGATTGAATAATTGGCTTAGAATATTGTTAAGTAATCTGAATTGGGACAGATACTATTTGATGAAGTCGCTTTTGTCAACGTTAAGCTTAAAGCATAAAACTTTTACAAAAACTTGCGGCTTTCTTATTAAACTCAAAGTAATATATTAATATATTAAAGCTTTCCGTTGACTTTTAATTCATTGAAATATGTTATAATCTGGAGCTTATTTGTTAGTAATAAAATATTTTTTTATATTTTAGAGCTGCAAAAATCACAGCTGATTTGCTTAAGTTATTATGCCCTTCACCCAAATGCCAAAACAACAACAACAGCATGAGATGTTTTTACGTTTTGGGGCACATCTCGAATGCATTTACCGGCAGAATCCAATCACAAATTGCCAACGTCGCGACGCGACGCGTCGTTCAAGTCAACGTCTGTCTGTTGTTACTATTGTTGGTGTTGTTGTTGTTGTTGTTGGTGTTTATGTTGCTGTTGTCGTGGTCATGGCAGCGATAACATGCCGCAAGATTTGTTGTGCTTTGACCAGCGTTCGCAAAACTTCTTGGATTGAGGCAGGACTGAGGACTCTGTCTGTGTCTGTGACTTTTTCTTCTTTTTTTTCGTTTCGTTTTGTTTTGTTTTGTTTTTGTTCGTTATTTTCGTTTTTTGCTTGGATATGCTCTCGAATGCCCGCTGTTGTTGTTATTTTATGCATTGTTGTTGCTGTTGTTGTTGTTGTTGTCGTCGTCGTTCCCGTTGTTGGCTGTTCACTCAACATGGTGCCATTGAGGCTCGACGCCCGGGGCCTGTTTGGTCCGCTCAAGACTTCAACTCTGTGCCGAGTTAGCGGCTCATGTTGTGCGCGCGTTTCACTCAGCTGGTGAGATTTGTGCCACAAGACAAGTGCGACATGATGTTATGTGTCAACAGCTTAATTCGCAGCGCGAGTCGCATGTCGCGAGTTGCAAGTTTGCTGCGATGCTACGGAGATGAGCTGCAATCGCGTTGCATGCACTTTCGGGGCATGTGGCAAACAGCGATGCGGTCGCTGTTTCGATTTTTGCTGTAACTGTCGCTGTGTGTTGCAGCGCCGTTTGTCCGATTTCTATCTAAGCCAACCCAAATCCAACCACCAACAACTAAACAAACGCACTCTCCACACATACAAACATACTTACATGCACACACACACAACACTTTGGTCATTCAATTATTTATTATTTTGACTGCAGCAACTGTGCCCCACTGCGCTCACCTTACCAACCACACAAACCATCTTACCACAAGGCCCTCTGCCTGACCTGATGCAATTGCCAATTGGCAACGCATGCTGCTTAAATTCTTTGAAAGGTGTGGTTGTTTTTGTTGTTCTTGTTGTTGTTGATGCTGCTGCTGCTGGTGACATCTAAAGCAACAACAACTAGCCAGCACTGACCAGCTCAACTTTCCATCTGGCTTACCAACTGGCATCATCATCATCATGTGTACTAAAATAACACATAAATATTTATTTAGAAAATAAAAACAAACCACATTTTAGCTAAAACCAAAAACATATACATATATATATATTCATTGGAAGGGAATTATAGTTGAAAGATTTTTCATTGTAAAAACAAGATTGAAGGCAATGGTAACAATACATTGCAGGTAAACAATCTGGGTATGACTTAATAAGGCTATACAAATTCAGAGAAAAGCTTTCTTTGTAACATATTTTTCTCATTATATTTTAAAAATAACACACAAACCAAAAACTATTCTTAGAAATTAAATAAGAATTGAAATATAACGTTGCAGAGAAAGAAACTTCTCATAACATTCAAACTTTCCTATGAAGAACTTAAGTACAACGAAGATTTCTTTATGAAAAATAAGTTTTCAAAACTATTTGCTTTAAAGAAGTTCGACTGTAGTTGTCTGCCGCCAGATAGCTGGACATTCTTTGATTCAAAAACCAAAATCTACCTAAGACCATATGTATTTTGTCATTCTCGTTTATTGTTTTTGATTTAGCTACTGATCTTTCACGAGCTCTAACGATTTGATTAATATTCCAAGAATTTTTACCTAATTAGTTGACTGCCTTTTTCCCACGCCCACGCAACGAACTGTGCCACACAGAGTCCAACAAACGGAGTCTACAACTTCAACTTCTACTCGAAGCTCTTGACTTCAAGTCGAAGTCGCACTTGTCTGGGCTTTAGGGCCATAGGGACTGATCGAAAATGATCTATGTGCAAAGGCACTGAGCATCATGCAGCGTTGTGGTGCGCTACTCCGCCACCAAATTTGGCAGTTGAAACAGTCGCTGTTGCAGTTGCAGCCCCACAAGGGGAGCAGAAATCAATGCACGCTACTTGCGCCCAAAAAGTATTGAAAGCCGCACAACAAACACACACATTGACGAAGGAGCAGCACGTGGGATAGCACTGAGACAAAGACAGAGATGGAGACGAAGAGAGAGAGAGAGAGAAAGAGCCACAATAAAACTCATAAATCAAATAAGACAAAAGACTCGAGGCGAACGCAGGGCCCAGACCCTGGCCCAGGCCCAGGCCCAGGCTTGGGACCAGGACATGTCTGCTGGACCACGAAAACGAAAGCTGCAACAGCAGCTAAAGAAGCTCCAGATGCTCGCTCTATGATGCAACAGGGAGACGGCGAGAGATGGGACGCGACGAGGGGAATACACAGACTGGCAAAGGAAAAAAGCAACGCAATATTGAGCACGACTGCGAACAATGGGAGCAAATAACTGGCAGGCATTCGGCATGAGCCGAAGATGGAGATGGAAGACTCCAAGAGGCTCTGAGTTGAAGTTAAGACACAAACATAGACACGGAGACGAAGACGAAGATGAAGACTCAGTTGAAAGAGTGGAGTGAAGTGGAGTGGAGTCAAGTGAAGTGAGGTGAAGAGAAGTGAAGTGAACTGAAGTGGAGTGGAACATCGACCACCGTAGCAGCCGCAGGAGTAGTCAGCGATTTTCAAGGTAAGACAAACAAACGCAAAACAATAACAAAAACCATAACAACAACAATAACAACAACAGGTTGAATATGTATCTAATGGATATCTCCATGACGAACTTCTGATGCACTTGTCAATTGTCCTATGTTCAAGATAAAAGCTTAAGTATTGCGTAAGCAAACTTAATAAATCAAATGTTTCGGTACATAAACTGTTCAAGAAACAAATCTTTATTTTTGCTAAGAAGAAGAAGTTGAAATGTTGTATTCTTGTTTTAACAGGATATCCTTGTCGAATATTGTTTTTTGTCTTCCTTTAATCTAAAAATGCGTTAACCAATTTTTTGCCACTTTCTCGCTCTCTCTCGCAAATAGTTCTTGAAAATACATTAAGTCTTGCTTGAAAAGTATTTCGAAGAATATGTGACAAAATCGTTGACAATTTCGTGTGTGCTTTTTGTAGCACCAAAAACTGAAAGAGCAACAAAACAGTCACCAAAATGATGCGCAAGTGTCGCCAGTTGTTGCAGCTGAAGTTGGATTTTTTTTTTTTTTTGTTTTTTGGCCTGAGTCCAAGACACTGAGGCTGAGTCTGGGGCACAATGGTGCGGCAAATCCAACTGGAGCGCAGCAAGACAAGATGAATTTCCAGCGTATTGCGTTGTTATTTTGGTCATGAGATCGTCTTCATAGTCGTCGTCGCCGTCGTCGTCGTCATCAGCGTCAGTCGGCTGGACGGCACAAATATCTTGAGTTTGGAGCCTATCCAACTAGATATTTTTTGGGCGCTTCGTTACACAAAATCACGAACCAAATCGTGCACGACTATTTTGCGTGAGTTGGGCGCATGATCAGCTGCAACTGCAATAGCGACGGCAACGGCAACGGCAATGGCAACAGCGACTGCAAACTGCGAACTGCGGACTCTGCTGCCCTGGGCCTCACTCTTCATCTTCTTCTTGTTCCTGTTGCTGTTGCTGTTGTCTAGGCTGCAGCTGCGACCTGCAACACAACATTGAACAGCAATCGCCTTTTTATATAGATCTTTATTTTTACTTATTTTTATTATTAGTCCACCCCAAAAATCCCTTTTTTGTGACAGTTTGTATTTTGATTGGCACACGTCAGCCGCACAGAGGTTGCAACAACAACACCACGTTAGGAAACAAAGTCACACGCTCTGACAAATTCCATTGCATTGCTGTTGATCAGTCGACTGTGTTGTTGTTGTCGTCGTTGTTGTTGTTAGTTGTTCGTTGGTCGGTCGGAAGGTGGCAACTGTTTGCTAGTTGAACATTGCACGAAAAACTAATTTAAATTTAAATGTTAAATGCAACGTAACAAAATGCGAAATCAAACAAAGTGCGCACAGGATGCCAAAGTTAACGCTTTGTGTCTTTTTGTCTTTTTGTCTTTGTTTCTTGTTGTGTGTGTGTGTGTGTTGTTGTGTGTTATTGCTGACACTTGAACGCCTCGAAAGGTTATCGCTGGCAATTAGCATGCCAGCAGCAACAACATTTAATTTAAACGCAACTACTTGTATGTTGTCAAGTTAGCTATGTCAACTTACAGTGTCGCAAGTGATATACAGTCGAACTTCCATATAACGAACTTTCTATGCAAGGAAGTGATTTATTTAACAACCCATTCTATGTAACGAAATTTCTCTATATCGAACTCTTTTCTTGTCCCCTTTAGATTCGTTATATAGAAGTTCGACTGTATAATCATATCCACAACTGTTGACTGACTCTTTATTAAAAATCAAAATTCAATGTGTGCAATTAGAAATAACATTTTCTAACGACTTCAAGCTTCGATCTCTAAACATAACCGAAAACGAAAGCTTAAATCGAGGCGCAAAATAGAAATGTTATTTTGATGAGTTTTATAACATTCTTTAGATCACTTGAGCTTAGAGCAGCGTTGATTTTCAAGTGTACTTGATACTGGGATTTGGGGCTAGTTCTTGACAGACTCGATGGATGCTTTTTCACTTGCTTCTTGTGGCTGCTGCTGTTGCTGTTGTTGTTCTTCTTCTTCGTCTAGAAGAAAGCAAAAAAAATGTCTGTGTGCGCACAAACGTAGTGATTTCGCAGTGTCAGGCTAATAAAAATAGTATCATGTTGCAAGCGAACGGCAATGGCTGAGAATGTTTGCGACAAGGCAACAAAACGTTCATCAGCTGACACAAAGACAAGTGCAGGCCGTGCTGTCAACGTCAACGTTAACGTTAACGGCAACAGCGACAGCGAAGTCAACGTCGCAGCAGCGCTGCAACTCGGTTAATGAACATAGGAGATTCGTTTACATTTGCCATTTGTTGCTGTTGCTGTTGTTGTTGTTGTTAGTGTTGCTGCTGTTTTATAACTGAAACTAACAACAACGACGATGACACATTGAAAAATTCGCTTGTCGACAGAAATGAAATTTTCTACAACATTTCAACGGCTTTTGTTTCATAGGGTTTGTTGTTTTTGGTTTCCTTCCACTATTTCTCGGGCTATATTTCTATTTAAACATTTTTTTCTTTCTCTCTCTATTTTTGTATAATTTCTTATAACTTTAACTTTTGTATTAGTAAAAATATTCAGAATATTTTTTTCAAATGTATTTATGATTATTGCCATAATTCTTATGATTTTTTTTCGAATGCCATTCTTTTTTAAAGTCTTTTCTGCTACGAAGACTCATCACATTTGGATTAAGGACACATTTTTATTTTCAACAATTATTTCTATTTCACTTTAAGCTAACTAATTTTCTTACAGATGAAAGCTTGTCAACTTTTTACACCTATTGATTGTCTCTTCGGCTACTTTTATTAGATTTTTTGACAAAGTGCATTAGCGTTTCGGTGTGAAATCGAATCAATATGCACACACAGCAACAACAACAAAATGCTGACTGAGCAGAAGAACAAAGCGAATTGCCAGCATGCTTGCTTGCAGCATGTAAGGACGGGTGTGGTGCGAAGGCGTGGAGGTACATTGGATGCTTCTATGCCTGTTCTATGGCTGTGGCCAGTGCAGCCAGTATGTGTGTGCAAGTGCTTTCCACTTGATGTAACATTACTTTGAAATCTCTTGCCTCACAGGAGCAGGAGGTGCAACGGCAGCGAAACAAATGAAAAGCAAAGAGAAGATGTTCAACCAAAAGAAGATGGCAATTGTTGGGTGAAGAGTTGAGGTGAGGTAAGTTGAGGCATCACAGCTACTCGGCTTAATTTTCGAGCCGACTTGCATCAATGGCTGCTAAATGACAGCAGAAGGGTGAACGGAGAGTGTTTGAGTAGGAGCTGTGCAGTTTGGGGGTCGCGGTCAACTGACCAAATGCTTTTGTTCGTACTGTTCGTGTGTGTGTGTGTGTGTGTGTTTGTGTGTGAAAAGAGGATGCACGCCGAACGCTTCGCTGGACAATGAACAAGCGAAATTAGAGAATGTAAACAGCGCATTTTATCCTGCTCGTTGCCCCAGCAGCAACAACAACAACAACAACTTTGACATGCACATAAACGCCATGAAACGTGAACCACTTTTCTTGGTTCTTTTTCTTTGGCTCGCGACATTTGGCAACATCGAAGACAAAGCTGCGGCGCCACCAGCTCACATGCCTAAATATATATATATATTTTTTTTTTTGGTTTTTGCTTTGACAAAACATTAAAGCAGCTAAGCTGCAGGCAACAATTACAACAAACAAAAACAAGCAGCAACCATTTGACACACTATTTTTGTTGTTGTTGTTGTTGTTGCAAGTGAAAAGGTGCTTTGTGCTGACGTCATAACCGTAAATTAACGCCAAGTTTGGAAGATTGTTGTTGTACCCACAAGAAACGAAAATACAGCAGGCGAAACACAAACGCACACACACACACACATTAAGCATTCGAGTAGCAGCAGAGCCAGACGAGTAAATTGAATTTTTAAATGGAACTCTTTATAGAACCCCCCAACGCCACCCCGCCACCGCCAGCCCAGCTTACCAGCCCATCAACGTCACGCCCCATCCCTTAGCAATACACCGAAATTACAAAAAACCTTTTCACAGTGCGAATGTGAATTGCATGAAAATGAGAAATACACACACACACACAAACATATGTGTGTGTGTGTGTGGCAATGCGAGAGTAGCATAATCAATACTATTGCACACATGAAATCAAAGATCGCAAAGTTAATGATTTCAAAAGCAAAAGTTCAAGATATTTCAACATTTTCTTTTCATTTTTGTTGAACGACTTTTGTCCCAAGACTTTAGTTTTGACTTTAAACTATTTAATATCATTTTCTAGCCAGTAATTTTCAATTATTTCGAATCATTCTTTTGTTGAAATGACAACAGCATAGACAACACGCCACTATAAAGCCCTAACAACAACATCATTAAATAAACTTGTTTTGTAAAGTATTGCAAAATGATGAGAACTATAATCAAGAAGTAATTAAGTATTTGGACAACTTACTTACCAAGCTATCCTCGTTTTGTGCTGCTGGGACCGTGGCCGTCTTGCTGTGTGTCTACTGTCTACTAGCAGTAGTAGCTTGCAGTGGCTATTCGAGAGCTGTCTGCATACATATTTATATAAAGCGTTTTTGGTAGACATAAATCCAACAAAACATTATATACAAACAAAAGCGTACACATGATGTAAAAACACATTTTGACTAGGCAGTCAGGCAGTCAGGCAGCCAGGCAGGCAGCATTCACAGTAGCATTGTTGAGCAGCTACCCTTTTGCCTCTTCACTTATCCCCTTACTAACGTAAAGCAAACCTCGTATCAGTCCACAAGTGTAGGTAATATGTCTAACGGTTTGTCGGTCTGCTGCCGCTTCATCAATTCACAGCCATAGACCATACACCATCCATGTCCACAATTTTGGGACGCACAACAACAACAGCAACTGCCAGCGAGGAAAATGTGAACCAGAGCTGGGGCTGCTGTGGAGCTATCGAAATGGCAACGGCGACGTTTCACATTTCCATTTGAATAATTTAGACATTTTCGTTGATGAATAACCGAAAGCACATTGATAGATATTCGCCGGATACAAATGTTCGACCGTACAACGTGTCGTATACGCAATGCTTTACCTAAACCATTTAGATATAAGTTTGTATGAGGCCTGTACATACATATATATGTGTACATATATGTATAATATGTGAATGTTGTCGCCGAACAGCAGTTTAGAGAGTTTTGGGCCATGCCAGTCAAGTGTGTCAGCTTTTGACTATGTTCAACAATCCCATCTACACATACATATATATGTATATGTGTATATATATATATATATATGCACAAAACATGTCTCATTCAATAGGTATTGTATGGCTATAAAGCGCCACACTTGATTTTCATTTTGGCCATTGAAGCTATCAGTTGTCTGAAGGACCCAAAACGACGCATTGCCAATGGCACTTTAAAGCTTTTTACTCAAATTACAGAATTGAATACAATTCTAACAAAGCTTTCACAATGCAATTTATTCCCCAATAACTTTCGATAAACTAATTATACAGGAACGTATTGAACAAATCTTTGTCATAATTATTCCAGTTAGAAGCAAAAAGTACTTAAAAGCTTAACCATTTTTTTAACCATTTTTAAATTAAGAAAAACCAAAGGGTTATTTATTGACTTAACAGATTTTGTTTGAAGTGCTTTTTGTTTAAAATATGATTTCCTGTTGTGGGATATTTTATTATTATTATTTATTGCTCAGTTCTTTTGTTCTGTTTCAAAAAAACAAAAAAAAAAACAGTTTAAAGATTGCTTTGGCAACACGGACACAGTAGCTAATCATTCAACCGTTTGGCAGTTAAGTCAAACTGGACAAAAGTTTTACGGGGTCTGCTAGAGACTAGAGGAAACAGTCTGTCTCATTAGTTAAGCGACACGCAGACATACCAACGAGTGTGAGTGAGAGAGAGAAATGTTGGAAACTGGTAGGCCTTTAGGCCATTGTCTGGGCCGGGCCGGACCGGGCCAACTTAACAGACGCACTTTGCAGCGACTGTGTGTAGCAGTGTGGCAGTTGCAATAAGCTTGCAGCACGCCAAACTCATATTAATTTTAATGATATAATATGAAGAGACACGCTAAATTGTTTACAAGCCACGGGGCTGAGTTGCAAAACTGCGTTTGCTGCTTCTGCTGCCAGCGTTGCCGAACTCTCGACTATTATTAAGCGGCAAACTGGCAAGTAGCAAGTGGCAAACAGAGCCCAAAAGAAAATTGCACATAAAAAAATATAAACAACAACAAAAAACACCTAGCCAAAAGATGGTCTCTTGGGGAGTCTTCTGTCTTCTGTCTTCTTTTGCTTCCACAGTCGTTGTTCGTCTCGAACGCTCTGAGCCGCTCATTAACATTTTTAATTTTATTTTATTTAATTATACAGATGTTTAAAGCTTCCGCCGATGCGTTGCATCTTTCACAGCGCGCTAAACTGCGAAATAACACACACACACACACACACACACACACGCACACCTTTCGCCAGGCCGTTTTATAAATTATAAGTTCAGAGCTGATTACGCGCACTGTAAACGTTACTTTATTTTTACGCGCCACGATTTCATCGAATATACATATGTATACCCTTACCCTAGCTACATAAGTGGCCCCGGGGATAGCGGTGTGTGCATTGTCCGTTTAATTGATTGGCCGCTAGGTGGCTCTGTTTAATATTATTTACGAGCGCATTATAAGTAAGTGTGTAAATCGTTAATCTTATCTTATCAAACTGTTCATCTCTCTCTCTCTCTCTCTTTCTATGTCTTTCATTCTATACGTCCGTCGACAGCACATTATACAAATTAATTATCACTACAACTACTAATTGTTGTACAAGTGCGTTTAGTTAAGTGTTTATGCATATGCATAAGGCTGCATAAGGCGGCACCTGGCGAAAAAGTTGTGAAATTGCAATTCATAATAAGGGCTGAGTTTTTTGAAGAGTTTTAACAGCTTTGATCAAGCTCCTCTTTTTGTTTCAGTTAGATCATATATCAAAATCGGCCAGGTCGTACAACCATTAAGTAAAGATGCCATACAAATGCAAGTGCATTTACCATTTAGTAGCTTCCGTACATGTTTTAATATGTATTTCAGTAATTTTCTAGTACTCCAAAACTAGTATTTAGTTGAGTATTTTATACCATAACATGTGAATAACCTCACACATAATACAGTCGAACTTCCTTATAACGAGATTCTCTATACAACGAAGTCAGAAATTAGAACCCTGAAATTTGGTTCAGTCAAAAAACCCATTCTTTATAACAAATTTTCTTTATAACAAAGTTTTTTCTTCTCCCCTTGAGATTCGTTACATGGAAGTTTGACTGTATACAGTGTACGATTAATTTTTCAATTATCTAGGCTGCAATTAGCTGTAGATTATTATAAAGTAAAATAAATTGCTTTGCGTTTCATCAGCGCAACACTTGAATTAAATTTTCTTCTCTGCAATTTTCGACTTTCGTTCGTGTGTTATAAATATTAATATCATAAGTCTAATCACATCTGTATGCATTTGTAATGGAGGTGTTTCGTTTCCTGGCAGATTAACTTGTGGTATCAACATTCTTAATCTTAAGTTTAAATATAGTTTGTTTTATATATGCAATGCAATGCCAATGCTAATACGCTGATTAATGACTCAATTGCATTGCAAGTAAAGCCATTAAAAATCAGTGCAACTTTATAAAAAGTTTTATGATGACAATATTCACAAAACACACACACACACACAGACTCACAAACAAAAGCTCGCGGCAATGCTAGATGGCCCAAAACAAGCCAAAGTACCAGCAATGTAGAAACCCCTTCTGGCCACAGACAGCATGCAAATAAGGCTCAATCTCTCTCTCTCTCTCGTTCTCACTCTTCTTAAGACTGCCGTTGAGAGTCTTGAGATTCAGGCAGCATTTGCAGCTAGAGGCCATTGTGGCTGACTGCCTAACACGACACTGACAAATTTTAATCCATTAAGGCGCTGTCAATGGCCAAATACGTCACAACAGAGTTGCAAGTCGTTGCGAGTCGTTGGCTACTGTTTGGTTTTGTTGCATTATTTTCATTTTTTGCTTTTCTGCTGCGTATTAGCAGCGACCTGTAACTTAATTGGCCAACAGCTCAGCCAGCGGCAGCTGGTCAAGTGCATTGACTTGGATTTGCTTGGCTAAGACAAATGAGAGTCGACGCTGAGAGCAGCAGCAACTGCATCAGCAGCAAATTGCCAATCAGCTGCGTGCGGCGTCGCGACGCGTCGATCGCAAGCCATTTAGCCAGTTTGCCACTGGGCAGGTGTTGGACAACTGGAAACAACTTAATAAACTCGATGCGCACTTGGCAAGCTTGACCGAAAATGGCAAAAAAAAATGAGGTTTCATTTTTTTTTTTTTTCTTCTTTCATTTAGTTCTTGCGTAGCGCGTGCCATGAACAATTTTTAAGTGCCTGGCTCATTAATCGTAATCGGCAGGCAGCCAGTAGATAACTGCTAGCCGTGGGGCAGTTGACAAAAAGGGGCTTAAATGCCCCAAGAACAAGATGAAGAAGTTTGTCTAATTGGGAACTGGAACGCTTAACTCCAGCTCTTCGATATGTATGTAGCTGTAGTTGTAGTTGTAGTTGTGGGCTAAGGCACGCCTCTTGCACATTTGTCAGCGTTTGGCTTCGTTTTTATATTTCAGGTGTAAATATGTTAATGAGTGTGAATAATTTCCAAGAATTTGTGCTCTGCGTTCTTTCAAGTCCAAGTTGCACTTAATTGCAATTGCTAGGCGCCGCTCCCTTTCGCCCTGCATTCGCCCTTCCCATCCATAGCCCCCTGCCTACCTACGAAAACACATGGCGTATGAGAGATGACGTATGCGAACGATTAATTTCGTTCAGTGCGTAATCAACTTGAAAATTTATTGAAGTTGCAATAATTGCGCCCATGGCGTGCCATCAAACTGAAACTCCAACTTGAAGTTGACGTTGACGCTGACTTCAACGTCAATCGCTGACTGCATCGCTGCTTGCCAAATGCCTAAACGCGCTCATTAGAAAAGCTTTCACTAGCGTGCCTCTGGAGACGGAGACGCGGCCGCAGCAAGATGAGGTAGACGCAGACGAAGATGAAGAAGGATACGATAAATGAGAAGGAGCAGGAAACTGTGCAGTAGTCAATGTTGACGGCACCATGGCGCGTCAATATACAATAACGCACAAGTCAGTTGGCTAACCAAATGCACTGAAAGAATTACATTTATTGTGGAATTTCAATTAATTTGTGACTTATTATCAATTGCTGCAATCAAAAGCCACCTGGAGTGAACATAATGATGACTAATAATAAAGCAGATCGGGAATGTGATGTTGCAACCTATTCACAAATATATATATCATTTACTAACGCATAAACATCCACTTAAACTGAACAGTGTATGGATAAAGTCCTTATATGAATCTGTGCCCCTTTAAGCACCCCACTTTTGAGAAGATTTTGGCTTTTGCGGTAGCTCGATGCTTGGTGCTTGACATTTGGTAGTGGCAGTATGTATATACTAAGGAGCGCGTTTCATGTTTCATGCATGAATTGTAGCATAGCTTTTGTTGTTCTCGTGCAATCGAGTCAAGTGGCGCACAGCCGCATTAAAATATGCCGCGATTTGTGTTTAGAGCTTTCAATCAAGCCAAGTCTCAGAACCAGAAGCCCAACCAAAATGCACTATATATATACCATGCCATAAGCCCAGCATACACACGCACACACACACAACTCATGACGAACGTTATTTAACCCATATAACCCATTCTGGGAGCTGTAGCCGCAGAAGCAGCAGCTGGATGGATGGTTGGATGATTGCATATACATATACGTATGCATATATGAGTGCCTCTCACTTAACCATTGTTTCTTGTGAGACTTTAAGCTCGCAAATTGACTTTAAATATGTTTGCGGTCCACTTTAGTTCATTAGCCGTTCATAGTTACAGCCAAAGCAAAATATTTTAACCAATAATAATGCTTTCAGTTAATTAATTATGGCACTTCTGTCAGGGGTTCAATAAAGTTGTCTTAATGCAGCTGCTACTGATCATAACAAATAAAATATATATGTGTTTATGCATCTGACCAAAAACAATGCCCTTCAGTCAGTTAGTAAATGCAATTTATCAAGTGTGAAAGTAGAAAGTAGCAACTGAAAAGATCTTATCCGCTGGACAATTTGCAGATGCAGCTAGTACAACATGAATTCCTCAAAACGTATTTGTATCAAATGTGAAGATAATGTTGCGATAAAATTAAACGGACATTGAACAAATGATCTGAATAAGCTCCAGACATACACTGAATATGGTATCCAACCCTTTAGTTTCTTTTTTTTTACTCAGAGTACTCAGCCAGTTAGTAAGTTGCCTTGGGGCATTCTCAGTCTGGGTCTGAGTCTGGTTCTGGGGTCTGAGTTTTGCGACCTGGCGTTAAATTTATTGCAACAAAATGCCAAAAAAGAAAAAATGAACAAATAACACGAAAACAAAAACAAAGACAAAAAAACAAAACAGTGGAAATTAAAACAATTGCATAGTTTGCATAATTTTTGTAAACAAAGTGGTGGCCAGAACCACAAGAACCACGAGAGCCACCAACCACCAACTACGAACTAGTAACTACTAACCACCAGGTTAAGTATCACTTTTGGCCAGCAGGGCAAGAGATGACAGGCGGAAAGCTGCCAAGAAACGCGCTAAAATGCGGATTAAGCCATGGGCCTTCTGAAACTTAAGCTGGCTTTAAGCTTCGTTGATTTGATATGAGTGTGTGTAAGTTGGGCGTAAAAAGAGCAATAATGCACTTGCAAAAAAATATTTAAATAATACTAAATAAGTCAAGTGAAGAACAAAACTCTTCCTATTTTAATAATCCTCAAAGTTCCTTGTTTTTCTTTAAACTATGTGAAAACTTTTTTATTCCAGAAAATCAAAAAATATTTCATGAATTTATTTGTGCTTCGCTTTGTCTCATTTCTAGGGCACATTAGTTATACTAAGCGTGTGTGGGTGGGGAGGGGAAGTTGGAGACAGAGCAATATCAACTAACAGCTGCCAGCTGCCAAACATCATCTGTTTAGAACTACATGCCATATGCAGTTTAGGCGGAAGTGCAATGCCAACAACACCAACAACAACAGCAACGTAAAAACAGAGGCAATCGATTGCAAAATTGTACTGAGCCTTTGTGTGCATTGCAGTTATTCAATTTTAGCCAGTCTATCGCTGAAACATGAAAAACCTTTTAAACGCAACGCAACACAACACAACAACACTAGTATATGTATCAGTGGGTGGCTGCAGGGCACAAGAGTGCTCTTCTCAGCTCGCTTTTATCAACTGTTATCGATAGGCTGCTTGGCAGGCAACACGAGCAGTGTGCCACAGTGGGCCCACTGCAGAGAGAGAGAATACAGGGGCAATAAAGAGAGAGAGAGAGGGGGGAGGGTTCTAAATATATAACAAAATGGTTAAAATACATATCTAAACCGAAGTATATATAGTATGTACACTGACAAGCATAATTGACTATCGAACGTATTGAATGACATTCAAATAGATTTTATAGAGTTCATTTATCTCGGATTTAAATAGGTTTTTTTGGTTTGTGTCACGCATTGACGCCTCCATCTATCCCCGATCAACTGACCGCCTTCCAATCACAACACCCTCTCCCTCTTTGATACCCCTATCTGCCTTTGCCCTTTGGCTTCTGTTGATAACCATTTCAATTAAATGTTAATTATGCAAAATTGACACTGCTCATTATGACAAGTTGTTTGTTGTTTTGTTGTTGTTGTTGTTGGGGGCTTCGCTTTTAGCAATTGCTACCTACCTACGTCCCTCCCTCCCTTCCTCCTCTTTATGCACCATCCTTTTACAGTTCATACTCTGTTGCCTGCCCCACGAACACTTGCAACTGCAAATTTAATTTAATTGCATTTCATACGCCCATTTGGCCGCAACGCCGTTGCCGCTGCCGTTGCCGTTGCCTTCGCCGTCGTAACACTTGACTTATTTAGGCAAAAAAGAAGTATAGTGTGGCGGGTGTGGTGTGGTGGCGGGGAGAGCGGCAGAAGCTGTCGCGGCTTCGACTCTGTTAAGCAGCGGCTGCCTTTAGTTGCCGCAAAATTTTAATTGCCTGGCCACTGGACGACTTGGTGGCTGCTACATTTGGTTTTGACCATCAGCGGCTGCCGCGTGTCAGCTCAACGAAGAGGACCAACCAAACCGACCAAACCGTCCGACCCGACCAACCCGTCCGCCCCGTCCATTCCGACCACGAGGATGACGACGGCGGCTTGTCTGTTGAGGGCAACACTTTGGTTGCTGCTGCTGCTGCTGCTGCTGCTGCGCTTCGTTGACTTTCGAGCTGGGAGCTGGGCAACAAAGTTGCCTACAACCTCATTTTGGGCAAGTGGCAAACAGTGGGAGAAGGGTGAAGGGGCCCGGCAATTATAAGACTTCAAGCAAATATACAACAGATCGAAATAAACTTATCTGAATTATCCAATGTTAAGATTTAGCTCGATTTCGAAAAGTTTCCCTCAGCTTCTTAAGACTTAGCTCTGTTTAAGTTCAATCTTAACTGATTCAAGATTTAACTTTTGTATGCTGCCAATCCAAGCCTCATGGCCAATGCCAATGGCAGTCCTGCAACGCCGTATCGGGAGAAGAAATGCTGGCCGCCAGCGATGGGGGCACGCATCAAGCGTGCAAATAAATTAGCGGCCGCAAAGTGTTGACATTTATTGTCAACTTGCACTTGCAACAAGATACACAAACAGACACACACACACACACACGCCGCAAATGTGTTATGTTGCGAAGTGGAGAAGGGTAGAAGGGAGGGGGCATCGCAAGTGGCACCGCACGCTTTCGGTCAATTTCAATTTATTGTAACATGTGACATTGGACACTCGCACAATCGACTCAAGGCGAATGCGAATGCGAAGGTGATCGTGAATGGGTAGAAGTCGGTGCATTGGTGCCCCCAATTGGGGCAGGCGCAGTCCAAAACCAAAGCGACAAACACACACACACACACACACACACCCAAAGTCCGACTTCTCTCTTTAATTGGTGCGTTTGAGCTCAGAAGCAGCAGCCATGGACCTCGCCACCCGATCGAGTGACGTCGACAAGGCGCAACGACGACAGCGACGAAGTCTAAATTGTCGCACCTTTTAAAGCCGAACGATTGGAATGGCGAGGCACAGGTTCGCACCTACTTCAAGGGAATCATTTTGTGTTATAGAATAGGAAGAGAGAAAAAACAATGCTTCCTAAATCTAGTAAGATTTGCTGAAGTCAACCAATTTTAAGACTTTTGGGTTTCTTTGCCGACCTTGATGGAAATTGGATCAGATGATCGTGGTTTGTCAAATCGAAAACTATATGAACTAACTATTTCAAATCAAGGATCACAGAAACAGTTAGCATTAAAAAAGACTTGGCTTTAATAAGATTAAGACTTGTAAAAAGGTATTTTGTTTTTAACTCCTGTATTCAATTATCATCTTTAATAAACAATCAAACCATAACATTTCATTTAAAAACGTTTTGGACGTTTTCTTGCAACTTATTTCTCGTGAAGCGCATCAAAAACAAAAATAGCCCTACCCATATAGCAGAGACAGGGGAGACAGAGACCAACCCAAAGTTCCAGACACGCACACACACAAACACAAACACAAACATGAGAGCCAGTCAAATGACGGTACATTTTTAGCTGAACCGAACCCAAAGTTGGACATCGTACTTGAACTGGGCTCAAACAAGTTGAGGTAGGTTAATTTTATTGGCCAAATAAGTGGGTATCAAATTTAATGGCCACAGCACACACACACACACACACACACACAAATAAACAAGGTACAAGCAGCAAGCAGAAGGCCGAGACAAAGACAAAGACGAAGACGAAGACGCAGAAGAAGAAGAAGACAGTGAAAGCAAGAAGCAACCATAAAAAGGGGGAGGCAGCAAATTGCGGCACAGTGCGCAGTGCATAAAGCGTAAAAATGAGCCAAAATAAATAAAAGCCGCAACAGAGAAAAACAACAACGAAAACGAGAACGTCGACGTCCGTTTGATTGATTGGCGACAGCAGCGGAAGCGTCAGCGGCAGCAGCAGCGACGTGACGCGAGGCGAGGCGACGCTAACAAAATGGCTATTGCGTAAGGTCAGGCATTTTGCAAGTCATGTTCTTCACATCATAAAAAGCCAAAAACCAACTGTTGCGTACTTTTCCATTAGCCGGGCGCAAGAGAAACATAAATATATTTAAATATATATTATATATCTTTATCTAGAACAAGAAGACGAAATTTATTTCAAACTTTTAGTAACTTTCCTTTTAAATATCGGCTGAAAATCAACGAAGATATCGATAATTGTTGTTTATTCAAATTAGCTTTGACATTTTCTGTTGACACACATAGAATGAATGCACGGATAGGATTAGGATGCTGGTTAAGTCCTAATTGAGGTATCTTTACTTGAATAGACACGAAGCTTACCTGGCGAAAATACATCCAGATTAAGACAGCGAATTGAAGATCTATAAGAAATAAACTCAACTGGATGCTAAGGAAATCACACAAACTCAGCATGAGTAACAAACGATAAGTACAAAAAAGCTAAATCATGACAACGGGGAAGCATTTGATACAATTTTGGCGCATCTCTCGTGCTAAAAGCCATACTAATCGATACAATGAACGACTTTAAATTCATGTCAAACGGCTTCGGCTATCAACTTAGGACCAAAACCTTATGGACTACTTGTCTTCAAATGTTATTGCTACTTTTCTATTGTCATTCCAATATTTTGTGACCCTTAAATAGGTTGATTTGACAAATAAATAAAAAAGATTATGATTCCATTAACATTCGAATAAGTAAATGAAAAGAATTTTGAATTTTGGCAGAGCTTTTTGTCATTTTCTAATATAATATATTTTTTCCAATTTTTTATAGAATAACAATATGACTTTGTCTCTCTTTTAGCTGTCTGTTTGATGCCTTCACTGTTTTATGTGTGTGTGTGTGTGTGCTTGTGTGTGTCTATCAAAATCGTGTAATCTGTTCTAGCTACTTCCTAGTCACCTTCCTTTTCCCTACCCCACGCATGATCACGTTTAGGCTTACGCATCATTAAATGGGGTTCGTGAAACCATCTCAGCTGATGCACAAGCTGTTGATGAAAAACGAAAAAAAAAACGCAGAACGCTTCCTGTTCCAGCAGTGAGCGATAGCGAGAGAGAGAGAGAGAGAGCAGGAGCAGGAGCAGATGCCGGCACGGCACCCACCAACTGGGCTATACAACTTTATCACTTGAACACAAAATATCTTCAATTGGTTCCATTAAACTGAAGCAAGCCCAGCCAAGCCACGCTAAAAGCTAAGCCAAACTTGGTGCACGTTGTACATGACCAAGGCAGTTGCTTCGTGCGTTGCCATCATCATCGTCATCATTGGGGCCGCCGCGTCGTGCCCAAAATTAACCTGCCCAGGTTACAGCATGATGGTGATGATGCAGGTGGTGGTGGTGTTGGTTGCTGGTGGCTGGTGACTTAAGCCGCATGATCATGACGACGCAGGCTACGCGCAGTCCGCTATAAATTCTATTGGCGTATCTATCTACACTATTTCTAATTTAGCCTTTTGCCTCAGCTATAGCTATAGCGCTTTCGGTTTGGTTTTCGTATTAGTATTGGTATTGGTTTGGTTTTGGTTTTGGTTTTGGTTTGTGGATCTGTGGCTTCAGTTTACTATGTTACCTTAGTCGTCGTCGCTGGCCAATTTAAGTTTAAGTGCTTTGGTAACAGTTTCGCGCTTTCGAAACTTGAGTCGTGATTTATTTTTTTTTTATATTTTTTCTCTCTCTTTTTCTTTCGTTTTTTTTCTTTCTTTCTTCCTTATTTTTCTCCTGTTTTGCTGTTGTTGTTGTTGTTGTTGTGGCAGTTGGGCTAAGCTACGGAGACTCCGATTCCTTTAGAAGAGCGCTGTTGGAATTTTCAAGTGCCGTTTTTCACGCCACGACACGCAATCGCTGCGCTCAAGTAAATTAGGAAAATTGATCTAAATTTTCTTGGGAACCTTTCCATTTTTACGCTGTTGTTGTTGTTGTTGTCGTTGTTGTTTAAGCTGTAACTGCTTGCGCTTTTTTGTCAAGATCGTTTGCAGTTTACAGCGTTCAGCTTTGCAGCTTGCAGCTTGCTGCTTGCAACTTGTTACTTGCAACGACTGCAAAGTTTGCAACGGGCAGCCCATCAAAATCAAACACATGTTGTCGTCGTTTCGCAGCCTCGTTACTAGTAACTAGTAACTGGAGCTACTAAAAAGAAAAATTAGCAAAAATAAATAAATAATCTTGGCAGTTGATAGTCTTAGGCAGGCAGGCCTAAATTGAGAAAGTTCAACGCTATAAGCCAAAAGTTAATTGTATTTATTTATAGCGCAATAAAAATATCTAACCAAAAACTACCAAATGTTTGACTCACTCTATATAAGACTTATAAGACCTACATTGCTAAAAGACTTATTCTACAAGTTGAATAAATTAAAGTTGCAAGTTTAACCAACTTCTTTACACATAGTACGATCCATGAAGAGCGAAAAGTAAAGTATTTTGTGCAAAAAATCCAATTTTCAATCATTATGTTATAATAACAAGTAGAGTTTTAGTGTGCACACTGGATTGATGTTTTTTACCTCGAACTTCAAACAAAAATAGTTTTGAATAATCACAATTACTTAATCTGAAGTAATTCAAGCTGCTTTCTCTCTGTGCATACCCAAACTTAAACTTTGATACTCGACCATTTAAAACATCAGGAACTGTCTAACGAAACTTTAACTATAACGATCTATTTTTCATATATGAACGATATAGCTAACTAAGCTTTCTTCCTAAATGGTCTTATCGATTTCATCTGCTCGTATGCCTTGCGATTTATTTGGCACACATTCACTGCGATTGCATGATTAAAGAACGTTTATTGTACATTTATCGTTGATCAATTGATCTTTCTGCTGCTTTCACACATATCTAGGGCTGGCTGTCGTTGTTATTAAGAAAGAGAAAGAGAGAGAGAGAGAGAGAGAGAAAGAGATGGAGCATAAATGCAATCAGGAATCGCATTAATTTTAGCAACACAACGTGGTGCTAATGCGACAAGTTCTGTTCGTAGTTCGTTTTGCAGGCTGGTTTCCTGGAACGCCAAAGTGTTGCCCCTACTGCTCCACTTGAATCGAATTGAAGCACCAGGCAATCGTTGATGATATGATAACACACCAAAAGCTAAAAAGGCAGCGCATCGAATAAAAACGGAGCTCAGCCTGGCAATCTCCAACTGGCCATCTGACTAACTGAGTGAGTGACCAAGTTGCTCTTGGGACAAGACAGAATAGGACAGAACAGAACAGGCAGCCAAGATAGCGTTAAAGCCATGGCCAGCAATTATAATATAGTATCTACTACAAAATGCAATCTGGGTTCAGAGGGCAAACGTAGAAAAAACGGTGACCAGAGCAAGGAGATGAGGATGCCTGCGGCCTGGTATCGCTTCATTGGCAGCTTTGCACGTCGTCATCGTCATCGACGTCGTCATCGTCATCGTCGGTGATCAATGCGCCTGTAGCGCCGCATCCATATCAAGATGTTTGAGCTTATTGCGGCCCGGCAAAAAGTCAGGCAATCGTGATCCAAAACTCGATGCTGCAAACAGAACAAAGCAGAACAGAACAGAACAGAATTCGGCAGCAATTTACCAAAAGGTGCACATTGACTGGCTAAGCTGGTAAGTTGGGCGATGCGGCGACAGATTCGTTTTGGGCGCTACGCAGAGTCCAAGTGGCCCAAGATCTATACCCAAGTGGCATGGCCAGTTGCCAATGCCAGCTGCGGGCGCCCAAAACGCATAGAAAGAGACAGAGCGAGCGAGAGAGAGAGAGAGAGAGAGAGAGTGTGTGGTAAGGCTGTAGGCCAAGAAGTGCTGTGCCTATCCACAGCTCCACGTTTAATAAGCAATTTTGATTTGGAGCAGATTATGTGACGGGTAAACGAGCCTCGGCACCAAGTTGCTGCTGTTGTTGTTGTTGCTGTTGCTGTTGCATGCAACATGAGGCAGCTTCCGCGGACTGTTTGCGGACTGTTTGCAGAAACGTGAGCTCCTCGAAGGCGAAGGCTTCTTCTCACCACGTCTTTTTTTTTCTTCTTCTTTTTTAGCTGCACTTGACTTTGCTGCTGACCCGAACTAAAGATTTTTAACTCTTTGCTTGCTCTCTCTTTCTCTCTCGCTCTCTAGATGTGTCGCTCTCTGGTTTTAGTGGATCGGTGGCTGATACTGTTTTACATGGAACTCGTACTGATTGCTTCTAGTCATGCCCCGATTTGAAGATTTCCCATTTTGTGATAACTTGTGCATCATTTTCATTGGAATTGCATGTATTTTTATTGAATTTTAATTGGCAGTCCAACAAGCAACAGCTAGTACAACATAAAACTTGATCTCAAAACTTTTTTTATATCATATATACATATATATATATATATATATGTATATATTATAGATATACATAGCAGTATATATATAATATATATATATATATATTTATACATATATATAGACTTTAGTTGCATGTAAACGGTATATGCATTTGGCATCTACTTGAACGTCTCCAAATCCTTTTCGCATGACTTATAGGCAACCCCAATGCCAAATCCAGTGCCCAATATCATCGGCCAGACACGCCGGCGTAGAAACAATAGAGATATAACAGCTCCAACGACGAAACCGCCGCCACCCTTTATGATCCCATTGGCCAGACAGCGATCAAACTTCTTGCCGGGCTTCTCCTCAAAATACGACTTGTCTTCGACGGGCATTTTTAATAGAATGAGTATTTAATTTGGTTTGTTTGTTGTTGTTTTTTGTTTTTGCAATTTCTCAATTCTTACACTAAACGAACGAAGAAAGTATTCGCTCTGCTCTGATGTGTTGACAAAAAAATATAATTTTAAAATGCTTTTTTTTTATATTTGTTCTGAAGCTATGGAATTTCATACTTACTTTTGTTCCAACATTTGACAGGAAGTTTTGCAGGGCCGACTCTGTGGAGAAGTTATTGAAGAGATAATTGTTTGAACAATTATAATTGTGGCATCAGAAACCAACAACAAACTCGATTCGAGTCTTCCCTAAAATGTTGCCACTTGCTCAAAGGCAAGAAATTTGTTGTTGCTTATCTTTTGAACATTAACAACTCTGCAAATTGTGATTGAATTTGAAGTGTAGAATGGTGAAAAGATTGCTAAAGGGGGCAAGGCGGGGGAAGTATGTATCTTGTTTCACAGCACGCATGCTGCCGGCAAACGAGGCAAGTTGGACAACATTTTGGCGAGGCATTCTGTTTTTGCGCCACTTAACCTTTTGGTGCAATGGCAGCGGCAGCCCTAAATCGATCACGATCGATTTCTGCCAAAATAGATAATAATCGATAGGCAAGAAGCGAAGCGAGTGCCTTGCAAACGGGGCACAATCATGTGCAATCTTATCTTTCATATACGTATCGTTTCATCTATCTATCTGTCTATCTAACTAACTATGTAACTACACACACATTCGCAGACAGAGATAATCATGTCAGTAAAAAAAGAAAATACCGCAACATTGTTTCCATTATGTTTCTCGTTTTGGCCCGATGGGAAAAACAAGCTGACGACCGTCGTCTGTTGACGTGTTAAGTGCTAAAGAGACGCCGAATGAAAAAAAAAAAACTTTTGATTTTGGTTAGTTTCGTAGGCTATAATTTTCTCGCCCACCATTTCTGGGCTGGCCAGAAAACAGTCAAAAAAAAAAAGCAAAAAACACAAAACCAAAGCTTAACTCGAAAATTGCAAATTCGGGTGTCCAATGGAGTCGCGAATCCTTTTCTATTACTGCTGCTGCCAGTTGGTTGACCGGGCTCTGTGTTTAAAGAAATTGTTGCCGGCAGTTTGCTGCTTCAGCAATTTAATGGCCAACTTTTGCCATTGTTGTTGTAGGTGTCTGAAATTGGGTGTTTTTTGTGCTGTTTTTTATTCTCTTTTCTTTTTGGGGTGTTGCGCATTTTGCACTTTGGCACAGTTATTGAATGCACTTCCCCCGCCAGCATTGATCAAAACTTCGAGCAGCAATCTCAAAAGAATTCAACGTAATGCATTTTCACACAAACATACAAACATGCATGCACCACAGCGAATTGAGGTCAGCCAAAAGCTACTTAAAAACATTTTTAAATCGTTTGAAAGTTGCAGGATTGCATGATTTCAACCGGTTGAATTGTATTGAAATCAAATGTTTCCATTAATATTGCTCAATATTAAAATTTTATAAAGACAAAATAAATTTGTAGATTGCTTAGTTTTAACATAAAAATGATGTAGAAGCAGCGTTGATGATCTCTATTCGGGCAACAAATTGGCCGATGCACTTGGCCTATAATAAAGACATTTATGGGGTTCTGGGCTGGGATTCAATTGTGCGGCAGTCAACAATTTTGCAATCAGACAGCAAAGAGAGGCAGCGGCTGAGCGGGAGGTGGGTAAATGTGGTAAATTTCGTAAAATAATGCGACTTTGCAAGTTGGACTCCAACTTGGACTTGCAACATAGCCGATTCCCTTGGGACAACGCACAACGTTGCGTGTATAGATATCACAAGGTGTCTGTGTGTTTGTGTGTGTGTGTGTGTGTGTTTGGGTGGGTGTCCCTAGTCCGACATCGTGCAAATTTAACTGCAACAAACAACAACAACAACAACTCAATGAGCACATGCTCAAGTCAAAAAGCTAAGAGGAAACAAAAAAAAAACATGGCCAAGGCCCGAAAGACATATGGCCAAAACAATTCAGATTCGGGGCCAGCCAAAGCTTAAGCCAGAGTTAAGGCCTTAGTCTGGGTACCGGCTCTGGGCTCATTATAGATGCAGCGCCGATTTGTTTTGTTGTCCCCCCATTTGACTTTGAATTGATAGCATCAGGCAACAACAGCAACAGCAGCAGCTACAAATGTGACTTGCTGCAGCAGCAGCAGCAACAGCGCCCCGTTTTGCCTGCATTTAAGATATAAATGTATCTGAACAATTGAGCTAGCTGTGGATGCGCATGTGCAGCGCAAATATTTTAGATTCGCATAAATTTTGCATAGTTTTAGATGCGACTGCACACTGTCCACAAACCATACAATACTCTAATGAAACATCTATTAAGCTTAAAGCCAGGAATTATTAACATTTAGTATGTCTCAGCGACACATTTCAAGAAATTAATGTAAGTGTAAGAACATTAAATTCCTTTAATGCATTGTTCAACAAAAAAGAAGTTTGAGTTCTGGTGCTATAAAAGCTTTATGTTAATAAATAAATATAAATATATTTCGAATAGCTTGTTGGACCATCTTCATAAAGAATCTGACAAGCAGTTTGAGTATGCATTTTAGGGTAAGTATTTTGAATATTTATATTGAGTTTTATGGTAAAATGCTTTTTTTAACTGATTTTAAGTTAAGCTTAGGCAATGTTTGACCCACTGTTTTTGGTCATACCGCTGTCTATCGTCTACTCCGGCGCTTTCATCAGCCCCGCATCCCCACCGCTTAGGTTTTGGCCTCGCTCGCTGCGTGTTGTCCACGCATTCGTCGTCGTCGTCGACGGGCCCGTCGGCTGTTTAGCTGCGCATTTTATTTAACATATCATTTAAAATTCATGTAAAACACATGTAGCTGTTGCTGTTGCTGTAGAGAGTATTGCATATATATATATATGTATGTATGAATGTACATATAGCATTTGGAGTATGGAGCGTGGAGCGGGTCTGCCCTGTTTTGCATACCGTGGGCATAAAGAACAACAAACAAAAAAAAAACAACAGCATTCGCAGCATAGACATCACACCCAAGCGCCAGGAGCGAGCCATATCCATATGTGCATAGTATACTATAGTACATTATAGTATAGGTTTGGCTGTCCATCTGGCCAACTTGCATTCATAAGCAGGCTCAGGCTCTGGCTCAGAGTGTCTTTCTTGTGTAGCTGTGCGCATATCTCTCCCTCTTTCTCTCTCTCTCTTGGAGCTGGAAGCTTTTTTGTTTTGTTTAGTTTAGAGGGGAACTATACATATTCGGTTTGGATGAAGATGTCGATGTCTTCGTTGTTGTTGTTGTTGTTGTTGTTGTCGCTTGTTGCATGTTGCATTTAATTTGTAAACAAAGTCTTTAGTTTATGACTGGCGCGTTATTTTAGCATATGCACATTGAGCAGTACTAGTCGCATGTAGCCAAGCCTCCTTTGGCAACAAAACGAAGTTTCTTTGCCCTTTGGGCCATTGGGCATTGAGGCATTTTGTAAGCGAAATTTGTAAACAATTCCGTTTTCTCTTGAGCCTGTTGCAAGTTCAGGCCAGTTGACCGTTTGGTAACGCATTCACCAGCTATTTACATACTTTGTGCACCTAAACTCTTTTGCCTGGACACATTGTTGCCTTGTGGCATTTCATCAGCGTTTGCAGCAGTGGCCTGACCTTTTGCTTTGCTCTATCTCTTTCTTTTCTCTGAAGCTCTTGCTCTCTTTCTTTGACTGTGCACAGCCTGGCAGCTATAACAAATCACCAATGACTTGGCCCGACACTAAATGCAATTTATAACACTCTTTTCACTCGTGTGGTTGTTGTTGTTCTTGTTCTTGTTGTTGGGCAGATTGTCAAACAACTTGACTTAAAGGCAACTTAACGAGCGGTAGCCGCCCGCCTCACCACCATCATTATCATCATCATCATCGTCATCATCATCATCATTGGAGTGAACGACAAGTCCATCATGGAAAACAACGACAATGACGATGACGACGCTGTCATCAGCATCAAAAAACACACGACGCCCCGAAAAAAAAGCCATCAAAAGCGCGAATAGCACGTAAAATGCAACACGAAATGTGGAATATCACTTAAGACGAACTTAAAACAACGAATTGGCAATGCACTTCAAATGACAAGCGATCTTAATTAAAGTTTATCTAACAATGCGAGCTTATGTAAAGCATTGATTTGCTGATATTTAGCTAAATATATTAAGACAATAAGAATAGAAATTCTTACTTCAGTTTAAAGATCAATTTTAATGATTCCCATCAACAGATTAAACTCCCATTAAATCTATTTTATCATTTTGGCGCACAGGGCATTAGAAAAAAAACTTTCCTTTGCATCCTGGCAATGCATTTGGCAGTTGGGGGTTTTTATGAACGCTTGGGCTTTAAAATGAAACTACAGCACGCCAGGCCAAAAACACATGAATAATGCAAATGCCAAGTAGAAGAAGAAGATGATGATGACGCAACCAACGAACCCTCACTAACACCCTTAAACAGAAACCCAAATAAAAATAAAAAATAATAGAAAAATAAAATAAATGCCCGGCACAGAAGCAAAGCTTAATGCAGCATAACTCTTGCACACACACACACACACACACACTGAGGTTTGGGGGAAGGGATATATTCCCATGCATCGGATCTTATATGACCATCCGTCACTCATTAAGCTTTAGAGTCTTTTTTCTCAGTCCTTCGTCCGTCTATTTTCTATTGTTATAAATCCTTAATATTTATACAAAAATAATTATAGCTGTAGATGTGTACATGTTTGTGTGTGTGTGTGTGTGTGTGTGTGTGTATAGCCGGCGGTTATCGGAGCGCAGGATATTGTGATTTTTCATTTTCAGTTTTTTGGGGGCGCACAACAAATTTTGTCAAAATTCGCTGCTGTTGTTATTATTGTTGATATTTTAGCAAAATAATTAACACGAGCCGTGACAACAGACATCCTTGTCTGGCAAGGACCCATCATCACGTCCACGTCTCGCGTTTGCCTAAAGGCAGCATCATGCCTCCCACTATCTGCCTGTCTAAGCAGCCGCATTATGTGCAACATTTTGTCGCCTTGTGATTATTTTTTGGGCATTATTTGATGCCAAGACCGACAACTGCTGAAAAATGCACCTCATTTTGCTTGATTGCTCAACTTGGCAGCCAGGACCCTCAGCCTTTACATCGCTTCCCTCCCCTGCCTCGTATACACCGTCTATCCTTGTGGCTTCTGCTGCTTTTGTTGCTCATCACTTTTCTTATAGAGGTCTTGGCATATGAGCACGTAATATTTTAGTGTCATTTACTTAGTCCAGGACCTGATCCTGTTCTGGTTTCTGCTCATCAACGTGCTGCCACTCCTGCTCTTGCTCTTACTCTTGCGCCTGCTGCTATGGCTCGTTTTCCGTTGTCGTTTGCTGTTGCTGTTGTCTCTGCCCGGCAGTTATTTCTTTGATATGCATTTAATTTTTAATGGCCGCCTAAAAGTAGGCAACGCTTTTTCAGCTTTTACGACTGCCTTCCACTTGTGCTAATTAAAGTGGCTAAAAGATAGACAGAAAAGCTATCACTGGTGATGCTTGTCGAGAATGCTCCGGACGCAGAGACCAAAGACGCTCGGGTATTAAGGTAACATCACGACAACAGCACCTTAGCAACAATAAGCTAATAGTGTCTTTTCATTTGCTTGGGAAACATCAATTAACATTGTAAAATAATCGTATTGTTAAGTAGAAGGAAATCAAAAATTGAATGCCAGACTAATTATTTGCTTTTGATTATTAACAACAATCGGGCTGATTTATTTAAACTTTTCAACTGATCGTTGCATACTTATAGGGTTTGTTACAATCGCAAAATGAGTTCTAAGCGTTACAGACTTGGTTACTGATACTTTATTAATCACACAGGTTGAACCGAAGAAAAAATAAAAATAATATTTTAACCATCACAACACTTTTTTAATGCAAGGTGCAGGCAACAACGTAAAATATATTTAGCATGACAATAGGAGCTTACCTTCAGAAAGAGCTATCGGCAAGAGATTAATATCATCAATCAATACCTTCGATCGGGAGTGAGCTAAACATTAGAACACTTGTAAAGTATACTCAAATTGTAAACAAAAATGGATCCTATCCACGAAATCTTCACAATCTTTGTTAGCGTAATAGTATGTGTCTTTTTGAAATGCTTCTTCCAGTTACATCCTCATTGGAAACAGTCGCAAGATTTAAGAGTTGGTTCAATGCATTGAAAACTTCAACAAATTTGCTTTGATCGACGAGTAATTTATTAACGACTTGAGAAGTCTATCATCTTTCAAGTTCAAATACAGTAGAACTTTATTACAAAAAACTTCCGCAAAGTTAATTTTTCTATATTACGAATTCATTTCCAGAACACTGCAAAACTCATTTTATATTACGGATTTTCTCTGTAATGAAGTTTTTTTTTTGTTCCTTTAAGACTTCCATAAATCGAAAATCGACTGAATTTTAAAGATACAAAATTCAAAAAAAATATTAAAATGACCAATACAGACTCTAAAAATTAATTTATAAAATTGAGTCATCCAATACATCAATCATCTTAATGAGCATTCTCCACGAATAATAGTCATAGGCAAAATGGTAATTTTGGGAATTCGGTGAACTCAAAGCCGTGTTGAGGGGATTTCCCGCCCCCATAGAGTGACCACAGTCATAAACAAGCATTCAAAAAAGATCTACAAATAAGCTTTGATTGAATCATAGTTAATCTAACAAGAATTTAAAATAGAAAGAAGATCTACTAAAGTGATCTTCTCACGCTGCCACTATGGGGTGCAGTTGTCAAGATCATGATCATGAAATCATTTGACAAATTGATGGCATCTCGTTTGCAGTATAACTCAAAATCTTGCTAGTTATGCCAATCACAGTTTGTCAATTAATTTATCTGAATGCCACCGCAGTTAACAAGTGTTTTTCCAACACAAACACTTGCAGAAACTAAGAGTAATAGGAATCATGTGAAACCTGAAGTCGAACTTGATTCTGTAATTGCTAGCAAATTACTCAAAGAGGCGAAAGAAAAAAAAAAACAAAGTTGCTCGGCCAGGCCCAAAGATGTTTTCATTCATTGCCGCGCTAATCAAAACTGGTTTTAATGGGTGGGGGGGGGGGGGGGGAATATAGCTTCCCTACCTTCTTTCTACTTGTACTTAATTTATCGAAGATGTCAGCGATATTGACACCAACTGTTTTAAGATGGCATTATTATGCAAATGTCTCAGTAGACACGGTTGAATCAAATGCTTATAACCAAGTCAACAAACTTGTCAGTTCTATGAATTATTATGTGTAGCTGATGGGAGTCACTGCAACTATTGCTGCTTTGCATTTGTTATTCATTCAAAATGTAACAACTTTTCTATATATGTTAACATAGAAAGCTAAGTAGAGCCTAAGCATTAAATTATTAACAATTGACAATGATAAACATATATTTTAAGGTCACAAAAGCATAATTTTTAGTGACGTATGCGGCCTTCACATTTATAAAGTTGGAGCAATTACAAAATTTGAATTCATACCAATTCTTTTATTTTTATGATTTAGTCTGGCACGATTTTATGTTTCACATTGATCTATCCTTAAGCCAACAGATAGCAGCCATGACCTGGCATAATTGTATATTGCTTAGGCTGTTAACTTTATTAGTAACAATTCCGAAGCGCTTGTCTCGAATGATGTTTGCGTTTAAGCGTTAATAAACAATAAATAAATGCAGCGTAATTTAAGCCGCTTAGGAAAATAAATAGAAGGAAAGCAGGTCAGAAAAATATTTTCTTTTTGCAAAGCTCTTATTAATTTGGTGATAAAACTAAATAAAGATTGTGAAAAAGTTTATTTTCACATTTCTATGTTTTGTTTGAAATCAATTTGTTGAACCTTGAAGCAGACAGCAGATACCATCATAATCGTTTGCCTTTAGGCGCCAATTAGTGCAAATAATTCAACGGCATCGTTTTTGACGCATTAACAAATGCATGTACGCCGATTCTTCAACAGACGCTCTTAGCGTTAATTAATTTAATATTACTTATACCACCTCGCCCCTTCAATAGCAGGCCACAAACCGACGACGAACAACTTTAACTTTCGGTTTCCACAATGTTTACACATTAAATTTTAACGTTAAAGACCAGCCAGTTACTAGTTGGCCAGTAGGTAATATCTGTGTGTTGGCTCCTCAATCATTTGCATTCCACTCATTTTGATGAGTTGCTGCTTGATGGTAAGGCATGTGTAGCGAAGGAAACGTAAGGGGTGAGCTCTATATGTTTACATGACAACAGTACTTAGCTGCAATATTTGCTGCTGCCTTGGCTGCAACTTTTTTTTAATAACGTACAAAAGAAGTTAAACAACGCGCCTCTCTTTGCGAATCTCATGGCGCAGTCGTAGTAGTTATTTTGAAGAAGAAGATCAAATAGTTTTTCGTGACGTAACTTATTTTGTGCATTTGTTTGTACGTGTGTGTGTGTGGCATTGTAATACGGCTATTCAGTACTGTTTACCAAGAAAACAAGTCCATTATTTCAAGCGAAATACCAAAATGAGCAGCTCCCAGTACAAAATATGTTAATAGACTTGAATACAAAATCTATCTTAATTTTATTTTGATTAAATACTTATTTAAGTATTTTCAATTCTTTCGCTTTGCTTAACACTTTTTTGGTATGATTGCCTAACCAACCACAAAACTTAAGGGTTTACTGAGTGCGTGCATAAGATTTGAATTTGTCAATTGATCACTTTGTTTATGTTTCCCATGTCTTAAGCTTGTTGCACTTGTAAGAGACGCAAGTACAAATAATATAATAGGACTCGGGACGTCTATATAGTGTAGTCACTTGTGTATGTATGCCAACAGCCTCGAAAAGTAAGTAAAACATTACTCATCTACTCATTGCCGGGGCATAAATAAAATAAGTCGCTGTTCCGCAATTGTTTTATGTGCACGTTTAGCGTCGCTTTGCTTTGACCTCAGCGTTTGGCAGCAGTTTGTCAAAGGCAAACAAGACAAGCCAAGAAAAAATTGGCAAATGTGCAAATTTGGCTAACAGATAACATTGAAGCCGGCTACTGGTTGCCTTTGCTGTTTATGTTAGACATTACGTTTTTTCCCCACCCGCCAACCACTGATCGACAAATCAGTGCACACTCTTTGATAAAAGATAAAGGAAAAGATTTATATCTTTGGCTTGATTGTGTTGCAACTAATTAATGCAGAGTATTTCTAAACCGAAAGCTTGATGAAAAGAAAATCGATATGTGTCTTGACTATCTGAATATTAAAAACATAAGCAAGTCAATAAAATCAAACAAAAATTGTATATATAAAATAATATTTTTTGATTTAAAACTAATTTAGGGAACCACAATTTTTGCACAAAAAATAAATGTTGATGAGTTCGTCAAAAATTATTCTTAGTGTAGTCATAACCTATTCTACATGAAAGCCACAAAAAAGAACAAAAGTTGTTCACACCGAATCTAACACCATAAGCAAAAGTGGCATTATATATTCTATAAAAACGAAATCGAAAAAAACAAACACAAAAAGTTATTTAAATAAAACAAGAACTTTTTTATTTCTTACAGACAAGTATGTTAATAAGAATATTTTACACAAAAGTAAATTTTATGATATGCCCAAAGATTGTACAAAACAAGAATAAACAGAAAGTTAGAACACGATTGGGTGTTTGCGAAATCTTATATCAAATCAGGTTTCATAATTAACTCTCAACTGTTTTGAACAACTGGACAGTTTTGATAGAATCAAGCCCAACTCAATGAGACTCATTGTTGAGCATCTGAAGACATCTGAATATATATGGGGAATATAACAAAGATTGACGCAAACGATTTGCATATTTGTGTAACACGGCTCTCAAGCCATATTCCGAAAACAAGCTAGAAGAGCTACAAAGAAGATTATAATCAATATTCAGCCATAAGACAGACTTAGTCAAATAATATCTCTTGGTAACAAAATCTAATTAGTTTCACCATTTACTACACATTTAAGGTCTTACCTTAAAGCTTTCAACAATTATTAGAGCATAAAATAAAATATCAATGGCCAAAACTCTTGCTCCTAAATTCCGCTTATTTTTGATATTATGAATTCTAAGTCGATCCCCAATGAGCAACGTTTGAATTTTTTTAATCTATAAATATAACAAAATTAAGCTCAATTAAATAAAAAACATATCAAATTATACTCGAATCTATTCTGAAGAAATAAACAACAAAATTATTATGATGCTAATGTGCAAAATAAAAATTAAATAAAAGAGCAACATAATAGTTTGCTTAGCTGTTAGCTCATTGATACCCTGTACTAAAAGTTAATTAGAAAAAATTATTACGATCAAGCACATCGGAAATCGGAAGCAAAAAAATTGCTTATTATTATTTAAATTTTGCACTTACATATCTAAAACTGATAGGTTTCATCTCTTAAAGTTGCTAGGGTAAATTAAATACTTAACACAATGCATTAAATATTATCTTATCTATAAAATCTTCGTACTTTGAGAGGTGTGTTTCTATACCCAATCAGGTGATGATCTCTAAAGATAAGCTCGAAGTTCAACAAACATGAGAACAAGCAGACGAACTGACGACTGGCAATAAATAAAAACTTCAATGTACATATGACTGTACAATATTAGCAATAAATTTGTCAGAGTTGTGAAAAGTAAATAAGTTTATTGTATATAGTACTAACATTAAAGTGCTATAATATTGATTCATTCAAAAAGCAATAAATGTGCTTTTCAAGACAGTTATGGCTTTTTGAGTCGACTGATTAAGATTCGACTTCGCAACCAACTAAATTCATTATGTCAAATCTGAAAACTGGTTTCCGGCAAGCTGCTCGAAAAAAAAAAAAACAAATAATAAAACTATATAAAACTAATAAAAAAATAAATAAAAACTGATTGTGCTAATTTGTGTTTTTAGCAACATATCAAATTAAAAAAAAAAAAAAAATGCCGAAAGTTGCCAAAACTATTGGAGGCCGTTCAGTCCGAGAGGAGTTCTAATCAGAGTTTTCGGTGGACATCGTCGATGATCAGCTTGACTTGACTCGCCTTGTCGATGAGACAAGCCTCTCGGGAGTTGTTATTGGATTTGGGCTCTAATATTTGAAATACATTAAAGACAAAACATACAAAATAGAAATAAAAGACCAATTAGCATAGACGGCGCCTGGTCTAGTATTTGCTTCTCTAGTTTTTGTATAAAAACTTAAATCCGTGCTAAAGCCAACAACAGATCAACACTAAGCACAGACCCTAAACATGGTAAGTTCCACATAAAAAGCGCCTTTTCTATTCCCGCCCTTTAGTTGGTTCTTTTAATTGTTTATTTAATGTGTTTGCTTTTTGCAGAAATTGTGTGTCATCACGTTGGCCTTAATCGGCCTTGTGGCAGCTGACGTCAGTCACCTCGAACATGGACAAACTGCGGGCTATAGCTATGGTGCCTCCGAATCCGCCGCCTCCTACTCTTCGGCAGCGCTTGCCGGTGACGATTCCAGCAGCTATCAGCTAGATCATTTGGTTCCCCAGCAACTACATAATACCCATGCAGAGACTGAATCTGCTCAAGCCGTTCCTAGTGACGCTTCCAACAGCTATCAGCCAGAACATTTGGTTCCCCAGCATCTGCAGGATAACCATGCAGAGACTGAGTCTACTCAGGCCGTTCCTGGTGATGCTACCAGCAGCTATCAGCCAGAGCATTTGGTTCCCCAGCATCTGCAGGATAACCATGCAGAGACTGAATCTGCTCAAGCCGTTCCTGGTGATGCTACCAGCAGCTATCAGCCAGAGCATTTGGTTCCCCAGCAACTACATAATACCCATGCAGAGACTGAATCTGCTCAGGCCGTTCCTGGTGACGCTTCCAGCAGCTATCAGCCAGAGCATTTGGTTCCCCAGCATCTGCAGGATACCCATGCAGAGACTGAGTCTACTCAGGACGTTCCTGGTGATGCTACCAGCAGCTATCAGCCAGAGCATTTGGTTCCCCAGCATCTACATAATACCCATGCAGAGACTGAATCTGCTCAGGCCGTTCCTGGTGACGATTCCAGCAGCTATCAGCCAGAGCATTTGGTTCCCCAGCATCATGTGGAAACTGTAGCTGCTCAAGAATCCTACAATCTTGGAGCTGATACCCAGACGCCAGAGCAATTCATTCCAGAGCCTGATCGCATTGCCTACTACAACTACATTTATTCCCAAGGCAAAGCTGTTTTGCCAATCCCAGCTGCCACTCCCCAGTTTATTCCCGGTAGCGATTTCAGGAGCTTTCAGCCAGCTGATTTGATTCCCCAGCATCTGAGGGCAGTTCATCAGGAGTCCTTCAAACTGGGTGCCGATACCCAGTCAACACAGCAGTTCAATCTCGGGGCTGATCATATTGAACACGCCAACTATGGAAATCAGGAGCAGGCGCCAGCTGTGAGTGGTTATACCAACACCATTGCACCAGCTAATCTCTACCAGGAGCCCACTTCGAATGGCATCGAGGAGTTCAACCAAGAAACTCATGTTCCAGTTGTGCCAGTTGGACACAATACGATTTCACCAGCTCATCTCGAAACCAAATACTCACACGGCGCCTCTTCCAGTGCCTCATCCTTTGGCAGTGCCAACTCCAACTATGGCACCCAATACGCTTCCAATGGCGGTTATGTTTACTAAACTTTTCCATTGTCAAACTAAAATAGAGATTAAAATTTTTTACTATATAATTTTTTCGAGAGTTTTGATGTAAAAAAGAATATAAAATGGCTTTTAGAGGATTTTTTTTTGATGCTATAATTTTAACCGTTCATCAAAAAGAATTTCTGTTGAAGGATTTTTTTTTCTATATTCTATTCTATTCCATACTTTGATTCTAGTCCAAATTCGGCAATAAAAATATTCGATAGTAAGACAAATAGGCTTAAGATGAGAAAAACCAAACTAAGACATGGGATAGACTTGCTTAAAATTTTCATGGGTGTTCATTATTTTGTTTATGAATTTGAAACAAGCTTATATTTCAATTGTGCTGTCTCTTATAGGATCCGAGATCTGTGCGTTCGTACAGACAGGCTATATCGACTCGGCTTTTGAGAGAACTCATCCTTTATAGGGTCAGAGATGCTTCCTTCTGTCTGTTACATACATTTGCACAAAACCACTATAAACCTTTTTACCAATTTGGGTTAGGTTCAGTGCCTAAAAATAAATCAATAAATCATTTTTAAAAAGATTTTTATCGATTATGTTTGTTGAGAATTAAGATCAATCTCAGCTAATTGGGTATTATTATTATCTTGCACGTATTTTATTGTTATGTGTAACAAAGACAATAAGCTTGGACCAGCTAGACTTAATTTGTATATAATAACAGTTTATAAATCTTATAGGTTTTTCACAAGTGATCATTTTTCAACTCCCGCTAGTAATAATTATGTATTAAAAGAATGTTGATGTTTTAGTTCACTTTAACACGTAATTTAAAGTTCATAAACCTTTTCACAAGGTGGCCAAAGTAAAAGTTGATCTGTGACTCCCGCCGCCCGCCGCCCGCCTAACCGCACTGCGTTTCCAAAGCGTAAAGTGATTATGTAAGGCTCTTGCAACCTTTATTGTGAGTGCGGTAAATGAGTTCTCAAGGCCGATTGTCTTCTTTTTTTTAGAAAGTGCCCCGTAATGCCAACAAGATACAAAAAAAAAAAAAACAAAAACTCATTCTTGGCCAAGCGGGATGCGGGCCAAGTGAATCGAATGCCGTTCGTTGGCCAAGGCCATTCGAACTAGGCTGGTCTCTTGGTCTTAAGTTTGTAAAAACTTTTTATGTTTTCCTCCAAATGCAATTAATATCGTAAATTTATTGTAAATTTGTGTAAGTAATGTGTGGCAAAGTGGCAGCTTGATTCGATTCTGAACAAATCCATAAATCCCGTGACCTTCAAAATTTTTAATTGCTTGTGTGCGCCCTCTTTAGTTCCATCTCTCTTTCTGTCTCTCGTAATCTCTCTCTCTTTCTGTCTATATCCATCTCGGCCAACCTCTTTAGCTCCTATTTGCCTTTTTCATGTCGTGCTAATGAGCCGTATGAAATTTAGTTGAAAGACTAGTCTTAAAATATTTATTAGCCGGTTAGATTTTGGAATAATCTCTCTTGCTCAGCCCACACCAAAGTTGTCCACAAGTTGAACCCGAAAATTGGTTGCGGAAAAGTTTTTTGTAAATGCGTAAAACTTGTTTACGCCTGTGATTTGGCTTCGTTTTTTTTTGTTTTTTGTTTTTTTGGCCTTTACTGTTTCTTTCATCTTTGTATTCAGTTTTAGTTTGTATGTTTTTTGTCTTTGTCGTTTTGCCCGTTGTATACATTTTAAGTGGAAGCTGCAGACGTAGCCGCTGCGAGCCGCTTCAGCTAGCTGCTTCTTCTTCTCGCAAATGTGCTGCAACGTGAGTGATTTTGTTTTTCGCTATAAATTGCCGGCATGCTTAAGGGATCAGCATCAGTTTCAGCGTCTAGCTCGTCCAGTACAGTCGCAGTCGTAGCTATCAAATCAAACATGGTTAGTACAACCTAAAACTAAAATAGTTTCAACTATTCTTCTTTTTTTTTCAACTTCTTACAACTTATTATTCAAATATTTGTTCTTTTTTTTAAATATTTTTTTTATTGTGTAAAAGTGTTTATTACAACCTTTCATTTGTGTTTTGTGCCGTGTGTAATAATTGTGTCTCGTTCATATTGCAGAAATTCCTCATTGTGTTCGCTCTGTGCGCCTGCGTGGCCGCCGATGTTAGCCATCTGACCAAGTATCTGCCACCTAGCCAGAGCTATGGTGCACCCAGCAACGAATATCTGCCACCTGTGCAGCAGTCGTATGCTGCACCCTCGATCAGCTACTCTAACGGTGGTGGCTCATACTCCAGCGGTGGTGGTTCATACTCCAACGGCGGTGCTTCATACTCCAGTGGTGGTGGCTCATACTCCAGCGGTGGTGGTGCATACTCGAGCGGTGGTGGCTCATACTCATCGGGACCATCCGTTAGCTACAGCGCACCCAGCAACGAGTACTTGCCACCCGTGCAGCATCAGACCTACAGCGCTCCAGCCGTTCAGCAGACCTATTCCGCACCAGCTGTCTCCTACTCTGCCCCAGCTGTACACCAGCAGACATACTCTGCCCCAGCTGTTCAGCGCACATACTCTGCCCCAGCTGTCCAACAGGTCTACTCTGCCCCAGCTGTCCAGCAGACTTACTCCGCTCCAGCTATCTCCTACTCTGCCCCAGCTGTGCACCAGCAGTCATACTCTGCTCCAGCCTACCAGCAGTCATACTCTGCTCCAGCCTACCAGCAGACTTACACCGCTCCGTCGGTCAGTTACTCTGCACCCTCTTACCAGCAGAGCTACAGCACTGGCTCCTCCTCGGCCGGCAGCTACTCATCTGGTGATGCTGGCACCCAGTATGCATCCAACGGCGGCTATGTCTACAAGAAGAAGTAAGACGCTGGAAACTGTTCACCAAATCGAATCAACACAAAAATGTAATTGACATTTGACATGTTTCTTGCAACACATATAATATCATTTGTTTTTTTTTTCAACCCCTCCCCTTGTGTGTATATCATAAATTAAAAAAAAAAAAAACCAAAACAAATAATAATTTTCCAACAAAACTTTTAGTTTAAAATGTACATAAAGCGCGCAAAAGCTCTCAAAATGCTTTGTATGATGTTGTTAAACTTTATAAGCTGCCTTGCACAGGCAGCTTTGAGGCTTTGCTTTTAAGTTCGCAAAGCTTTTAAGCATTTCATTTGTTCCTAGCAAAGCTCGCTTTTATGGTACAATTTAGGTTGCCGTCGTGGGTAAACGACGAGCGGATACCCTTTATGATATTAAAGCTTTTGCATAAATTTGAATAGGGCTTACGAAGCACATATTTGCCGATGTCACAAGATATGTAAATATTAGCGCTTACTTAAATGTTTATCTTAAATCGTTAAATTGTTCATAAAACATTTAATAGATGTTTGTTAACCGTTGCAAAGGTATTATTTTAGTTGTAAACAAGTAATTTCGGCTTAAATACATAAGTTTAAAAATCTTTTCGTACACATGCACATTTTTTGTCCAGTGTAGAAATGAGAGCATTTGCTAGTCGACGTGCAATTATTCACAATACGCTAATGTCACATTGGTATGTATCTTAAGTTAACATCAAATTATTTCTAAGCGGAACAGTTTAACTCAGTTTCTTTTTATAGCACAGCAATGGGAGTTATTGATATTGAAGATCTTCTTTAAAGCATATTTAATTTAAGTAATAAGTTTTTTGGAATTTCAAATTTTAAATTTGTAAAACCTCTTGTTACCTAACATAACATTTCATGAGATATTTTCCTTAAGTAAATTATTGTACATCGAAGACACAAAAAAAGGCAAAAAGTTTTGTTTTGTTTCCATGTTTAGGATTCATGTTGTTAAAATGTCGCTTAATTGAATGAAATTATATCATAGAAAGTGTTTGGTGGAAGTTATTTTCCTCGATGCCGAAACTGGAACTGAATTGCTAATTGCCAAAGCAAATAAACCAGTTAGGAGAAATGTTTTCGAATAGACTGAATGTATGCAAAATCGCTGGATATTCGATAATAAGTGAGAGTAAAAAAATTTTGCCTGCCTGCCTGCCTGCCTGCCTAATTAATTTTTATCGTTCAGTTTTGGCGTCGCCAACGGAACTCCGGACACAAGCTTTTATCATGCAAAGCAACCGAAAGTGAAATGGCACGGATGCCAAATACATATTTATGTAAGTTTATGAACTGTGGCATCGTCTTATAAGTTGCCACCTTCACGGCCGAACACACACAGTTCACATTCCACACTGCCCACTCGAGGTTGAACCCTTAACGCTTACAAAAATCCCAAAAAAAAAAGATGCTAACTAAAACATTGATCATCTGGCCACTGCTATTCCTAATGCTGCACCAGACCAACGCCAAAGTCAAACATCTGTCCAATAGGTATTTGACGCACGACAAGGAGCAGACGAGAGGACAACAATCCTTGGCGGATGAGATAGCTACGCCGGAGCAGTCAACGCAGTCCAATGATGGGGCTTACTATCCGATGTCAGGTCTGATGCTGCCCTCGGGCTATAACATACCCACTGGCAGCAATGTACCACCATCGCCGATGTTGCCGCCCAATTTTCAGCTGCCTATCTACCCGCCCTTCTTTGGATTTAATGGCGGCGGTGGTGGTGGTGGTGGTCAGGGTTTTGGTCAAGTGCCACCTGGCTATGAATCCCAGTTCAACAATGGACCATTCCCAGTTGGTCCACAAGGTGCACAGTACACAGCTGGACCACAGGGTGGAGGCTTTCCACAGCCTGGACCATTTCAACAAACCGGACAGTTTGCACAACCAGGCAATCCATTCCACGCTGGACAGCAGGGTGCTCCATTCCCGGGCAATCCCTACCCAGGTGGACCTCAGCCTGGTTCGTTTCCAGTTGGATCACCACCCTCATTTGCTCAAATGGGACCCTTTTCATTCCCAACCGACCTGAACTCACAAGGCTTTCCTGGAAACCCAATGCAATTTGCCTTCCAGCCGAATGTTGGCAGCATGTATGGAATGCCAGGTGGCTTTGGGGGACCACAGCAGCCCTCATACCCCTTCCAGCAACAGGTCAATGTGGGTCAGCCCTTCTCGCCTAACTTTGGACAGCAATATCAGCCGCAACAGTTTGCCGACGAGCTGGAGCCGGAGCTGGAGACGAGTGAGAAACTTAAGAGCAGCTCGGCCAAAAAACTGGCTAAGTTGAGGAATAAGGAGACTATCTATGCGTCGAACGGCGGCTACATTTATAAACGTTCCAAATAAGTTACAGTGATTTTATAGCTATAGTTAAGCTACTGATAAATTATTAAACAAACACATTTACTTTTTTTAAAGTCTTATGTATTCAACTTGATTACTTTGTGTTTCTTTTAAGTCTTTTTTTAACGACCGTAAAAGATGAGCAGATACATAATGTTAAGCTTTTGCTTATGCTAATCGTGACATGCAAATATTAAGTAGAGATCGAGTTTAAACTAAGCCAAATTAATTTTATTAACACAGTAATTAACTCCCTCAAATTTGATTACATAATCATTTTGCACTCTAATATCGAGCATAATGTACAGCGTTTGATGTTCACAGTGGAACGTTAAAGAGTTGACATCTTTGACATACTATTAGTTGAGCGACCTATCAGAGATTATAGATTTACGTCACTAAACCCCCTGTCAACATATATAATTAAACTAATTTTTCGAGCATACATTTTCTGAACTTTCAGGATCTATAACAAACTTTGATATATATATACTGTCAAAGCGTCACATAATTCGTTATCAGTTTTTTTCTCGGCTCTTTTGACAAAGAGTGCTTTAAGATATTTACGTCAATTATGGCTCGCCGCCTCTTAACTTGACATTTTTATTTGGTAAATCGATTTAACCACAATTCCAGATTTTCAGGATTCTGTCTTTCTGATTTTTGATGGACATCTGATCTGCAAGCATATGTAATCTCCGGTTTGCCTGTTTTCACCATTTTTAGTTGCAATGCAGTCTTCACAATCGATTGGCGCGTGTAAGATAAGACCTTATCTGTTACAATCTTGGCGGCCTTATTAAGTCTTCATTATCATAATTAAGCGCATAATTAGCTTAACAAACGCAATACACACCCCTAAAACGTGTCACATACGATCTACAATCTATATACTATATCTGAATAAATTGATACACATTAATCGAACATTAGCTTATGCACAATTTGAAGGCTGACTATGATGAATAATAATAAACAAATAAGTATACGCAATACATGTGTAGCTAAAAACAAGTTGGTATTTGGACTATTTGCTTGTGGTTTTTTGCGAATTATATTTATGTATTGTGATTTGAAATTGTTTAAGTTGTTTAGCGACTTGCATTTATGGTTCATCAAACAACCAGTGTTGTCACTTGTTTAGAATGCAACTTAAGTTTTGTGCTGTTATTGATACGTTATGCTAATTTTTTGGTTTGGCATTTTGTTTGCATAATCTTTTGCGTGAAGTCAACGAACGCACATTAAGCATTGCACAAAAGCGTCAGTTGGTGTTTATGTGTACAAACAACGAGCTAACAAATGTGCAGTTGGTTAAAATGCAAATAACTATTGTAAACATAACACATTTAGCTGTGTGGCAGAGCTTAAGTGTTTTTTCTTTTTTTCTCAGCAATTTGTGTAACACCCACAAGTTGTTCAATAGATGGGAATCTTGAGATTTAGATTTGAGATTTGGCATTGTGTATCAAGAAGCGAAGGGGCATTGTTTGGGATTTGGCTTAGTTTTGTAAGTTTGTCGTTTTGAGCATTTATTAATCAGCTCAAAGTTATAGTCAAATTTCACGCTCTTGTTGTTAACATTAAAATTTTGTTGGCATTTACATATTCACATTTGCCTCAGATGACGCTGAACCCAATTATGGCAGCGCAGAGCCAAACGATGACACTGTTGTGGCATCCAACGTCTGCCCATTGTCCGCTGCTGCTACCTTTCAACTATAAATGGCCATCGGACCGGTCGGGCAGACATCAGTTTTACGGTTTCGTTCGTTTGGTGTGTGCACGCATTTTTAACTCCACTCAAGATGGTAAGCGATGCACCCAACTGTCATAATATTCACTTTAACATTTGTTTTACGTTGTGGACTTAACAATTAAACTTTTTTTTCATGTGCCTAAGAAACCCATGGCGCTTATCGCTGTTGTTGTCGTTGCTGCCATTATTGGCCTGGCTGAGAGCCGTGCGCAATCGAATAGCTATCTGCCACCGGCACCCCTCAAGGATCTCTCCAGCCAACCGCTACCTGTGCAGAAAACCTACCAGATTGAATCCATCCGACCATCTGTCCTTTTGAGCAGCTTTTCCATTCAAAGTGGTGGTCAATATGGTGCTATCACTCAGCAGTATCGGACACCCGCTGCTCCGGCTCCCGTCAAAATCAACTATGAGGCACCCAAATCAGTAGCACTACCGAGTCCCACTAACTCCTATTTGCCCGCGGCTTCGCCAGTGGCATCCGTTGCAGTCCTGGATTCGCCCGCTGTAGTGGAGAAAACTCACACAACTTCAGTTACGGCTCCAGTGCTAAAGGAAACCTATTCGGCAAGGCTCCAGTGGCTCAGCAAACCTTTTCTGCTCCAGCTCCAGTGGCTCAGCAAAATTACTTTTCACCTGAGTCCGTTGTACACCAAACTTATTTTGCTCCAGCTCCAGCGGTTGAACAAACCTATTCTGCTCCAGCTCCAGTGGTTCAGCAAACTTTCTCCGCTCCAACGCCAGTGGCTCACCAAACCTACTCTGCTCCAACGCCAGTGGCTCACCAAACCTACAGTGCACCTGAGAATGTCGTACAGAAAACATACTCTTCTCTAAAGCCAGGGGTTCAGCAAACCTTCTCTGCCCCAGCTCCAGTGGTTCAACAAAACTACTCTGCACCAGCTTCAGCGGTTGAACAAACCTATTCTGCTCCAGCTTCAGTGGTTCAGCAAACCTTCTCTGCACCTGAGAACGTGGAAAAGCAAACATACTCTGCTCCAACGCCAGTGGCTCACCAAACCTACTCTGCTCCAGCTCCAGTGGTTCAGCAAACCTTCTCTGCACCTGAGAACGTGGAACAGCAAACATACTCTGCTCCAACGCCAGTGGCTCACCAAACCTACTCTGCTCCAACGCCAGTGGCTCACCAAACCTACAGTGCACCTGAGAATGTCGTACAGAAAACATACTCTTATCTAAAGCCAGGGGTTCAGCAAACCTTTCCTGTCCTAGCTCCAGTGGTTCAACAAAACTACCCTGCACCAGCTCCAGGGGTTGAACAAACCTACTCTGCTCCAGCTCCAGTGGTTCCACAAACCTACGCTTCTTCAGCTCCAGTGATACAGCAAACATACTCTGCACCTGAACAAGTGGAACACCAAACCTTCTCTTCACCTGCTCCAGCGGTTGAACAAACCTATTCTGCTCCAGCTCCAGTGGTTCAGCAAACTTCTCTGCTCCAACGCCAGGGGCTCACCAAACCTACTCTGCTCCAACGCCAGTGGCTCACCAAACCTACAGTGCACCTGAGAATGTCGTACAGAAAACATACTCTTATCTAAAGCCAGGGGTTCAGCAAACCTTTCCTGCCCTAGCTCCAGTGGTTCAACAAAACTACCCTGCACCAGCTCCAGGGGTTGAACAAACCTACTCTGCTCCAGCTCCAGTGGTTCCACAAACCTACGCTTCTTCAGCTCCAGTGATACAGCAAACATACTCTGCACCTGAACAAGTGGAACACCAAACCTTCTCTTCACCTGCTCCAGCGGTTGAACAAACCTATTCTGCTCCAGCTCCAGTGGCTCAGCAAACCTTCTCTGCACCTGAGAATGTGGTACGGACAACATACTCTGCTCCAAAGACAGGAGTTCAGCAAACCAACTCTGCTCCAGCTCCAGTGGTTCAACAAACCAATTCTGCACCAGCTCTAGTGATGCAACAAGCGTACGGTGCTCGAGCTCCAGTGATACAGCAAACATACTCTGCACCAGCTCCAGTGGTTCAACAAAACTACTCTGCACCTGAGACGGTGGAACAGCAAACATACTCTGCTCCAACGCCAGTGGCTCACCAAACCTACTCTAATTCAGCTCCCGCTGTTAAATTACCCTACTCTGCTCCTGAGCAGGTGGTACAGCAAAAATACTCCGCTCCAGCTCCAGTCGTTCACGAAACCTACTCTCCTTCAGCACCAGCGAACCAACCAACCTACTCTGCTGCAGCTCCAGTGGCTCAAGAGAATCATGTGATTTCGACGCCTGCTCCAATTGTTGAACAATCATACTCCCCTGCATTTGGAGAAAGACATGCAATTTCAGCACCTGCACCAAGATTGCAGCAGCTATATTCTGCTCCTGATCTATTTGTTCAAAAGAGTTATGTAGCACCCGCTCCTGGGGTGCAGCAGCAGACTTACTACGCTCCCGCTCCGGTAGCTCAGCAGCAAACGTACTCCGCTCCCGCTCCGGTAGTTAAGCACACCTACTCAGCTCCTGCTCCAGTTGCATCTGTAGAAGAAGCTCACATTCAACAGACACATTACTCTGGCTATAACTACCAGGCACCAGCATCTATTTCCGCTCCAATCCAGCAAACCTACACCACAAATTCTCAGGTTCAGGTTGCCACTCCGGTACAACAGTTGCAGCAGTTGTTTGTGCCAGCCGCTCCAGTCTCTGCACCTGTTTCTCAATTCACGCCCACTCACAGCTACACCCCCACATTTTCACAGCAACAACAACAACACCAGCAGCAGGTAACCTATACGCAACATGGTGGAACCGTTGTACAAGCCGCTGCAGGTCCAGCAACTACTGCGGCCCTTTCAGAGGTTGGGACCAACTATGCCAACAACAGTGGCTACATGTACGAGAAGAAGGCTTAGATGCGTTTGAACGGGTCGCTCAAAAGAAATCGCATCCGCATTCACATTCTCATAACCGTTAATTGTTTCATTTAGCCAAATTGTAGCCTTTAGTTTTGTTTACCTTTATCTTTATAAAAACCATTGTTTTAAAACAAAATTATTTATGTGCAGTTTGTTTCGGGAATTTTAGTTAACAATGACGAATCTCACAAAGATGTACAACTCGGATGTCAGCTTTGAGAAAACCTAAAAATATAATTAAGTTTGTACCATTTGGGTTTTTGTGTATTCAAATACAATACATTAATACTCATAAATGGTGGCACTTCAGGTATTTTTGAATTCTCAAAATACAATTTAATTTATTTATACATATGTATATATATATGTACATATACATATTCAGTTTTACTTTTCAAGAGCTACATACCTGCTGCTGTTGATTAATTAACGTCGGTCCTTCTCTCTCTCCACCGCCCTTTCTCTCTCTCTCTCGCATCTATCTGAAAAATCCCGCGGTGTTTTTCAACATTTGCCGCAAGGGAACTTTACTTAATGCATTCCTGTTGATTGATTGTCCGTTGTGAGTGATTGCAGGGCAAGGAACTCAACTCGCCAACTTGCCAATCGCGATTTCCAGATTCGCAATTCGCGACGTCTGTCGTTATGAATGGAGTTTCCAATAACGTGCTGTATGATTCGCATTTTAAATGAAAAAGTTGTAGTCCGTGAAAAAAATGAAACAGGTAAAAAAGCTGTATGGGGAAAAAAGTGACTAGGAGATACCCTGGAACATAGAAAATACGCGGACGGTCAATGGTTATAAGTATGTATGTTAACACAACTGCGATTCCTAATCATAACTAACCTTCAATCGCGGATTTCATGATTTTCTAAACTCGTTTCTTCAAGATATTAATGTTATCGATAACAGCTGTGTATCGGAAATATAAAGACCTATCGTAAACTTGAAAAAAAAGAACGCTTATAAACACTCTAGCTCTTTTAGTCTTTGATATCGACGCGCCCATACAGACAGACGGACATGGCTGTGGATGCTGATCAAGAATAAACATACCTTATGGAGTCGGAGATGCATACTTTTGTCTGTTATATGTATACGTTTGCGCAAAACCATTATACCCTTTTTATCATTTCATGGTAAACATCTCGCAAATGGGCTACAAACACTAAGAATCTCAATATGGAGCTAAAGCTTGTTCCTAAATTTGATTTTATTACTTATTGTTTGCATTTTTGTTTGTTTTTTATTTTTATTTGTATTTTTTGTATTTATTCATAGAATGCTTTTAATGAACGATATTTTATGGGCATTAAATAAAGCAGGCTACAAGCTCCTATTTACTTGTTCTCTTTGACATTTTGTATCGAGATCCGTTGGGGCTGTTGACTATAAATATGTTAGGATGCGCTAGCCACAAATTAGTTCTTTGACCACCTTTGTCAACGAAGCAACACAACTCCAACATGGTTAGTACCTCTAACTTGATACCACTTAAACAATTACTTACTTAACATTTTGTTTTTTTTGTTTAGCAGTTCTTTGCCATCGTTTCGTGCGCCCTTGTGGCTCTTGCCACCGCCGATGTGAGCCACCTAAGCAACAACTATCTGCCACCCCATCACCAGCACCATCATCATCATGTTGGCGCTGCTTCTAACTCGGCACCTGCCTCCTATGACACCCAGTCGTATGTTGCCCCAGCTGCCTCCTTCCAGAGCACCTCCTTTGCTGCCCCAGCTAGCAGCTTGAGCAATGACTTTGCTGCCGATGCCGCTTACGTTGCTCCTGCTGCCACCTACCAGAGCGCCTCGTATGCCGCTCCAGCTGCCACTTACACCAGCGATTCGTCTTATGTTGCTCCTGCTGCCAGCTACCAGAGCTCATCCTTTGCTGCCCCTGCTCCAGCTGCATCTTCGTTTTTCGCTGATACCTCGTATGTTGCTCCAGCCGCCACCTACCAAAGCGCCAGCTATGCTGCTCCAGCTGCCACCTACACCAGCGACTCATCGTATGCTGCTCCTGCTGCCACCTATCACAGCGTCTCGTATGCTGCTCCAGCTCCAGTTTCATACAGCGCACCTGCCGCTGCCGCGAGCTACAGCGCTCCCGTTGTTAGCCATTCCGGTCACTCGTATGCTGCTCCTGCTGCCACCTACCACAGCGTCTCGCATGCCGCTCCAGCTTCAGTTTCGTACAGCGCACCTGCTGCTGCCGCCAGTTACAGCGCTCCAGTTGTAAGCCATTCCGGTCACTCTCACTCCGGCCACACTTACTCTGGCCACTCTGACCACTCTGACCACTCCGGCCACTCCGGTCACTCAAGCCACTCCGGTCATTCCGGCCACTCCGGCATTGACACTCACTACGGCTCCAACGGAGGCTATGTCTACCGTCGTTAAGTCAATCGAAACTCGTTATATGTAATGTTTTTTTTTTTAATTTTTTTTAAACACGAACTTGACAAAGAAATATAAAAATGTTTAATCCACACCCAAAAAAAACAAGATAAGTGAAACCATCTATTAAATTTTATACAACTCGAAAGCAAAAACAAAAAAGTCTAATAAGCTAAAAAGATTTAAATTATTCGTTAAATATCAAAGTGCGAAAAAAAATAATAATGAAAAGACATTAAAGACATGCTATACCAGCTTATCATGTAGCTAAAGAAAATATTGATTTGTTTTATATCTCTTGGATCTGATCAATCTTTATATTAACTATCTTGGTTAAACATATTCCGATTATAATTGGGCTAAAGTGAATTATAATTTTCGTAATTTATTAAGAAGCTAAATATGCTTAAAAGTGAATTCATAAATGTTGTTAGAAAATAGCTAAATCCGTTACTTATTAAGTTCGTTTTTGATGGAGTCGTTGGGAGTCGCCACAAAGAGAATGTTTAGCCTGCTGCTAATGGGCCGGTTGCTATCCTCGTGCCTCACATGCAGCGTGCCCGAGTCTAGATTGAATGTGCCAACCAATTGGCCCGGCTTAATATAAAAGTTTTGTCCCAGCGTTGATGGTCGATGATCCGTTATAAAATGATATAGCATCGGTTGCTTTCGCTCCAACTCATCGACACCGCTCACAATCAGTTTTGGTTTTATGGTAGTGACTGTTGTTGGCATTGGGAGCACTACACTATGCACCAGCAGCGAACTGGCGAACAATAAAGACAAGCACCAAGCCAACTGCATGACTCTTTTGCCAGATGCCAGAGATGCAAGAATCAAGACACAACAACAAAAACAACAGCAAGATACAAGATGCGAGATGCGAGACAAGAGGCGAGTCTCTCGATGGTACGACACACCCAGTGGAATGCAGGCAATGCACTGAGTCTGGTTCTGAATGACAGCGGCATTCTTATACTTATCCTGATGCAGCGGGGCAATGCTCTGACTACTGCAGTACCGTTCTCCTTATGCAGACCCTTCTATGCGCTTCTCACAGCCTCTCTTCATCTTCTTCTTCTTCTTCATCTTCATCTTCTTCGTTTTTCGTTCAGTCAAGCTAAAGCAAGTTGGCCGTTATTCGGACATAACAAGTTTTCAAGTCCCATTAACATTAACCCGATTTCAATTTCGCAAAAAAATCAACAGGCATATACTGCCGACAAATAAGTATATTGTATATTAAGTGATATATGTACTTGTGTACACAGTACATTCATACAGACATAAGTATGCTTAATACTTTTGAAGAGCTCTTAATTCAGCAGCCCAAAAGGAATACAAAACGAACAGTCCCGAAACAAAGTCACGCAACGAGATAAATAAATAATTTTTGCAAAATTTCATTTGTCATTTCAGGTTTTTTTCTTCTTCTTTTGAAGTGAAAAAAAATAGAATTTATAATCAGCTTTATGCTCGCTTGTGTTAGTTGAGCCAATAATTTAATGTACCCTGTAAACATTTGCAATAGTTAAGTCGGCGATTTTAGTCGGAGTTACAAATTTGTTCATTATATATGATATAGCTCTGGTTTTGTTACACTATGGTTAACTAGACAACTATTTTTGCAAATAAAAAGCTACAACCAAAAAATTTAACTATTAGTTAGTTAATTTTTTCAAGCAGGGTATTTTAAAATCGAAAACTCTTTGACCTGTCACATTTTTACTCGCAAATAGTTAATATGCTTGGTCACAGTTAATAGCGAACAAATTGACTGAAAATATTTTTAAAAATAATAATCTATTGGCGTTGCTAACATTGGGTAATTAATTTTAACGAATAGGAAGATGAAGAAGAATTGGGTTAGCTTTGCGGGTTGTGTTAATATTATTAGCAAAACCTTAAATATACTTATTTTTTAATTATACAACTCTTGTGAAATTCCTTAACTGCTTATTTCATCGGAACCTGCAATTTAAATTTAATGCTTTTTATTGATACTTAAAAATCTTGAAATATTTGTTTAGAATAAAAGGCTTTACTGTTATTTTGTATTTGTTTAAATCTTGAGTGATTGCAATTAGCTTACCTGTTGTATCTTATTCAAGATTGTGGCTATAAATTAATAATTTTTCAATATATAAGTATATCAACAAAACAATCCAAATTATGCCAATATACACATATGAATATTTGCATTCTACTTTTTTAAAAACCATACAAAAATCTACAGTCAAACTTTCATTTCGATTCCACTTCTTCTTAATTAAATTTTCAGTGTATTTTGCTCAATTACGAATGCTTTTAGGCCCTAGCTCGAACTCTCATGCATGAAGCTCGAAACTGGGCCACAAAATAATGAACAAAATGTTATTATATGAAATGCCATTTTTTTTATGTATCACTTCGCTTGTGTTTATATCAAATAGTGCGTGCCGTTCTTGCGGCTCACAACTGGTAGTGCGACTATACTCTCCACGCGAGGGCAGCTGGAAGCAGGCCCTTGGTACGGTCATGTCTCTGCCAAGGGTGCCTAACCTAATCTAACCTAGGGATACATATTAGAGCTTTGCACAGCCTGCTTGGGAGAAATTGGATATACCGTACGAATCAATGGTGTTAACATTAACCGTTTATCTTATGGGACAGCTGGCGAAGACATACAGAAGCTTGCTGCTATAGTAAAAGAACATTTTTCTAACAGCATGAGATCTGTTGTTTAAATAAAAGCGCATGGGTCGTGAAAAGCTAGTTCATTAATATGAGGATTTCTTAAAGCCAAAACTTGATCTAATTAAAACACTTATTTTTTATGATTGTAATATAATTTTCCTAAGCTTTTAGTTTAATCATTATATATTCATAGTAAATTTATAATTTTTTTGGTTTTAAAACTAAAGAAACAATAAGTTCACCAAGAAAAGCTAACACAAACAATTATAGATGTCTTTTTTCGCTTAATACAATATTGTTTTCTTACTTCACTTAACATTCGTCACTTTAGTTCACATGGACGTTTGAAGACCAACTGATTTATCTAAATTTAGATAACGATCTCCAAAGCTGTGAACATTATTTAAGTTTGCGCCCAAAAACTAATTGTTGGTATTGTTTTTGTTTAATTCAGTTTCCGAGATTTTGTTTCTGGTTTTGCTTTGTTTTTAGTGTACATAGTTTTATATTCAATGCTTTAAGTCAACGCAGAGTGATTCAAAATCTTAAGCCAGGTTAAATGCACCCTCAGCTTCAGCCATCTCTTTATACAATTCAATTCAATTTGATTGTCTTACGTTACTTTAGTCTTAGTTTTTACTTATCTCACGTTCGCCTTATGCTGTTCATAACCACCAACTTCTGACCAGGCTAAGCTCCAAAACAAAGCATCGAAAAAAAGACAACTAAAATAGCAAAGAACAAGTGGAAACGTTGCAGTCGGACGCAACCGACTGCGGTATACTCGATACCAGTATTAAAAATTTTGATGCCCATCCATGTAGGATGTTAATTGCTTTCTTCATACCAAATTTGGTGACTCTAGCTCGAAGTTTGTATAAAGTGGGGAAAGGGGGGCTGGGGGCGGTATGGGTGGGATTGCATCCAATTTTTGATGCAGATCTTTGTGGAATGTCAATTGCTATCTTCATAACAAATTGGTGACTCTAGCTCAAAGTTTGTAAAAGTGGGGAAAGGGGGGCTGGGGGCGGTATGGTTGGGCGTGGCATTCAAATTTTGGTGCAGATCTATGTGGAAAGTCAAATGCTACCTTCATACCAAATTGGTGACTCTAGCTCGAAGCATGTAAAAGGTGGTGAAAGGGGCGCTATGGGGCTTGGGGCGGTATGGGTGGGCGTGGCATTCAAATTTTTGCTGCCGATCCATGTGGGATGTCAATTGCTATCTTCATACAAAATTTGGTGACTCTAGCTCAAAGTTTGTAAAAGGTGGGGAAAGGGGGGTGGAAGGGGTGCGCGTGGCTCCAAAACTTTGATGCAGTTTTCGGGGGTCGTTGCAAGCTATCTTCCTGTCAAATTTGGTGGCTCTAGCTCCACAACTCTGGAATATACACGCATTCCCGTTTTTGACGAAGCGTTGGGGTGGATGGGGGCGGCTAGGGTGGTATTGGTGGGCGTGGCATCCAAACTTTTGATGCAGTTTTTGGGGGGTCATCATCACCTATCTTGGCACCAAATTTGGTGGCTCTAGCTCAAAAACTGTGGGAGATATAGCCATTTCTGATTTCAAAATGCGGGGGGGCTGGGGCCGGAATGGGTGGGCGTGGCTCCAAAATTTTGATGCAGTTTTTGGGGGTTGCTAGTAGCTATCTGCCCACCAAATTTGGTAGTTCTAGCTCCACAACTCTGATAGATACAAGCATTCCCGTTTTGACGAAGCGTTGGGGTGGATGGGGGCGGCTAGAGCAGTATCGGTGGGCGTGGCATCCAAACTTTTGATGCAGTTTTTGGGGGGTCATCATCACCTATCTTGGCACAAAATTTGGTGGCTCTAGCTCAAAAACTGTGGGAGATATACGCTTTTTTGACTTTAAATTGCGGGGGGGCTGGGGGCGGAATGGGTGGGCGTGGCTCCAAAATTTGATTCAGTTTTTGGGGGTTGCTAGTAGCTATCTGCCCACCAAATTTGGTAGTTCTAGCTTTAAGGATGTGCGAAATATGAGGATTTATCGGTTTTGAGTTATCGAATTTATCGATTTGCCAGCCCCCAGTTATCGTAGAACGCCCATCTTGACACTTTAATTTACTATCCCATAGATAAAGAGAATTGGAAAGTTTCAAGTCTCTAGCTTGAAGGGTGTGGAAAAAAGTTGCGAACATACAGACGGACAGACGGACGGACACCATGACGGACATTGCACAAACCCAATATACTCTTTACCTTCGGTATCGAGTATAACAACATAAAATAGAAACAGGTGAAAATGTTGCAGTCGGCCGCAAACGACTGCGCAATACTCTGACACCAGTTTTAAAACAGGTGGTTAATAATTTGTTTAAAAAGGGGAGTATGGGGTGGGAAGGTGTGTGGGCTTGTACTTTAAATAATTTTTAGTTCAAGGCTCTTGAGGGCTGTCAGCTTTCCTCCTGCAAAATATGGTAACTCCAACTCAAAAGCTGTGGAAAATATATTCATACCCGTTCTTAGAACGCAGCGGGCTTGGGATACAAATTTTGTTAGCTCAAGCTGTTGAAAATAAGGAAATATATGTGTTTTATCGATTTGTACCCCAAAGTGTATCGATTGCTATCGATTTTCTACCGTAGACTTAGACAAAGATAATTGCAAATTAACAAGTCTCTAGTTTAAAGGGTGTCCAAGCAACGCGCGTTCATACGGAATGACAGACGGACATTGAACAAAAGCAATATACTCTTTAACTTCAGTATCAGATTATAAGAAAGGAAAAAAAACGCATCATTAATTAACCTTTCGAGGTGTTTGCGTTTATGTTGTAGTGTTTGGCTCGATGACTTCCTAAATGGAAATGGCTAAAAATAAACCGTCTATTAGATTCCACACCATCCCATTCAACACTATCGCAATTCTACACTAACACTGCGCAACAAATAATTGAGTTCAAACTTATGTTTTTAATAGTACAAAGGCATGCGTCAATTTATACTACATATTTTAGTTAGTAGTTTTAGCTTACAACCAAATAATCGATTTTAATTGCAAGCCCACAAACGTGAACGGGAATAGGGGTTATTTTAGCACAATCCACTGGCGTCACCTCGTCAAAAATATAGTACGGAAAATAGATTATTAGCAAATAATTATGTGTTCGAATCAAATGTTCAAGCAACATAATTACGGCTAGAAGCATATGAATTTAAGTCTCCTTCAAGTGTGGTTGGACTTAAGTTTCGGTTGACTAGTTTAATAGAGATGTTGAATTTTATTTTGTTCTTCTAATCGCAATTCTTTTGTTTGTGACCGCTATAAAAGTGTTGCCTCGCACCACCAGTGGCATCAGTATTCGCTTGGTAAGCGTCTAAGCAACTCCAACACCCGTCATGGTAAGTCCAACCAACTAGCTCATCTATCTAATCAAATCTAGCAAATCTAACATATCTTCAATTGCAGCATTCATTCGCCGTAAGCTCCGCTTTGCTGGCCTTGGTCGGCCTAGCCGTAGCCAGTCCTTTAAGCAGCAGTTACTTGCCGCCCCAATCCAAATCATACAACAGCTACAACTCTGCAGCCGGCTCCAGCAGCGTTAGATCCTACAGCTCCCAAGGCGCTGGTCACTCCTCGCACTCGTACTCGCATGGATATGCTCCAGCAGCTAGCTACTCGACACCATCCCGCCAGTATCTGGCACCAGCCTCATCTTCTTTAAGCAGCCTCTCGAACGCAGGCCCCTCTTATAGCAGCTACTCTGCTCCAGCCGTCTCGCACAGCAACTACGCATCATCAGCCTCAAATTATGCACCAGTGTCAGCTCCTTCGCGTCAGTACCTGGCGCCAGCTGCCAGCTCACACTCCAGCTACTCCGCTCCAGCTGTTTCGCACAGCAGCTTCTCCGCTCCAGCAAGATCGCATAGCAGCTATACATCCTCGGCTTCAAGTTACGCAGCCGTAGCAGCTCCTTCCCGGCAGTATCTAGCCCCAGCTGCCAGTTCACACTCCAGCTACTCAGCGCCAGCGAGATCCCATAGCAGCTTCTCCGCTCCAGCTGTCTCCCACTCCACCTACTCTGCTCCAGCCGTCTCGCACAGCAACTACGCATCCTCAGCGTCAAATTATGCACCAGTTTCAGCTCCATCGCGTCAGTACCTGGCGCCAGCTGCCAGCTCACACTCCAGCTTTTCCGCTCCAGCTGTTTCACACAGCAGCCACTCAGCGCCAGCGAGATCCCATAGCAGCTTCTCCGCTCCAGCTGTCTCCCACTCCACCTACTCTGCTCCAGCCGTCTCGCACAGCAACTACGCATCCTCAGCGTCAAATTATGCACCAGTTTCAGCTCCATCGCGTCAGTACCTGGCGCCAGCTGCCAGCTCACACTCCAGCTACTCTGCTCCAGCTGTCTCCCACAGCAGCCATTCATCACCAGCTCGTTATGCCTCTTCCCATGGACACGGATTTGGTGGCTCTTGGGGTCGTAGTTCTGGTCACAGCTTTGGCGGATCCCACCATGCCAGGGGAGGTGCCAACGGACAACAAAGCAGCTCTACGGGCGGCACTCGGTATGCCTTCAATGGTGGATATGCCTATCGTCATTAGCATTAAACTGATCTCTACATTATGCAATCGAAATGGGATAAAGGTTTCAATTTACAACATAAACATTTTTTTTTTAAACAGATTTTGCAAATTACTTTTTTTTTTTGAATACAAAAATAAATTTTTAAATATGTACTTAATTAAAAAACAAAATAACAAAGAAACGATGAGATTTTGTTAAGAAGTCCTTAAAGTCCTAATATGGACTTTTGAGTTTTCGGGCATTCAAATTTCAGGATCTGGAATCAGATTATTTACCATTAAAAATATCGAAAAAAAAACTCACGTTCTAAGTGTTCTTCAAGGAATATAAAATTGCATTACTTTATTGTTGCTCAGAAAATTTAATTCATCAGAAAACCCACGGAATATATTTAAAAAAAAAATGTGTATGTATGTATGTATATGTGTATGTGCATGTACATATTTTATAAGCAGTTGTTAGATAATTTTATTTTATTCCTTGCCAACGTCCTAATAAATATAGCCACCGTTGGCAGCATATTTGGTGTCCAGGCCGTTGAAGCCATTTCCGGCATAGCTTCTCTGTGCTGGCAGATAAGTGCGCGAAGGCGTGGCATAACTGTTATATTGCGGCACCGAGGCATAGCTGTTGTAGCCGGAGCCAACCGTTGGGTTGGCATAGCTGGAGCCATAGCCCGAGCCGGTATAGTAGCCGCCGTTGGAGTAACCGCCGTTGGAGTAGCCGTTGCTCGTATATGAAGAGGGATAAGAGGAGGAATACGAGTTAGAATACGAAGAGGGCTACGAGGGTAGTACGGAGACGAGTAGCCGCTCGCGCGCTAGGCCGGGGTGGCAGAGTAGCTGGTCGCTGAAGCGCCGGGTTGGGTTAGAGGCGTTTTAGCACTATGGGCGGCTTGGGGCGGGCCGGCGGCACAAAGCATTGCCATCGGTGATGGGCGTTGGGTCTGTGGCAAGTTCGCGAAACTGGGGGTGGGGGGGGGTCTGCTAGTGTAGGGAGGTGTAATAGGCCATAAAGAATCAGGCGGGTAAAACGTAATTGGGGGTGTCGTGTAATGTGCACCAAGCGCAGCAGGAGAACAGCCTGGGTATAAGTGTCGACTTTCACTTGGGCCTTGTAGTGGCGGCAGAGCGCGTAACAGCTAGGAAACATATTAATAAACGGAGGTAGAAATGCCGAGTGGGGAGAGCGCGGTAGCGAGCAGATTACCGATGACCCCACGGGCCGTGGGGTGGAGTAGAGTGTCCGTGCTAAAGCGGGATCCAGTTATAACTTTGGTTGGCAAAAGGGGGTGGGGGGTTAGGCAAAGCGGACGTCGGCGGGTTGATGCTGATCAAGAACATATATGTAGACTTGATGGTGGTCGGAAGGCGTTGCGGTCTTGCGTCTGTCATATGACATAGCGTTGCAAAAAGCTAGGATTACATACGCCCCGCCCATGTTCAGTACACCCCCTGAATCTGCTGAAACAGAAGCTGGCTAAACCCTAAAAAGCACCCATCATCCGCAAAACTACTTAACACTAGCTACTGGCGCCGAGTTAAGGTTGCCGTGCACTGGCCAATCCTCCCGCTTCGTCCGGCCTCCCCGGCAGGAATGCCGGAGACGGGCGGGGCAAAACACGAGGGCGGGAAGGAAAATCGGGCACATATGTGTGGAGGGTGCGACGGGTGTTTGTGTGGTTGGGGAAGTCGTGGGGGTGGTTGTGGGAAAAATAGCTGGGTGGTGCTTGGGGGTGTGCGTGAGTGCGCATATCTAAGGGGCTGGGTTTGGTCTCGTAGGCTCGGGAAGTCGGAGAAAGACGGAGGGGGCGGGAGGGGGGGCGGGGGCCGAAGCACGGGGGGGGCGCAGCAAAGGGGCACAAGGGGGCCGGCAGGACGTCGAGGCCCGGGGCGGGGAGCGACTGGATCGTAGGGGGCCACCGCGAGGGTAGGCCACATAGGGGAGAGACGGGAAGTACGTGGGGGGAGGGCGGCCGGCCCCGGGGGAGTGTTCTCGCTGGTTACGGGCAGGTAATTGCTGTGGGAAGGGTGGTCTCAACCTCCATCGCAATCTGCTCTGATCATGAAATCATAGCCTGTCAAGCACGCATGCTCTTGATAGTCGAGGAAGACACTGTTGGGTAGTTCCGTGTTTAGAGATGTTTGGACGCCGTAAGCCTGCGTGCGGACCTAGAGTTAAAACGTTCTATGCAGGGGTACGAGCGCTTTGACCTAGAATGCCCTGTCGGGGCTGGCGGTAGGGGGGTGAGGCCGGCAACGCCTGGGTGTGTTGATACGCCGGGTCGAGGGTCGACCCTGTGTGGTGGGTTGGGTAACTGTGGTTGGGGATAGGGAGGAAACGATGTGCGACAGGGGGGGGGCCGCGGGCGAGAGCATGTGTAGAGATAAGGTGATAACCGGATGGTATCGGGCGGCTTGACAGAGGCTCACGATGTATTACGTCTCCAACTGCGCGTGCGACGACCAGGGGGGCGTGACCGGGCCCCGTGACGCAAGCGACGAGACACAGGAAACCGAAACCGGCGGGAGAAGTGTGGTTCTGTGTGCGGTGGTGCCTGTTTTTTGGTGTGGGGATGTGGGATTTGGGGGGTGTGCTGGGCGGGAGCGACCCACGCTCCCCGGCTCCTTGCAACTGAGGCGAAACACCAAAGGCAGTGGTGGGGGGGGGGGGGTGGTGGGGGGGTGGTTGGGAGGGGTACGGGGTGCCGGTGGGGGGAGGGGGAGGGGTGTTAGGACTGGCCGGCACACCTAGCAGCGAACGCGGCGCTACGTTCTCTCTAGAACTCACTCCGTGTGGGCCAAGGATAACATGCAAAAGGGTGTGGTCTGTGGGTGTGGGGGGCTCTGAAATAAACGAACTAATGTGGGGTGAATTGTGTGTAAGTCGGTCTCGTGGTGGGTAACATAACGGCGAGCGGAAGCGCAGGGGGGAAGTAGAACAAGTTTAGAGTGCGGCACAAGCGTGTGGGGGGGTGGGAGGACGGTGGGCGGGCGCTGTGTGGGGCATAAAACGCGGGGGGGCGAGCCCACATCGAGGCGGTGCTCCATAAATCTCAGCCTATAGGTATTATTACTTTGAATGAACGCAAACGGCAGTCTTTTGGGTCGACAGAGGATGTCTGTGTTGTTGCTGCTCCTCTTATCCACGTTGCCCAAACCGTTTCAAATCTTAACCGTCGCTCTGGCATCCGTGAAGGATGAAGAGGTGCCAGTTAGCAAACTCACCGCCTAAGCACGCCGCTAAAGAGTTCGTCGACCTTCTAAACAGTACCATGTGGCTGCAACTGCTCCCGCACAAGCCTTCCACTACGAAATACATAACTCAACGGAATGCTCCGAGGCAATGTTGTCTATGTAGACGTAGTGTTTTCATTTGTTGGGACTTGCGTTGACGCGAAAATGGCTCGGGATTCAAGGTGTGTAAAGCAAAATTGTGACGAAAGCTGGGTTGGCTGAGCTCATCGTCAAGTTTCTTTGAGGATGTCAATCACGGGTCCCATGTTTTTCAGATCTTCGAGGCAACAAGTACCAGTTGCCGAGGAGAGCGGCGACATCGAAATGCTCGCTAAGCGTAGCGACCAATAAAAGGAAGGAGAAAACTACCGAGCAAGCACGAGCGTATGCCGGAGCACCCGCCCATGAAACAGATCATCCCAAAGATAATGCCCACGCCCCGACCCCGCCTACGCCCTACCACCCCCCATACCCAACGACACAGCCAGATCATAGAAAAGAATCGTGCGGCGGGGACAAGGGACAACAAGAGCTCACCGTCGAGGAAGATCACATAAGCCCCCTGGGCAAAGATAGGAACGTAACTAAGGGGTAGAATAGGGTGGTGGGGGTGGGTCGGGGTGCGTCTGGAACAGGGGAGGAATGGGACCAGGGGGAGAGCAAAGAATGAGGGGACTGTGAGGTGCGGGGAGGGGGGCGACTAGGGGTGGCGGATGTGCGTGGACGAGAGGTGCGATGGGAATGGCGCAGGTTCGATTTAGGGGGAAGGCACATGGGGGCAAGAAGGGTGTGGGTGGCAAGGGCGGGAGGCGGGAGGGAAATGCGACGGGTGCGGGGACAAGGCGGGTGCGGGGGGGTGGGGGCCCATGGGGGGGAGAGACAGTGTGCACAGGTTCACGGTGAGAGATAGTTGTGATGACGTGGGGCGGTGGCAACCGACAGAATTACATTTACCCTAAACATATCGCAAATAAATTCAGGGGCAGGCTCAGTTATAACTGTATAACTCAGATCTATATCAATTCGTTACCTTTACTGATAACCATAGAAACTATTAGGCTTTAAGTACACAACTATGATTAATCACGGTCTACGATTGCTCTTTGCGCTTATTTGTGAACACAACACATAAAAGTTAAATGCGGTTTGGCGCAAACTATGGTAGTGCGTGCAGTTACCTTCCGACGTATTTTTACGGGAGTCACAAATCGGGTCACACTGATCATACACGGCGGTTGGAGCGGACTTTATTATGTGCATCGATGGTCTTTGTCTGTTGTGTGGATGGGATGTGTGGGGGGTGGGGTGGGGGGGGGTGGTGTGTGGTGAAAACCACCACACCAAACTCCCACAACCACGCCCCCACAGTCCCAAAGCTTATTTCGGTGTGCAAATGCTGATCACATGCAAATCCTGATCTGCCATCGCAACTGTAACATCGTTCCGTTGCGTCTTTGTGCATCCTCTCCGTTTCCCGTCGCAGGGGTGGGATTTGCCTAGTTTTTTTTTTTTTTGGGTTGGTAGCGGGACTTGCTCTTAAGCTTCGTTTAATCTTTGTTCCTGTACGTCAATGTTTCCCCGTTGTAAACATGGTTGGGTTTGGGGTGCACGGCGGGAGCATAAGCCGCGCTTCGCAATTAGCGCGCAAATGTCAGTTGAAAACGCCATAGGGATCTAGGCGCGTACGAATCCAGTCTGGGTTTGATTCATAACCTTCAGAATTGTAGACACGTGGATTTTTTCCCGACATACCTGCATATGTCTTTTTGTTTGATGTGTCAGATGTGGCCACCCCTTTTCGGACAAACTCATGTGCGAACAGCGTGCAATTGTGCCCTTGCGAACGGCAAGTGGAGTGACCAACAGCATACGGCCGAGCACTGCGTCCAGTGCTGGTGGGTTTTGTGCTTGTGCGCTGCACAGGCTGTTGCTCGTTTGCGGGTAGACTCTCGACCTACGTCGCTCCAGCTGCCCCCTCCCTGTGCACACAGCGCAACAGGGCGGGCAGATGGGGTCAGTTCCAGCGCAGCGACTGAGACCACGCACGCGCTGGTGGCGATAGCCGATCATTCCCTGGCGAAGACGGAGCTGTGCATCTGACGGCGACTAGTGTTACGTGCGTATCCGATTGCGTGACAGCAAACTGCGGTCGGCTGAATGCGGGCAGGACGGCCCAGAGTGCCAAAAACCTAAGCTAAAAACGTACCTACCCCTACAATAACTTTTCCATCACGCAGGACTACAGAGCTGTGTCCGGCCGCCGCAGATTGTGTCCCGTGTGTGCTCCGCCACCACGGAGCCTGCCTGGCAGCGGAACTAGAAATTGCAACGGCACGGCGAGACAACTGCCCCCCCCGCGTGGCGAGGATGAGCTCCACTGACTCGCGTCGCTCTGCTTAGCTTTGGTCAGGCGCAATTGCAGCCACAGCGAATACGATCCATAAGCCAGGATCACAGCTGTCATACCTCTGGGACTTTATGTGCACGCCACGGCAAGTCCGACTGGGCCGACAACTCAGGACCGAGCGAAACGGGTGGCTGCAAACCAGTCTGGCCACCAAGTTGCACCACCGGCCCACAGCTGGGCAAACGGTCGGTGTTTGCCTACAGCGCCAGCAAATGGGCCTGCGATGGCGTCGATTGATTGCGGTGATGGCGCAGATGAAGTAACACGACTGCGGTAAGTTAGATGCTGGTATGGCAGCTGAAATCGAGATAACGAACAATACGACCAAACAAAACATTCATATCATGTATCATTTTTTTTTTTTTTTTTCAACTTTATAGAAACTTTTGCCAGCCATCATTAGGAAAGTGTTATGTGCCGCATCATTACGCTGCCTGCCACTTACTCAAGTATGTGCTGGTCATCCCAACTGTTCGGATGGCAGCGATGAAAGCTAAACCTGTCAATCTAAACCCGATTGCGCGCCAAACCGTGTCCGCCGAGTGCCACCTGTCGCATGATGCCTTCCACCGGACCAGAATGCTTTTTGCCCTAACGGATTTCGCCTGCTTAAGTTTTAAAGACAAGTGCGAGGATATTAACGAATGCCAGGAGCGTGATGATTATGCAGTCAGCGTGTGAAAATACATCCGGTGGCTATCGCTGTGCCGTGCGATACCGCTACGAGCTGGACCCCAATACAATCGCACTTGCCACGTTATAAAAGTCCGGGATAAGCAGCATGCCCTGCTCCGTTACACGACCCAAGTGGCTGTGATGGGAATGCATCTGAAACAGCAGCCGCAACAGCGTAATCATGTATTAGTGTGTCAACCACGTTGACGAAAGTGCTTGGCGTTGCCTTTGATGGCGAGCACATCTACTTGGACAAACATACAGAATGAGGCGGAAAGCATTGTGCGTGCACGTTTCTGATGGATCAATGGCGGGACGGAATATTGCTTACACTCTGGTCTGGATGCCACCTGAGGATTTGGCTGTAGATTGGTTGACGCACAATATTTATTTCTCGATAATATAATGCAGACCCTTGCTGTCCTGCTCGAACGATGGAATGGAGCTGTGTGGGTACTTTGTTACCCAGGATGTGCATCAGCCACGAGGCTTAGCTTGGTGGCCACAGCGTGGTCACATGTTCTGGACAGATTGGGGCAACAAACCAATGATTGCACGTGCCTCTAGGATGGTTCAAGATCGCAACCGTTGGGTCAGCGATAATATCCACTGGCCGAATGGCCTGCACTGGATATGCATGAGGAGCGCATCTATTGGGTGGACGCCAAATTGGGCAGTGTACAAAGCGTGCGTCCCGATGGCAGCTCACGACGCACTGGTGCTCGATGGCATGCTAAAGCATCCGTACGGTTTGGCCGTGTTTGAGGATCAGTTGTATTGGTCCGATTGGGGCACCAAAAGTGTGCACCGCCTGCCACAAATACTCTGGCAAGCAGCATCGCGTACTGGCACGAGATCGTACCATTTATGCCGTACACGTTTATCGATCCGGCAAAGCAGCCGCAAGTGCCGCATCCCTGCGACTCGGCACGTTGCTCGCATCTCTGCTTGCTCGCGGAACCAGAAGCAGTGGGTCACACATGCGCCTGTCCTGACTGGCATGCAGCTATCGCCAGATGGCAACCGCTGCCGACAAACAGAGAAGAAGCAGCGCTTGTTTATTGGTCTGCGCCAGTATTGCTCGAAATTGAGCACACGTCTTTTGGTCGGCACGTGATAAGCGCCACTCATCACTTGCGCTGCTACATCAGCGAACTGGTCTACAATAGCGTCAATGGCACTTATTCATCGCCGATAATATACAGCGGTCAATTATTCGAGTATGCTCCACATGAAAGCGAGCAGCGCTTGACCAAATTGATCTATAGCCATCTGGGAATATTAGCGGCCTGTCATTTGATCATCTGGCCCATAATCTTTACTGGGCGGACATGGAGCGTCGCGTGATTGAGCTGCTCTCGCTGCGGTTCGGTCATCGTGCCCTGTACGCTTCTTTGCCGGCGATGAGATGCCAATTGGATTGAGTGTGATGCCAGCGGAGGGTTTCATGTTTGTTGCACTCAAAGCACGCCGGCACACGCACATCGGATCGCTTGGCATTGAGTGGTGTCGGCTCGCCAACGCACGTCTTTGAGGAGGATCTAGGCGCGTGATGATATAGATTTGTTGTGGATCATGTATACGCAAAACATGTACTGGTCGGATAGTGAGGCGAGTCGCATTAGCTTTACCCAACTATCGTCAGACCGCACGCGCAAATGTTTCGTGGCAAATTCCGGCGCCTTATTCTTTGGCCTTGGTCATCAGTAATCTATCTGGCAGTGAGCTGGGCACAGCAGCCATTTACTGGACGCACAAGAACAACATGGGACCCAATAAGCGCATTGAGATCGAACACACATCCGCATTTGAGGTCGGAGACAGCCAGCCGTTGCCGTCCGCCTTCATGACCCACGCACTGCCCGTTGCGCATTCCGTTGCGGGCACTGTACTATTGTCTGCAGCCAGTTCTATGTCGCATCCCTGCCAGCATGCAAATGGCGGCTGCTCGCATGTGTGTGTAAGTGCTGGTCAGTTTGCTAGCGCCTGTCTCTGGCCCCGCCGGCTTGTGTATCGTGATGCCACCAACCCGCAGCTGCACCTGAAGCGCTGGAACTGGAGTTCCGTTGTCGTACCTCCAGCGAATGTCTCACATTAGCGCATCGTTGCAATGGACATCAGGATTGTGCTGACAGCTCTGACGAGTCGGATTGCCGGCGATGTGTCACGCACTAAGTGGTTAAGTGCGGCCTAGCCGAATTGTACCTGCCACGACGGCGAGCAGTGCCTTGATAAGATCAAGCGTTGCGATGGGCCAAAAGGGACTGCAATGACAATTCAGAGTGAGCTGCACTGCGCTCATATTGGTATGTTGCTCAATTTGTATTCGTAATTTTGCTAAATTTCTAAATTTCATTTACGTACCAATTTAATTGTAAGAACAAAAAGGTGCCACGCCCATCAGCATGCCTGCGACAATGGCAAGTGTGTGGATGAAGTTTGGTCTGTGACGGCACCAACGATTGTGGCGACAACTCGGATGAGTTGCGTTGCCCAGGCCGACGCCACTTGTGATCGTGGTATGTTTCAGTGCGCATCGGCTCTTGCATAGCCAGCAGTGGGGAGTGCGATGGCCGCATCGATTGCAGCGATGCCTCGATGAGCATGACAAATGCGGCCACCGACAATGCCCGGAGAAATGCATCGTTGCCTACTTGGCCAATGTCTCGATAGCCAGCTTGTTTGTGATGGTCACAACGATGCGGTGATCTCGTCCGATGTAACGTGAACTGCGGCAAACGGCGGCCCTGGCGGCTCAGTCAACATTAGCTGCGGCCCAACTTGCTAAACCATGTTTCAATGTGGCCAGCAATTTGCAATATGGTTGGATATTGCAGTGCGTTTGTAATGGCCAGCGCCGAGTGTCCACGCGGTGAGGACGAAGCCGACTGTGGCGCAATGTGCAGCATCTACGAGTATCAGTGCCGCGATGGCAAGCAATGCATTCGACAGGAGTTTCCGCTGGCGATAAGGAGCCTGACTGTGCGGATGGTAGCGACGAGGAGCATTGCGAACAACATGACGGCAACAGAATGAGACGCAGATAAGTTTCAGCTCGTGCCTGCAAACACGCATTTGGTTGATTGTCACGATGGCGAATGTGTCGATATGTCGCATGTGTGCAATGGCTTTGGCGGAACTGCAGCAATGGCAATGATGAGGGACCACAATGTTCGAGCGCTTGTCGCACGCAGCTTTGCCAGCACAATTGCCAGGCAATGCCGGCTGGTGCTGTGTGTACCTGCAACGAGGGCTATCGCCTTGATGGAGATCACCGCAGCTGTGTGGACATGATGAGTGTAACGCTGATGCTGGCGCTAGTCCGCCATGTGCACAGATTTGCGAGAATACCCCGGGCAGCTATCAGTGCCAGTGTTATGCAGACTTTATGCTCCGCCAAGATCGTAGCAGCTGCCAAAGTATTCAAGCCGGCGCCACGCTGCTCTTCACCAGCTACAACGAGGTGCGAAATCTAGTGAGCAGCCAATAATGTTGTCGGTCGCATGGTCAGCAAATGATTCACGGATCGATGGCTTCGATGTGGATATGCGACGTCAGTTGGGCTATTTTGCAGCGAGGAACAGAATGCCATCTATCGTATCGATATGCGTGAGCGTAGCCGAATCTCAGCTCTCGCTCTACGCTCGCCCAGCAAAATGGCCGTCGAATGGACTACTGGCAATGTTATGTGATTATGGCAGTGCACCGCAGCTGATAAGCGTGTGTAGTTTTCAGGCCAAGATGTGTGGCAGCGTAGTGCAGATGCAGAAGTCACGCTTTAACCTTAAAGCACTTGCTGTGGATGCGCATCAGGCGCGTTTGTTCTATTGGACCATTCGTAGCGAGAGCTTTGGCCAGCCGAGTACACAGATCCATATGGCGCGGCTCGATGGCAGCCGGCGAGAGTTGCTGTTGCGAAAGCAGCGCAGCTATGTGACAGCAATTGCAACGGATCCGCACCAGCAGCAGCTCTATTTTGTGGATCTGCACACTCGTACGCTTGAGATGATAAGCTACAAGGGACGCGGCGGTGGAAAGCAACGCCAATCGATTGTCCTTCTTCAGAAAAGTAGGGCGCTACAGCAACCAACTGGCCTGAGCATCTATGAGAATCATGCGTACATTGTCAACATGGGCGCCAAGGAGGCGGTGCGTGTGCGACTTTATGGCCAACGCAGTGAAACGGCCATCAATTTGAATGTACTTAATGCACAGGATATTGTTGTTGCCGGCTGGTCGCGACAGCCGGCGGCACCAACAATCCTTGCGAGCATGCTCACTGTGACGCATGTGTGTCCTGGCCGATTATGGCTATGAGTGTATGTGTGGTAATGCCGTCGTTCCTGAATCACAACAGTGTCCGCACGGCAGCACAATGAGATCAATATGAACAAACTAATGCTTAACAGCGTGGAGCTGCGATCAATGGACAGTAACAAGAACAACAACAGCAGCGCTAGCACTATTTGGCTGCTGGCCATGCTGTTGGTGTTGGGCGTGACTGCCGCCGCCCTTGGGTACATTTACTATCAGCGTCGGGTGCGGGGTCATCGCGATCTCAACATTAATATGCATTTCCAGAATCCTCTGGCAAACGCTGGGTGGCAAAACGATTTCGGAGATCAGAAGTGACAGCAACAGCAGCGGGGAAAGTAACACGAGTACCCTGGGCACGGCCGAACGGGAAACGCAACAGTTTGGTTTACCCAATATCTGTCAGAGATTATTGCGTCAGAGGAAAACAGAAGACAGCGACTTGGTTACAGAAGTTCCGCTCGAAACACAAGAGTAAGTTAACAAGAAATTTTGTTATAAAATAAGTATCTTTGTATCTATTCAACCAGCAGTCGAGCGAAATACGATCGCTGGTCAGCGAACGGCGAAATTGTAGAATGCCGAACATCATGGTATCGGGCGATGGCAGTGATTCCGCTCACATGAACACTATGGGGGAGATTTCGCAACCGACGATGTGCATGCACGACTTGTACCATAAGTGTTAGACAGACGTCAGCAATATTACAAAAACCAATGTACATATGTGTACTTGTAAGCGTTAGAATTCTATGTTTTTCTATATTTATTTATATTTTTTTGCCTTGTATTTTTGGGTATCTAATTAATGTGTACTATATGTAAGGGTGCTGGCAATTTATTTATCTGGAATATGTTTATTGTAATTATTTATAAATGTGTATTAAATCATTCAAACAGTCTTAAATCTTTCTTGCCGTAAGATGTATTTTCTTTTAGATTGTTTTACGATTTTAGAAGGTCATATGAAGTTTACGAGCTTTTTGAAACAACGAGTATCGACTGGCAGTAAAGACTCCTTAAAGAATACCAAACGTTAAATATACATGACTTTATAATAAAATAAATATTTCAAACCTTAAATGTCTAAGATATTATAGAAAAGGTTAATATGCTGCTTGACCAGCGAACAGCCTAAAACTATGCTTTACACTTTTGATGCCGACGGACGAGAGCAGAGTCAAACATCGCAATTATGTTTGTGAAGTGCTGCTGCCACTGCACACTGGTTCCTGTTGTATGGGGAGGGCGGCCAAAAATACTTCTAGTTGAGGTAGAGGCTTGAAACTCAACACAAAATTTTTATAAATTCATGGTAAGATTATGTGTAAAAATCAGCCAGATCGGACCACCATATCATATAGCTGTCATATGATCGATCGGTCTGAAATCAAGTGTTTGTATGGAAACTGTTTTGTTTTCCATTATATTGCAACGCAACCTTATAATACTTCATTAAAAACTACTTTATTTAACCAGGGCGAGCTAAGTGCAAATCGGGATACTATATATATAGCTGCCATAGGAACAATCAGTCTAAAATCGATTTTTTGTTGGAAAAATTATTTTGTTTTAAACGACAAACGGCAAAAATGTAACAATTATTACACAACAACAAACACAAAATTATTATAGATTTTTTCATAGTTCATGTATGTGCACGCTTTAATTATAAGGTAAAATTCAACAATAAAAAAATTCACAATAACATATTAGAAAGAACAAAGTTTTATAACATTCCAGTAATCATAGCTGATTTAAAGCTTGACTTGGCTACAAGAATTTCTTTGACCCTGATGAGGATCGGAGGTTAAAGTAATCTGTTAATAATCATATTTGCAGGACCTTGAATTTCGTGTATGCACAAATTGAGCTTTGTTAGTTGCACTCGTATGTTTCCATGAAATAATGACTCTTAGCAGGCAAAACCGAAAATAAACATAAACATAGAATAACGCAAGACAACAAACACCACAACATCAAAACAACAACACAAACACAACAACACATTCAAACAAAAGCAACAACAACATTAAACAACAACAACATAAAACAGTTGCAGTAGTCGGACACTACACTTCCTCTCTTTTCTTCTTCTTTATATCTATCTTTCGTCTTTGTCTAGCACGCTGATTGTATTTTTTTTCGCAAGCCACATGTGATTTTTAAAGTTGAGGTTAGGTTACCTTTTTGAGTAAAGCAAGAGCACGGGCACCTACGGGCACTTGAAATTAACACCACATAATCTTAAAATGTTAATAAATAATATACAAAAAGAATTAAGTTGACGTGAGTTGACGATCATAACTAAAACTCTAACGAATCACGGCAAAGACAAACACAGAACGTCCACAATAACGTACTTAACACAATAACGATTTACACAACACACAGCGGGAAATACATATATTTTTTTTTGCACAAATATTGTCAATACCTTTATTTATAATAATAATCCCATCCATCGCACAACAGCTTTGTTTAAATGTTTATTTAACTTTTTTAGTGAGAGCTCTATTTGCAAGCTGTTCACGCTGCAATACCAAAATAATTTTATGCTGTCTCTTTTGATGCTATTCTTGAAGAGGACAGTAAGAACAAAACAAAAACAAGTATACAGTTTAATAGCTAGACCAATTATGAAAAGTGTTGATGCATTTAAAGTCAAAATTTTAACTTTGACTTTTTTATTTTTGGCCTATGGGAGGAACCACTGTGCACTGTAGCAAAGATTAATAAATTTATTTATGGCAACAGAATAGTCTTTGCATGAAGTTTTTTCACAACTTTAGATTTATCTTTTATCTTATTTAGCGAAATCTATTCAAAATATAAGGAGGTTAATTTTATGAGGTTGTTGGCGATAATGTCAAAGCTATTTTGTGGTAACGGCTAGAGGGACAAACAGACTAACGGGTGATCGGACGACAGCAGTACAATTGAAGGCAACCAAAGGTACATTATCATTATACCTAGTACGTCCTTAGACAGACGGGGTTGCGTGAGATTCGCACGAATTCGGGTATGTCTCACGTACTTTGCGTATTTTTTCGACATTATCAACCGGTCACACTGATCATAACGGCTTATGGTCGACTTTCGAAATGGCAAACGTCTTTGTACTATGTGTTCAAGTCAAGTTAATTTTGATGCAAATCACCAAAAGTTTTAAAATATTTAAATTTATTACACGAAATGTTTGAACGACCGGTTTTGCTACTTTATTATTCAATTCACGTACACGTGCGCATCTCTAATAGCTAGAACAACATCAGCAACGTTGCTGGTTGGTTAATGCATAGCTTAGGAATTGTTATTGCCGTTGTTCTATGTATGTATGTATATACGTTGCGCTATTCTCAATACTCTGGCTGCTGTTATCACACAGACACAATGCGGACACACACACACACACACACGCCAGCAGGGTAGCAGCGTAGAAAGAGAAAGCAATATTTACTGAGTGTGATAGTCACGTCACGTGTGATAGTCAATGTTGAACGAACGCACAAACGCAGGCAAATACATTAACAGAAAGCTGCGACGCGTCGCTTAACAGTAACAGAGCGCGCATCGGACCAGTAACAGCGCCTGATGTTTCATACAGCATACACCAACAGCGTACCAAAAAGCAATAGTAGCAGCAGCAACAACAAAAACAACATAAGTAGCAGCAGCAGCCATAGCTACTACATATGCATACATATGTATACTACATTCTACATTTATTTATATACATATGTACATGTATAGATGGCAATAGAGGGCTGGTCGTGGCCGCTGTCGCGTCGGCCTCTGTTATAAAATAGCTCTACTCTCACATTGAATTTGTCATTCGGCAACAATTTCTAAGCACCCAAAGACGTTAAAGGCGTCCCGTGCCTGCCTGCCAGTCTGATTGCCTGCCACCAGTCAGAGACTCAGTGCCTTCAATATTTAGTTGGCTTGTATTCCTTGCCGGAACAGTTTAACAATTAATAAAAACAAAGTGCGCGCGCTTTCAAATCTTAAAGTCAACAAAAATAAATTAAATATACAATTACAAAATGCCTTTTGCAAATGAACAAATGCAGTCCGTGGCCAGCCAGCAGCTGTCCAAATCGGACACCATTAAGCTGCGAAACAAACACATCGGGTAAGTAAAAGCTTAAATACCTGCATTAACCAAATAGACTGTTTATATTGTTCTACATGATGTCTTACATATGTACATATTATGTATGTATGTACACACATACATATGTTTACATTATGTTATGCGCATGTTAGTTGACCTTCCGGCATGCAATTTCTCTGCCAAGGTCAACAAGCGGCATCCCCATCAAAGGCACAGTCATCAACGTGTTACGTCTTGTCGCTTTATATTTTGTTGCTTTTATTGTGTGGGCCGGATGCCGCGTGCCAACTTATTTAGATGTTGTGTGTGGAATGAAAGTGATGGATGGCGAAGGATGGTGGGGGGGGGGGGGGGGCACGGGCGGAGTGTGTTTAAATGCAGGAACTGCAGTTCACAGGCGCATTGTTGTTGCCAACCAATTTGAGAGATGCTAACGAAAACATTTTGGCTTTTGGTTACTAAAAACTTGCGCGCCACATTTATTTTTCGGGTCTTAATCGATTTTTTATACAATATGTATGTATGTATGTGTGCATATATGGCGAAGGTAGACAAACGTGTGACGATATTTAACAAGCAGAGCCGCGAGCTAAACTAGTTGCATTCAAATCTTAACAATCAAATACATAAAATTCTTATTTTTTTTCTCTAGCTAGACATTATTATCACGTTATGATGACGATTTTTTGGCGTAGGCCCCGACTGCATTAACCAAAAATTTATATAAAAACCAAAGGTTTATTGCAATCAAATAAGCAGATAATATTTCTAAATATGGGCGATACAGTTTATGCACTTCACCTTTAGTCAACATGATTAGCACCATTTTATATACATATACATATGTATATATTATATAAATATGTACATATATACACGAACTATGTATATCAAACCACAAACAAAATTTTAATAATTTTTTCTCTCCTTCTTACATCTCTTTTCATTGCACCTTTAACAATAATACTTGCAACGAAACAACGAAATTATTGCTACAATAAAACAAAATATCCAGTCAAGCCTGTCAACTCTTCTATCGCTCCGATCCGCTGAAAATCGTTCGCGGACAGGGTCAATATATGTTTGATGAGGAGGGTACACGCTATCTGGACTGCATTAATAATGTGGCGCATGGTAAGCTTAAATATCTACACATACATATATCTTTAAAATACATCTAAACAATATCAATATGCATAGCTCATCATTTCATAAGTTGTATAAGTTTTATGAGAAGAAGAAAATGCGAACCGGGGCCCGAATGCAATGGGCTCGTCAGTAGTGACAGACCCCAGGTCCATGCGACAATCGTTGCCATATCGTTCAATTATAATTTCTTTTAATGCGGTAATAAATGTAATGCTTACGTCTGAATTCAACAACAACAACAACAGTTGACCGTTAGCTGCGTGGGGTAAAAGAAAGTACATACAAACGAGCAGATTTTTCTCTCTCTCTCTCTCTCTTGACAAGTTCAAGGTTACACCCACTCTTACCCAACCTAGGGGCCGGAGAGCCATTAGCGGGTTGCATGCTCAGGCCCCGATTGAGTGACTTTGTGTGTTGAATTTGATTTAAATCCGTGTGACTGACGCAAAATACTGAGTTCATTCAGCCTTATCACACATCACACAGTCATAAAAAGTACGTAGTATGTAGCTTTGGGGCTGGGCCGGGGCCGGCCAACGATTATTTAGATGCTGGCCCGTTGATTTCGGGCCCCGGCACATGGCAGGCATGCAGCTGGTGTGTTTTTGGGCTGATTAAGTATTCTTCTTCAAGCAACCCTTAATTATAACGTAACAGCACCATTTATAACAATATCAAAAACAAACAATATTGTAACTAAGATTGTCACATCGGCGCAAATTGCCAATTAGCAAAACTAGCGCACTGTTCAATTTCTTAAACATACGGATGTATGTATATTTTCCAAAACGGAATTTTCCATTTGCAAAAATTTGCAAATTTCCGCGATCAGCGAACGTCAGCTGTTAATGTTAGGTAAATGTTATTGTTACAGAGCGCTGTAACCAATTGCTTAATACTTTAATTTAATGAAAAAGAAAATCACTTTCTAATTTAAACGCTTGATTTGCATATTTGTATGAAAAGCATTCCAAAAGCAATCTTAACAACCTATAGAAAAGTTCGTTGTTCCCCACGTTTGCCGATAAGGTCTAGAGGTTAGAGGCCAATATTTATTAATAGCGACTATTTAAAGGCTGTACTAAAACTAAAGGTGACGCGGCTTACACGGAGGTCTTACGTAACAGAGGAAGCAAGTTGTTTTTTGCTTTTCCTGTATTTGTTTCAATAACAATAACATACGTAGGTATTATTATTGCTTTTGAACAAACGATGCTATTATTCACATTGGATGATCAATAAAAAAAATATACTATATGATTTACGATTGAATCTAGTGTGGCAAATCAGTCTAAAAACGACTTCTAATAATAGAATTCGTTCGGCATTATCAATGCTTAAAAACTGTTCGATCAAAGTGCCTGGGCAAATATCGAGGCAATTTCTGTGCACCAACTTAAAACGTGATTTCGTTTCCAAAGTGGTTTGTTATCACAACAAAGACCTCCATCCAAATCTCTACTTAACAAGTGTCAATGGAAAAACGAAACAAACAATCCAAGCAATTAAAACTATTTTTATAATATAAATAAAACGTGATTAGCGGACATGTGCACGTGCACGCCAAGAACGGCAACAACGGCAGCAACTTGACAAACCTTAAAGATCGTCGCCGTTGCGCGCCTCACACGTTCCTATCGCCACGTTATTATATGATCTCGTGCTACTTATTCACTACGACTCTAATGCCTTCATAGTATAAGTTCGCTTATCAGCTAGTGCCAACTGACTGACTGAGCAAAAGTTGCCCTGAAACTGGGCTGAACCAAGCAACATGTGAACGTCTCGTGCCGAGTGGAAATATACTTGAGATAACAACAACAACAACAAGTATAACTACATAAAGCAACGCACTTTGTCCGTTTGTCCGAGCTAGGCTGCCTGTCAATCTTTCCCTCTGTCCATCAGTCCGTCCGTCTCGTATGTGCGTGCCCATAGTCTACATTCAATATTTGTTCAAGCCCAACAAACTGAGCAAGCAATCAGCTGTGGCGTCCGTTTGCGAGTGGAAAATTCTGTGCAAGATAATAATGTGAAAAACACTTAAAGCATGCATATACAAACATATGTACATGCATACACACATACATATATTCTAAATGTGTATGTATGTATAGATGTGTATTTATGCCGTTTGCTAGACAAGAAAATGCGGTCAAACGCGACAAAAGAAAATCATAGATTATTTAAAATATTATGTTGCGAAAAATCAACAACAACAACAACAAGAACAACACTTGACACATTTCTACACAACACAGCAAAATATTTGATGTCTTTAAACTTGCTTTAAATCTAGATCAAAGCTCAAAGACTTTGCACTATATATAAAATTCTATTGATTATCACATTAATAATTCTTTTAAGTACAAAAAAATCTTAAGCCTAAGAATGCCAATTGATAGTTTGGTTCTGGAATCAAGCAATCTTATAGCGTTCAACTTATTCTTAAAATCAACCAAATTGTGTTGGACAGTGTCTTTAGGCAGCTCCCACACATGCGGCGCAATCATCACAGGTTCTAGCTAACTATTTAAAAATGCCTAAAAATAAGCACAAAATTCACGTGATTTCACGGTGGTTCTGTCAATGTGAACCGGAACACAGCTGTGACGTCCGGAGACGCCAAAAGCATTCATGTCTATGTTTCACTTGTATTTGGCTTATCAAGACGTTTGCGCATCATCGCCTCAAGTGCGACCTGTAGAGCCAAAGCAGACAGGCCCGGGTCCAAGCTAACACCAGGCCCCGGGCCGTCATTGCTTGTCCCACTGCTGATGCTGATGTCGATGCCGTCAACTGATTAGTTACATACGTGCACACATGTATGCTTTAAGTTATTTTTGGGGGTCAGTAAGCGTAAGCACTGGTGTCGACGACTCAGTTTCGTTGTACTAGCTAGCTAGCTAGCTATACAGAATGACGTAAAGCACACGCGATGTCCGATTGAAGACACGTTTTATGTTTCGACTTATTTGTGAATGTGTGTGTGTGCGCGTGTGCTTAGCGCTGTGCTGATAAAAACTGTACCCAGACAGCAATTTGGCCGTGAAGAAATCTTGTTTTGATAACCTAACTTTAAAGCAAATAAATCTACAAAATCAAATCGTGTTGGGTAACAGCACGGGACTAGCTGTCGTACTTAGTATAAAGGTACTTGGTTCAATGATGAATGCTTTCAAGAACTTATATAACAAAAAGAAAAGAAGAACTATGTATTTGGGGAAGCGTAGATAGATTTCATTGCTTCATTATTTATATTCAAAGTGTCTTTTTGATAGCTCAATCTTATAACAATAAATTTACTTACAGTTGGTCACTGCCATCCGGAGGTGGTGCGTGCTGGTGCTCTGCAAATGGCAACAATCTCGACAAACAATCGCTTTTTGCACGATGAGCTGGTGCAGTGCGCCCGAACGCTGACCGACAAGATGCCGGCACCATTGTCCGTTTGCTTCTTTGTCAATTCCGGTTCGGAGGCGAATGACTTGGCCTTGCGTCTTGCTCGCAACTACACCAAGCGACAGGATGTGATCACACTTGACCAGTAAGTGTGTGCAGCAAGGATCTTAACTTAACTTATCTTAATTGAAATTGCCTTTTTCTATTTTGCAGTGCTTATCATGGTCATTTGCAATCCGTTATGGAAATCTCGCCGTACAAGTTTAATCAGCCGGGTGGCGAGCAGAAACCCGACTATGTCCATGTTGCACCCTGCCCGGACATCTATGGCGGCCAGTTCACGGATAAGCTCTATCCAAACGCTGATTTGGGCGCACTCTATGCCAAGCCTATTGCGGAGATTTGTGAGCGTCAAGAGGCCAGGGGTCAGGGCATTGCTGCCTTCATTGCGGAGAGTCTGCAGAGCTGCGGTGGCCAGATCTTGCCACCAGCTGGCTACTTCCAGGCGGCCTACGATGCAGTCCATCGCACTGGCGGCCTCTGCATTGCCGATGAGGTGCAGGTGGGCTTCGGACGTGTAGGCAGCCACTATTGGGCGTTCGAGACGCAAAACATTGTGCCCGACATTGTGTGCGTGGCGAAGCCCATGGGCAATGGTCATCCCGTTGGCGCTGTCGTGACAACACCCCAAATTGCACAGGCCTTCTGTGACACTGGCGTTGCCTATTTCAATACGTATGGCGGCAATCCGGTTTCATGTGCCATTGCCAATGCTGTTATGCGCGTCATCGATGAGGAGGGACTGCAGCAGAATGCCCACCAGGTGGGTGACTATCTGATGCGCGAGTGCAGCCAACTGAAGCAGGAGTTCGATTGCGTTGGCGATGTGCGCGGCTTGGGCTTATTTGTGGGCATTGAGCTTGTGGTGGATCGCGAGTCGCGCACTCCCGATACCAAATCCGCACGCTGGGTGGTCAATCGCATGAAGCAGCTGCACAAGGTGCTCGTCTCCAGCGATGGTCCCAATGACAATGTCATCAAGCTAAAGCCACCAATGTGCTTTAACCATGAGAATGCCGATGAGTTTTTGCTGGCGTTCCGTGAGTGCCTCACCACCCTGATGCAGGAACAGCTGCAGGCAGCAACGGCCGCATCGTCAGTGGCTCAAATGGCCACAAATGGCGTTATTGCCACTGCCGCCGCCGTCGCCGCCGAATCGTTGGCAAACAAGACGAAAATGTTCGAGCGGCCTGATCGTCTCATTAAATCCGTTTGAGTGCGGCGTTCGGCATCCCTAACCCTGGGCATGTCCTAGTTTTTAATTATAGCACACACAAGAATATTTATATTTACTATTATTGACATTGTTTTTTATTTTGTTTTTTTTTTTTACTAGCTGTAGCTCCATTTCCTAGTTTGTAGTCAACTGTCTATATAGAAATATATATTTTTTTTTTTCATATTTGTTCTACTTTTAACTTCTAGTATCTAGAAATGTAGAAAATATTATTATATATTTCGTTATAACTGTGTGTGTTTGTTTATTTTTTTTTTTTAATTTATAGAAAAACCAAATGTATACACATAAAAACCATTTATATTATTATTATAAGCCAAAAGCTCATATGTACACATATTAAAACAATATACCAAAAAATATAAAAACAAACTATATTTTTCTTTAAATTTTGTTCTGCTTTTTTTCATTTATATTTTTGGTGTACACGGTACTCGTACCTTATAAAAAATGTCTAACAAAATATATATGCTTAGTATATATACTAAATTAAAGCGCGTCTCATATAACATAGCAGGGTTTAAAAATGAAATATTTATACACTATATAGTATTATTGTACAAAGTGTGTAATAAAAAGCGAAACCGTTGCCCTGCTATTTGCATACTCTCTTTAATTAATATGTGCGGGTGTTGGGAACAGAAGAACTAAGAAAAGATGTTCATAATTATTTTTAAAAAAAAGTAAGAAGGCTCTAGTCGAGAAAGCCCTACTAGACGACACCCTGAACCCAGTTGCAATAAATTTATATAAGACTTTGGTTTACTGATTTAACTTCAATCGATTCAACTCGATTACTCCGGTGTTTCTTAACCGATTTGGAGGAAATTTTCAGAAAAATTCTATCGTTACCCATTATTTCAACCCTAATTTTTATATTTTCCAAATTCGATCTTTTTTGTAATCGATAACGTGTGTATATCGGAAAAGAGAATAGTTATCGATAATATGAAACCAACTTGTTCTGCTTATGGTATAGGAGCACTTATATTCGAAATCTGAAGTCTCTAGCTCTTGTAATCTCGGAGATCGACGCGTTTATACAGACGGACATGGCTATATCGTCTCGGCTGTTGATGCTGGTCAAGAATCTATATACCTTATGGAGTCGGAGATGCTTCCTTCTGCCTGTTGAATACTTTTGCACAAAACCATTTTACCCATTTTATGGGTTCAGATTAGGAACATCTTCAAACACTGGAAACTTAATAAAACTCCTGATTGTATTCCGGATACCTTGAAGCTTACAAGCCCTTAAAGAAGTTAATTTAATTTCCTAGTTCTTAAGAGAGAGGCTCACCTTACGGGAACTTAGCCAGCCGTGTCCATAAAGTTGTTGCTGTTAAAAGTTTAGACACATCCCAAAATGTAGGGAATACTTACCTACTTGAGTATTAATATTTCCTGAAACATTTAAAATTAGTCAAAAATAAAAATATTATATTTATGTTAGTTTTTTTTTTTTTTGGTTTCTTTTTATTCGAGTGTTTTTTTTTTGTTTTTTTTTTCGTTTCATTGTTTTTAAAATGTATTTCGCTTGTTCTTTTTTGTAAGTTTTATTTTCATTTAATCTTTTTTTTTTTTTACTGTGTGTATTAAGTTTCTGTTGCATTTGTTTCTGTTTTATAGTTGATGTATACTATATGTGTATATATCTGTAAATATACTTTTACTATATAGATTGTATATTTTAAATTAGTTTATAATAATGCGCATTTTTTTTTAGCTCTTTCTGTCTCATCCGCCTTAATTAAAAACAAATTAAAATTCGAAAAATTGTCTCATCTGCTTAATTTTGGGTGTGTTTTATTTTGCTCTTCTTAATATTTAAACACGATTTAAAATCAAATATATATATATGTGTATATATATATATATAAGTTATATAGCTGATACTTGTTTTTTATATTATGTGTTAGTATTATTATTTATTAATTTTTTAATGGTCATTTTGTTTATTGTTGTATGTTTAAATATATAAAATAAGCATTTCTGTTATGTCTTTGTTTTCCTTGGATTTGCCAACTCTTGTTTTTTGTTTTATTTTTAATTTGTTATGTATATTTAGTTATTTAGCCATATTTAATATTGTTTTCATTTAAGTTTTGTTTACAATTTGTTGCTATTTCCAAAAAGAATTGTGTGTTTAGATTTATGTATATTTTGTTGTAATATAGGGTTTTAAGCATTTTTTGTTTTTGTTTTTTTTTTTTTTGTTTCTTTTGGCAGAGTTCTTGGGTTTCTTATGTCTTACGAAAAAGCTGTACAAAGCTTAAATTAATTTCTTTTTAATGTTGCTTTGTGAAAAGAAAAGATAGTTAGTGAGTGAGTGTGTGAGTGTGTGTGTGTGTGAGTATAAAGGTGTTGCTTTGATTGAAATCTTGAAGCTTCGCTCGTTTAGTGAACAAAACGTGCAGGGCAGAAATAAATTGTAAGAAGGCGCACCGAAAAGAAATAAAGTGAAAATAATTTAAATCGTTTATTTTTTCTGTTAAAAATTGTGGATATTATTTCTCTACGTTAATGCTTGACATTTACAGCGGTGTAAAAAATGCTTAATGCGCATATATATTTATTGTTAATATATATATATATATATAATATTTGTATTAACTTTTAACATGCTCAATGCATATACTTTTTCTGTATATAAATATTTTTTTAGTTGTTTTTTTTTTCCTTCGTTTAGATTTTTGTTGTTTTTTAGTTAAAAAGAACACTTTCTTTAGCGGTTGCCTCACTTCTACGTTGGGTTTTATTCGGTTCTCGGTTTAATTTAATTTCATTTTTCATTCATTATTTTTTGTTCGAATAAAACGCTTAAATTTGCAATGTAAATAAGTATTGTATATAATATACATGTACCATAGATGCATATATGTATATTTTATATATGCATATGTATATATATATATTTTTTGTATGTATATATGTATGTATGTTTTTGTATAAATAACTTTGCTTCATTCTATATATTTTTTGTATATACATAGGGAGATATATTTATATATATACTTGTACATATACACCGATGTACACATGCATACATACATATGTGTAAGTATATTTTATTTTTATGATAAATTTTTGCGCGATTTTCAATAACTTCAGTTAGCAAGCTGTTATTATTTGAATGTATATTTTTATTATTTTTTACAGTGAACAAATGTACAAATGGCTACGAATAACGTTAAAACAAAACAGATGAAATAATATACCTTATATATAATCTTTTTGCACACAAGTTGCTTAAGAAAGAATTACTCAAAAGAAATATGCCAATAGTTGGTTAGACGTGAATAAACGTGTTTTGACTCTTTTTTTTATTTTAGCATGAAGAGGCATTCAAATTCGGTGCGTTACCAAAGTTTTCAACTGATTCGCTCGACATAATGCATTCGATTTCCATTTTTCACAACAAATAAATTTATAAATTCTATTCCATTGAAGATTGCTACAAAAAAAGAAAAAAAAGTAATCAAATTATATATATTTTGTATATGTACTAGTAGTATATACTATATAAAGATAATTGTATGATGCCTATACCATACGTATGGAGTTCTACGTTTGACTTTTATCATAAGTATTTAAAGTATGAGGTAATGCTTTATTTCGACTTAACTAATGGGCCGACAAACAGACAGAGCTAACCGGAAATGAACACATTCGCCATCTTAGATTTACATGTCTTTGCATGTGTTAGCAGTATTTCGTTCGAACTATGTGCGCGCGGCCCAAATAATATATTTATTTATATGTATATATGTATAATACATACTGTATAGAAATCATACAAACATACGCGTTTGTAAATGTTTCAAATGCGATTGCTCCTTGGAAGCAACTTTGCGCTAGAATCACTCCATGTAAGGAGGTAAGTATGTGTGTTAGTATGTGTGTATGCATGTATGCGTGTCTACTATATATACACACACGCAGGTATGTTGCCATAAATGTATGTATGTGTTCTATGTGTTTTCTTTTATATATTTATTTTGTTTTTCTTCATTAGTTTATGCTTATTCAAATTGCTGCTATTTTAATTTGCATTTAATTATTTAAGGTTGACGTGGCTGCCCATGTAAATTAAACAATATTTCATTGAGTACTTTGTATATGTGCATACGTGTGTTTGTTTGTGTGTGTGTGTTATTGGGGCACTTTCTTGAACTTATTGAAAAGTTAAAATATACATTATTTTGTTAGCTAGCAAGGAAATGGTTTGAACCAAAAAGTAGAATAATAAAATAATAGAAAGAAACGAAAGTGTTTATAGTCTGTTGAATGGGATTTTTCTTTGAATATAGCTTGAGTCAATGCAAATGTTCTTTCATCTTTTAAAAAATAGATTTAATGCTAAATATAGGTTAATTTGTTTATTTGGTAAGGAAGTTCAAGATTGTGCTCGCCCTAAAGCCTGACTGGAAATGAGTTTGTTTTCTCTATATATATATATATATATATAATTGTATTTATGTATACATACATATATTTTCTTTGATTGTAAGTGTTGTGTATATACTCGATGTCTACTGCTTGTGCCTCTACATACATATGTTTGCATGTACATTTATGCACTTAATAAACTTAAGCTTATTGATTACGCTTACATTTACATGTTCCCCTCGACTTCTCCACAATAGACCAATAATATATATATATTTATATATAGTACATATGTACATTTTAAATAATACAATATCTCAATTTCAGTATAATAATATATAGTGATATTAGAAGTATGAGCGCGAAATTCGAAATTTGGATTCACACACCTTCTCACCAAGGGCAATTCGAAGACAAACAGGACGCAAACCTGTGCCACAAAGTATAACAAATTTAAGAAATAGAACTTTCTGTTCACAATTGATTGCTTTTCAACCTTTCGTTTGTGGTTTATGCGCCAAGTGGCAGGCGGGTATTATGGCAGCATTTAATTTTTATAAACATTTTCAATTGTTTGTTCCTAACTTTCCTTCATTTTCTTTTTTTGTATTTTTTAAATGCATTTTAGAAATCTTTTTGCAATATAACAGTGTGGCGTTTCTATCGAATATCTAAGAAATGTTGAAACGCTCAAAAGTATGCTATGGAAATGCCATTCAAGGCAAGGACTTAACAAATCGGAAGCGGATTAGTTAGTTAAATAAAATATCTATATACCGAGAGATTTTTGGTTCTTTTTTTTTGGCTTGTGGAAGAATTGCTGGAGATAATTGAAAACATGTGATTGTAATACTCGTAATAGTCTGAGATTGATTTTGTTTTAAGATCTCTAGAAAAAAAAAACAACACACACATTGTATGAATTTACCTTAAGTATTTGCTTTAACTACCGTCTGGCATGTGTACTGATATATATATATATAAATATGTATATATATATTTGTTAGTAATGTACAATTTTTAAGTAGTATACTGTATTTAATATAAACTGCTGAACAAGCGATGTTACAGTTTTAATATATATTCATACATGTATGCATGCTTTTGTTTTTGGTTTTTTTCATGGAAAAAAGTCAACTATACGCATATATATATATGTATATATATATGTAGCTAGAACTCTATTATATTTATATATGTATTGTGTATATATCTATATATAATATATCTATTTGTTAATATTTATGTATATAGTATATTGTATGCTCGCTTGTATATAGATACATATGTTTCACGTCATTGCATTATATTCTTATTTAAAAACTTTTTTCGCTAACAATTTTAGTTTCTTCTTTCTTTTTTTTTGGGGATTTTTTTACAGTGTTCAAGCTGCATTGTAAAGTTCTTATATCGATTTGCTTCGGTTTATTTTATTTCGCTTGTATAAAACTGTCTACTAAATCTGTACAATTTACGCGATTGCTTAAAAAATTAACTAGATTCCATTTTGGTTTCTTGTGTTCATAGTACTTAGCATGCATGAATGCATGTGTACGCATGTATATAAAACACACACAAACAGATTTACAATATTTATATATGTATATACTTTAAGTTTATATTTACAGTGTTGTTTTCATGGCACACCCAAGGAGCACAGTGAGTCTTGGCTGCTCTACAGCTGACTTCTGTCTCCGTATGGCCAATATGCATATGTAGCTACATAAACAAATAGATATATGTACATACATATTAACGCTTATATGTATTTACATTTGCTTCAAATATTACTAACAGAAAGTGGCAGTTTTACATAACGTTTGTTTTTCGTATTATGTCGCATATATTGCAAGTAGTTTGTTGTTGCCCACCCACAGCCACCAAACCACAACATAAAAATGTGCATACATACATACAAATATGCTAGTATGTGTGCACATATGCATCATCATCAGGAGATCATGTCAATCACGTTTATTCTCGCACAGCAGTCTGCAATCTCCGCTAGATTTTGAAACATGTCAAAAAAAAAAAAAACTTTCAAATATATGGTAACTCTGTAAGGTAAAAAATAAATAAAAACAAACTAAAAATATGACTAATAAATAAAAGAAACTTTTAAGATTTTGTGTGTTGCGTTTTTTCTTGGTTTCTCTCCTTTTTTTTTTTGTTTTTGTTTTTTTTCGCTGCGTTTTGAAATAAATCCAAAAAACCATATTTATTCAAAACTGCATTTGATTTGTTTTGTATGTATGTGTATGTGTATGTGTATATAAAAAAATTCTTTTTTTTTTCCATTTTTGTTTCTTTTGCAAGAAAATAAGTGTATAAATAAAAATAATGTTCGTATTAAGGTAAAACTATTTGATGTGTAATACAAAGCAAGCTAAATAAAAATTTTAAACAAAAATAAACAATTATTTCTTTTTACAAATTTAACTGTGTTTTAAAATATATGTAAATATATTATTGTTTTGTTTTTCTTGTAAAATATATGTTTGTATATGCATGACATACAAATATGTATGTGTGTTTTGTGTGTTTGTATAATCAGCTCTTATGCTCACAAACAATAATAATAACTGTTTTGATAGCCTATGCGCTGACGAGCAGCAAAATTATGCGAAGAGCGCACAACAAAAAGCATTTCTCTTCACTATTTGCTCTCAGTGCGCTCTTTCATTTAACTTGGCTGCTACATTGCGCTCTCTTTACTATTATCGTTAATAACAATCTGAATGTGTGTATAATTAAAATAATCAAATAATTACATATGGTGTTTAATTATGATAACATTTAAATTGTTTTAAGGTTCTATTTCGTTTTATTCTGTTGATAAATGAAAATTTTTTCCTACTGCTAAATATTTGTGTAAGTTCTTGCTTTTTTTTTTTGTTTTTTTTTTAATGCTTTTCAAGAACGTGAAAAATTTTATGAACTTTTGAATATACAAAATTTATAAGATTTTAAACAATATTATATCATTTGACTGAAAAAGGCACAAAATTAATCTCATCCTCAAGGTCAATGCTCTGGATGGATAAATGTGTCTATTCAGCAAATATTGCTAAGGTATAAACAATTCAGTTAATTGACAACTCAAAAATCTTAGACAAATATTTAGCGTAAACAAAAATCATAACAGTATGCATACATACATATGCATAAACCACAGTAATATAATTATTATTTTTTTTGTAATGTTTAATCTTCACTTTTTGTTACGATTTGAATTGATCGGTGAGTGTCTAGCTTAATAAAAAAAAAATTTGAAAATCCTAAAAATTGCTTAGCTACATTTGAATTTAATAATAATATTCATTAATATATATATATATATACTTAAATGTTGTGTATGTGTATATTTATATATACATCAATAATTGTCTTAAATTAAGAGAAAGATAAACATATGAAATTTGTGTAAGTGAATTAAACATAATTGAAATATAAGAATAAGAAAAAAAAAAGTACTTAATGTATGTTTATATACACTTGCATATTTGTGTATAACTGATAAGTAAATGTCAAAAATAACGTTAGTTTAACTGAACACATTTTGAAGTGAGTTTTTCTGTAGTTGTTTGCATGCATGTGTTTATGTGTGTGTTTGAGTGTGTGTGTGTGTGGGTGTGTTAAGTGTTTGCTTGTAGTGTTGGCAGAAATCTCAGTCTAAAAATGCAAACACATCAAATGAAATTGTCGTTGCTATTGTTATTGTTCACCTATATTGATTAAAACAAAAACTCTAAATTAGTTAGTAGTTAAAGAAATTATGTATATGTGCATATATATATATATATATATGCATGCATAAGCATGTTTATAGAGCTAGTGATAACCTATAACATGAACTAAGTGCGGTGGTGTATGTGGGGTGACAAAAAAATGCGTGGCTTAGCGCTGAGATCGCAGCACTGCATTAGCTACGTCATGCTACATGGCCAACGATAACGATAACGATGACGTTGATGACAGTGACGATGACGATGACGATGGCGGCATCAGCAACAACAGCACTGGCACCCCAATGCCAAGGATCAAAATGAGCAGCAGCAAAAGCAACAGCCGCAGCAAATCAAAATTGCAACTACGCCGTCTTGGCCGGTGCAGCTGCACAGCCACCATGGCAGCAGCGCCCAATGGCGGCGGCGGCGGCAATGCTGCAAGAGAAGCTGCTTGATTTGGTTGTTGCCGCGATTGCTGTTGCTGTTGCTCCTGCAGCTTGAGCATGAAGCGTGCCAGGCGCACAGCAGCCGCGGGCAGCGCCAGCGATACGTTGTTAAAGCTGCTGATGGTAGTGGCTCAATGGTGGCAGCTGGTGGTGGTATGCCCCATGCGAATGCATATGCGGATGCTGACGCTGCTGATGCAGATGCGAAAGTGGATGCTGATTTTGATGTGAATGCGGCAATTGTCGCGCCGCAGCCTGATAAAAGCCGGGCAGCGGCTGATAAGCATGTGCCGGCGGCAATGGCATCGCTGACGCTGCAGATGGCGGCGTCGGTGGTGTCGGTGCTACCACTGGACGCTGTTGAACTGTTGGCAACGGTGCCCGCTGCTGCTGTTCAGCTGCGTGTGTCGCCACCAGGTGACTGGGACGGCATAAGCGATCGTAGCCTTGGCCAGGTCCAGGTGGTGGCATTTTTGGTGGTGTTGTTGTTGCTGCTGCAACAGCTGCTGATGCAGCAGCGACGGCAGCGGCAACTGCAGCTGCATTGCTTGTCGGCGTCTCCAGCAAATGATGATGCCTATGATGATGATGGTGATGATGATGATGTGCCTGAGCTGTTGCCGAATCGTTATTGCTGCTGTTGCTGTTGTTGTTATTGTTGCTGCTGGTGCTGCTACTGCTGCTACTACTGATGCTCTTGATGTTGCTGAGGCCACGATTACTGTTGCTATTGTGGCTGGCACTGTTGTTGCTGCTACTGCTGCTGATGATAACGTTGCTGTTGTTGCCATTGCTGCCTGGCATGGCTGCTGTTGTCGCTGCCAGAGTTCTCGATTTAACTAACGCTGCTGCCGGCATTGTTGGCACTTTTTCGCTACTGCCGCCAGCTGCGGCGACGCCTGCAATTGCTGCCGCTGTTGTCGCCGCTGTCATCAGATTGCAGGAGTCAAGTCTTTGTCATTTGGAATTGCTTTGTAGCGCCGCATTGATCTGTGTCCAAAGCTCCTTTTTGCACGACTTAGAGCTGCAAAATTTACATGAAAAAAAAAAAAACAAAACCAAAAGCCATTCATAAGGATTTTCTTGAAATATAATAATTGAATCATTTAGGACGTTATGGTTGTGTTTTTCAAGTTCACAGACACCCATTGAATTCTATGACTATATACAGTCAAAGGATCTTGAATGCGACCAAAAATAAACTGACCGCTTGATGGACTGCAGCCAATCCTTGAACTGTGCACTGCCCTCGGGTGTGATTTGAAAGGCGGCACGTGCAGCCACCACAATGCTTGCGAACTCCTCATAGTCGCTCTGTGTGAGATGATAGAGCTTCTGGTGTATGCACTGAATGTACCTGAACAAAACAATAAACAAATTAAAAATATAATCAAGTGTGGCAACAGGTGTATTATAAATATATAACTCACATTTGCTGACACTTTTGCACTAGAGGGGTTAGGGCTGAGCGCAAATGCTGCATGACAAGCTGATGATTATTCCGGCCCAGATAATGTGCCGACTCAATGGCCACATCGTGCAGCACAAACGGACTCACAATCGAATTGACTGCACAAATGCAGAACTGATGCAAATATTGTGTGCCCAGCTTTTTGCTAATGCGCAACAGCCACTTAACATCTTCACCATACGGTGGGTTTCTGGCGTACTTTGCCTGCGGCCGATCATCGTGCACGCGTCGAGCCAACGTCTCCATGGCCAGCATTCCAACATTATACGCAGCCAGCAGATAACGCAGCTGAGTTGATCTGCGAAAGAGCGAGGGAGACATGTAGTAAAGTCAGCTTAAATATATTTGAATCTCAATACTTACGTAAACTGATGTGGTTGTCGTTGACGCACCGGAGGCTGCGATTGCTGCTGCTGATGCTGGGGCGGCGGTGGCGGCGGTTGTTGCTGCATGAACGGATAGACGGGATGCTGAACTTGATGCTGTTGTGCTGGATGTTGGGCGGGATGCTGACGCAACGGTAAACCCACCACACCGCCATTAGGTCCATTAGGTGGCGGCGGCGGCGGTGGTCCATAATAGCCGGCTGGCGCCATTGGACCCATTGGGGGACCTGGCGGTCCCTGTTGCAGCGGTTGATATGCCTGCGGTGGTATCGGCTGGAAGGCGCCCGGTGGTGGCTGCTGAAACGCTGGCGGTGGCTGATGACCAACCGATGCGGCATGCACCACAGCTGTTGGCGGTGCTAGCGACTGTTGCTGCTGTTGTTGCTGCTGTTGCTGCACATGTTGCTGCTGTGTGGACGGCTGTGGAGGGGGCTGCTGTTGCGAGTAGCCTGCGTAAATTGGCTGTGGTGGTGGTGGCGGTCCAGCTGATATATACATTTGCATCTGGCCAGGAGGATAGCTGAGATTATGATATATGCTCTGGCAGAAGGTATAGGGACCATACGGTGCCAGACCTATGGGCGCCAATGTGGCGACACCCGGCTGGAATTGCTGCGGTGCTGAGCTGACCACAGGTGGACCCGCCAATGGACCTCCACCCCCAGCAACTGCTGCGTTTATAAGCTGTTGCTGCTGTTGCTGTTGCTGCTGATGTTGCTGCTGCTGATGTTGCTGCTGCTGATGTTGCTGCTGATGTTGTTGCTGTTGTTGTTGCTGTTGTTGCTGCTGCTGTTGTTGTTGTTGTTGCTGCTGCTGTTGTTGTAATTCGTGCTGCTGCTGTGATTCAATAAGCGCACTAAGACTAACAGCCGAATGCTCCATTTGATCATCATGCTGCTCATGATCAGCGCCACTGTTGTTGGGCGAGTTGCGGTTATAGAGCTCATACCAGTAGTGGGCTACCTGGAAGAGTACCTCGGGATAGACGCCACCACCTTTGGCAGCCGTTTCGACCGTGAGACAGGCACGTTCCAGCATTAAATCACTCTGTTCCTTGCACTGTAATATGGCGCGCTGAATCTCATTTGGATTCAGAGCCGCTGCATGCGGCAGCACGGATAGCGCCAGCTCTGCCGCCGGATACACCATGTTGCTGTCCCAGCCACGTGATGCGCGATCTGCCATACCGGCCGCTTCAGGTGGCGTCAAATGCGCTACCCACGTATCGATAAGAAAACTAATCGCTGGCGCTCCAATTTCCATGGCCTGACCCAGAATCCAGGAGACGTGCGACGAGTAGGTGCGCGATAACCAATTGGGGCTGACACAATTGTGCAGTCCGAGCGCATAGAGGCCCAGCTGGAAGGCACACATATGCAGTGCTCGATGCGGTCCATGATGATTCTGGCTGGTGCTGGCTTGCGTGAAGAGCGATGTGGAACTGTTGCCGCCTGCCTTGGTCAGCACATTCTTGGCCAGCTCGAACATGAAATGAGCACTTGCCTCCGATGGCTGATTGGGTATGGATGGATAGGCGCGTTTGCCTTTATAGCGACTCTCTTTGCTGCGACTGCTGCTGCTGGCATTATTGTTGCTGCTGGTATTGCCAGCGCCTCCGGTTGTGTTGTTGTTGTTGCTGGATGTTGAAGCTGCACCGGCACCGGCACCGGCACCGGATTGTACACCTGCACCTCCACCTCCTGAAGTATTTGCAATGTTATTGTTGTTGTTGCTGCTGCAGCTGCTTGAACTGCCACCAGGCTGCTGCGACGCAACAAGACCCTGTGCCTGTTGGGCTTGTCCATTGTTGTTGCTGCTGCAAGATTGATTGCTGCTGCTGGCCATGCTCAGGGCACACATGCTTAACTCCAACTCAGCACTGGTGGAGCTATGCGGCCGACTATTGCCTCCAACGCTGCCATAATCATTGGGCAACAGTTCACATAGATTGAATGGACCACCAGCACCAGCATTATTACCTGCACCATTATTGCCACCAGCATAGTCATGATCTTCGCGTCGCATGGGCTGTTGGCTGGGTGTGCGAACAGGCGGATGACTGGAGTAGTAGGCTGGCAACAATGGTGACTTGAGCAGCGTGTGTATATCCCGATCAAGCAGCTTCTCCATTATCTTGGCTATCTTGCGCGGCTCATCCTTGTAGTGATTGAGTAGTGTCAATGCCAAATCGCCACGTTGACGCCGTGTGCCCTCACACAACAATGGATGCTCTGCCTCTGAAACGTTTGTCTTGAGGCCCAATGCTGCGACAGCCGCCTCAAAGCCCATATTCTCCTCGTTGTGCTGCTTATAGATTGTTGATGACGTTGATGTTGAAGGTAATGCTGACGTTGACGTTGACGTTTGACGACGCACCATGCCCGATAGATCTGTTATAGGATTGACCGTTGCCAGCTTTGGGGCTGGCGTTACCAGCGCATCGAATATAAAGGTGGCCAAATTGATTGGCAGCAACGCTTCACCTCGCGTTTTGATGGTGCCGTTGCGCAGCTGTTCGGCACGCTCGCGTATTACCTGCAGCTCGGCGGCGCCCAGAGGCAGACGTTTGAGCAACGCCAGTATGTCTGCCTCCTGATTGGCCAGCTTCACCTCAAGCGGCTTGGTGCTCGCCGGCGGGCGTGGCATCTCCAGCGCAAACAGACAAATGCGAAACCCAATGTGATAGTGCTCCGAGTTCTCGGACAGCACCGTGCAGAGAAATGCGCATTTGGAGAGTGTCGATGAGGCGACAACTGTCAACTGATGCGATATGGGGTTTACGTTCTGCTTCTTGCCCTTACGCTTTGGTGCCGGCGGCAATTCCATTAGCAAATTGGGCGGATTGGCGAGCATCTGTTCAGCCAGACGCACAGCCAATATACATGCCTCCCGGCCATGACCATGGGCGTGCAGACCCTCCGCACGCGCCAATAGTATATCCCAGGCATCCTCTGAGGGTCGAACATTTGAAAATATATGTGGCTTGTCACCGCCAGTTAAAGCACCAGCACGTTGTCCGGCGCCGCCGCCGCTACTGCTACTAGCGGGATGTTGATCCAAAACAGCACCAACTGATACTGCTTCATTGGATGTTGTTGGTGCTACTGCTGGCATAACTATTAGTGCTGCTGCTGCTGCTGATGTTTGTGCCTGTTCCATGTCTGGAGGATTGTTGCTGTTGGCGACTGTTGCTGCCAGTGCGGCACGTGCTGCTGCAGATGTGCTTGGACCAGGCATGGAGTCGCCACTAGCTGCTGTTCCTGCTGCTGCTGCCGATGTTGCTGTCGTTGCTGCAGCAATATTTGCGGCGACCTGTGCAAACTCATCGCTACTGCTGCTGAAGGACTCGTCCTTGGATAAACGTCGTGACACTTGCTGCTGTTGTGCATTGCCCGCTGTTTTTAGCATGGACGAGCTGGAACTATTACTGCTGCCAGAGGCTGTCGACGCAGACGATGAGGCCGATGATGCGGATGATGCATCGGATGTTGAACATGCCTGTTGCGTGTAATCTGGTGTGCCGGGCACAACAACACCAGCTCCAGATGATGCTGCTGCTCCTACTGCAATCGGCAAATCCTTACTCTGCTGCGAAACAGCTGAAACAGCATCGAGGCTACTTTGCGAATCCGATTCGGTTAGTGATTTCTGATTCTGTCCAGCCGCTGTGCTGCGCTCGGTGCAATAGTTAAGACTGCTGCTGTTATCACCGCCAAAGTCTTCGTTCTCGCAGAAACCCTCGCTGCTGGCGCTCGAGCGATTACCATCGCCACCACCACCACCCACACCAGCAACGGATGCAACAGCAGACGCAACAGATGTTGAGCTTGCATTTAGTTTTGGCGTGGCAACAGCACGGGAAATCTGCTGCTGCTGTGGCTGTTGTTGTTGTTGAGATGGATTGGCTGCCAATTGGCCCATTGCATTGCGATGAACGCCCATGCCACAGGCGGCATTCACTCTGGCCAGCAGCATTACAGCATTAAGGGACGACGGCTCGTTGGGTGAACCAAAAAGTTCAGCACCGGTGGCATCGAAACGCTCGCGGTAGCCACTCCTTTCCGGACGCTGCTTGAAGGCGCTCGCATGCAAGCCATGATCGTTCGAAGTACTAAAATAGTTGTAGTGCTTGTTGTTGCTCATAAGCGCCTGGGTAGCATTCAGTTGACTTGTGGCACCGGTGATGCTGCATGATTCGCCCTTGGCGTCCGTATGCTTGAAACATGTAAAGGGTGAATAATAAATGGGATTTGTGTCGTGTGTGTGCGTTACGCCCGCTATGGGATAATCCTCCCAGTCCAAGTAGCATGCCTCAATTGCCGGCTTGAAGCCAATGAATAGCTCCGTTTCCGATCGTGAATTCTGCTGATGTTTGTTTGTGTACGATGGCGGCATCATCCGACTCTTGACCACACGATCTAAAATCTTTAGATGCCAGGCAGTAAACTGAGCGTGCAGCATATCGCGTTCATCAGGCGCCAAGCCCGGATTCAATGCGGCTAATCGCCACAGGGCCACAATCTCGTCACATAACGAACTGCATGCATGCTGCAAAGCTGTTGAGTTGGAGTGTGTATTGGAGTGCTTGCCGCCACTGTGGCCATGGGAACCCATCATGAGTGCCAGCTTGGTTTGAAACCACCAGATCAACATTTGATCGCAGGCCATGCACTCCTCGGTGATGATCTCTAGTAGCCGCACGGCATTCCGATCGCAACGTCTATACATCTCACGGACTATGGACAACAGATTCCACATACCCTCCGGTTCGCGTCCACGCAATGGACGCAACAATGAACTCCATTCTGCGGCGGCCGGTGGCGCCGAATTTGTCAAATAGTTGACATCGCTGTGAAATCCAAACAAAAGTCAAATATTAAAACCTTGCCACTTTAGTATCAACAAGAGAACACCAGCTCACAATGTTTAAATTCTAAAAGAGATGCATTTCGTATCTCTTACTACAACTCTTAACAACTTGCATAAATTTGTAGATATGTAGATCTAAATGTTTAACAATGAAATAATCTCTTTCAGTTGCGTTTTGTTCATGGAATTTCCAAGTATTTTGCCAGCAGTGTTTACTACGAATATGATATTACGACGCATTTTCTTTAAAGTACGCTCAATGCAAATTCTCAAAGAAAATTGTTTGTTATGGTAAACAATTGTTTAAATTGTTCATTTATTTTAGAACTACATGAACAAGAAGTGGTAAGGGGAGAACCCTAAGGAATACTTTAAGCTATTTGTGTTTGATTTTAAATTAACTCATAATATTCCTGCCAAAAGATACTCAATATGAAGTAATGATTAAAGGTAAAGACAGCCTTATTATTATTATGAAATACTTTTAAAAACGGCTTGGTCTTTTGCTTAAAAATGCTTTGATATTGTGAAGTTATAGCCTTGTTCAAGTAATGTTTTTAGCTCTATATTAAGTACCTGAAGACAATCGGCGCCGGCAGAATGAATTTGATGAGAATGCGCTTGATATTATTGTGCAATGTTTTCTCGTCCAGATACCAGCTGGTCTGATCGTTTATTGATGCGCCAGCCGTTGGATCGGGCGCACCACAGACGGTATTTATTGCCGTCGGCTGAGCGCTGAGCAGCTCATCCAATAGTCGCTGTGCCGTTGGCAATATCTGCTGCGGCAGCTCACTGATCAGATACTGGGCAAACTTTTGCAGCTGATCGCGTTGCAGGCGCGTTAGCGACTCAGAGACAGGTGCACGCAGGCAGACCTCCAGAGGCTAAATACACAACAGAAAGGATATAGCGGTTAGTGAGAAGAAGATTTGAAGTGCAGTGTGAGAGAAGAAGACATACGCAATGAATGCGATGCAGGCAGACGGCAACCACATGAGAGCACCAGTAGGCGGATGAGGTACAGGTGCAGTTGCAGGATGATATTCGGCGGCGATCGAATGTAACGGCAACATTGAAAAATGTGCGCGGCGTTTGGCTAACAACGCTTGCAGAGAGATGAAAACCTGCATAATTATTTGTTTGAAGATAACGTGAAGGAGTCGGTCGATCTATGTTAATGTTCTTAAATTGCACTTACCAATCTGTAATGGATCTTTTACGGCGCGCATGCGAAACAATTGATCACCGCGATGGAACTCATCCGCCGAACTGTTGGCCAAGCAAGAATACAATCGTATATCCTCCTCGTTGTCCGGAAAGCTCCAGAATGCGATGCGCAACTGCAGCTGCTCCGGCACGGGCGGATAAACATGTTCGACCAACTCGAATGGTATATAAGAAGCGACACAGCGAGCGGCCAACTCGGCAAGTGAGGAAACCTCTGCAATTGAAAACAATTTAGACATTTACGATTTACAATTTACAATTTCTAGTTCTATCAATGTTGACGTCTAAACAAGCTCGTTATTTTTATAATGTGACAGCCCTACAAGCGTGGTGAACTCTCAAATTTTTCGATTAATTAATTCGATTGCTTCGATTACTTGCAAAATAGCAGGGGCTTGATAAATAGCAGGTTTTTTAGGCCTGAGAAATAGATGGTCTCTTGTGCTTGATAAAAAGCAAATCCTTTGGGCTTGAAAAAAGCAGGTCTTTGGGCTTAAGAGAAATCAGGTTTTTTGGACTTGAGACAAAGCTAGAGGAAAGGAATACATGGTGTCGTGTTGCTACTTGCAATGAAATACTTGTGTAAAAAGTGCATAGCTTGTGGATTGGATTGTTATCTACCCGCGATACAAAGTGGCTGAGAATTCTCGGGGCAAGTAACCAGCCCACAGAACTACAGCGTTGTCACATACACATGTAAACATTCGAACAATGACCAAATGAAATGAAGAAGCAACAAAAAGACGCTAAAAAGGTCAACGGCGCGACATCCAGTTGTTGTGCAAAACGCTCACTTCAATGTCATTTTGCATGCCACAAACACATTAGCTGTGTGTATAAAAGTGTCGTGCAATTGAGTTGTAAATAAACAAATTGACATGCAAATAAACAAACGGACAAACAACCAATGCATCAGCAACTTAAGCAACAACAACAGCCAGCAACAAAAGACTTTTACATATATGCATATGTATATAAGTATGTATAAAGGACGTGTCCATCTACTTTGGAGCGTTAAACAAAGAGGCAGAACTAAAGACGTGGTGAGTTTTTGTTTTTATAAATTTTTCGGTGCGTTACACGACCAACTGACGCAGCATTTATATTTACAACAACAACAACAACGTCGGTCGCGTGCACACCAGACAAGAAAACAAAGTTCAAGTTTGCCCACATATATTTCATATGCTGCTTATCAATATGCTTCTCAAATACATCTGAGATATAATTCCTACATCCAAGGGAAAGTCTTTTACTTTATTCGTAAATAGGTGTTAGCTGTTAGTTAATTTTTGTCGAAAACTGGTTCAGATGTACAGACTCAATTAAGGAAGAATAAGTTCTAAAGTGATGTCTGAAAGTTAGACGAAAGAAAGAGTCACATGTATATGCATACATATGTACACACATCAACAGCTGTAGTTAACATAGTATCAATAAAAACCTGTTTCACTTTCACTATCAATAAGTGTGTTCGCTAATGTCGTTCTTTTTGTTGACTGGTAGATTTTGTAAGTTTTTGTCGGTTGGCATTAAGCACACACATACACAGCAACACTTACGGCCAGCGCATCGTTCGTTTGTTTGTTTTCGTTTATGCTCTTCTTTTGCTTCGTCCGCTTGTTTCTTTTCGCTGTCGCTTAATTTCAGACCCTCTGGCACCATTTTATTCAAAGTCATTTTCTGAGAGCGTCAAGAGACAAAATTCAAGCCTATTCCGTTTTGTTTTCGAATAACATTTAATGACGCATACAAGCAGAAACACAGAGCACACTTAATATAGAAAGAGAGAAGCAGCTATGGCAAAGACAATTAAATGCATTTGCTTTTGTTTTAAATCGAGTGGAGCAATGACATTGTTATTGTGTCAGCGTTTCCCTCTTAAGTTCAAATGTTTTATCAAAACAAACAAACATAAATAATTAAAAAGAGGTCAAAATTCATACATTTTGACATGCATAGTCCGGAAGTCGACATCTGATATTTGCACAAAACTGCATAATACGAAAAATGTTTGTACGGTTATTTTAACAGTATGCAATTCGATGTTGACGCTCGTCAGCAATAATAAAAGCAATCGATGTGGCACTACTAATAACTAAATGACGTGTGGCAACGCTAGAAAAATATTCACCCTTACATGCACATATCAAAGTAAAGATGCATTTTCAATAATAGTTTTTAGTAAATTTATTAATTACAAGTCGTCCTTCATGAAGCAGCTGCTCATACCTATGAATTAAAATATGCAAGTATGTATATTTAAGTTTACTCATACACATATGTATTTATTAGGGAGTTATCCTTGAAAAGGTTCCTTGACACGAACGACAGCAGATGTAAATTGCAAGAACGACAACACATTGACATTTTGTTTTTTGCGGTATTGGTTGTTGTTTTTAGCCCAGACAGACCACAAATACAGGTACATAATTACATGTAGATATGTACATATATATGTTTTTATGTATGTGTGTTTTACTTGCAGAAATACAATGTACAAAACGCAGCTGGCAATGCTCGCTCACCTAGTAAGATGCCTGGCCCACAACCAATAACAAAATAAAAAAAAAACGACAACAAAAAACTAGCGTACCAATACATACAACAACAAAACAAAGAGCAATGAAAAGTAACGGCAGCGCAGTCGAAGCGCTGCTAAGATTACATGTTGATAATGGTGCGGCGGTGCACAGGACGCAAAAATAGCAAAAGCAATGTGAGCAACGACGCTTGCACAAACAAATACAAGCACACACCACACGATACACAATACGAAATCACAGAGGGGACACAGTAAGAGAAAGAATAAGGTAAAGGCAAGGTAACGGACGCGAATGGACAAAGGCAGCAAAATGTAGCCCGCAAAAGTCGTGATTTTGACTTTAGCGATAAGCAGGAGACGCAGGCAGAAATAGTAGTTGTTGTTGCATTGTAGTTTTTTTTTTTTATAGCTGCCACTTTAAGCCAATTTTACAATATACATATGTACATATAATATGTGTAAACATGCTATACACAATTACATACAGTAATATACATATATGTACATATATATACATATATCTTAATGGATACAAAGCAATGTAAGTATTTGAATTTGGGGCATGCAGCAAAGAGTTTATGCGTGTTGCAATAAGCACAGAGTTGCCAGATCACTTTTGAGTTTAGCCTTGCAGAATAGTGCAAAAAAACAAAACCAGTAAGAGACTCAATTTAACATTGTGTGTAAATCCCAATTGTACTAAATACAATGTAATTTAATTGATCTTATAAAAGTTTGAGTAATAAACTTGGTATCAGTATCGATCGCGGTATCGGGGATTTTAACGATTTTAATCATGAAAAATACTTTTGTTAAATCCTAAGAAATTAATAATTAATTTAGAGCGCGATCGCGACTAGAACATCCAAAACAACAACTGCTACTTAGGTCGTAAATCAATTGTCAAAGATAAAAAACTATCACTAAATCCGTGTGCACTGGGCAAATTTCACTTTTCCAGCGCATCATTCACTGATTTGTGTATGCACAAATTCGCTTGGAAGCAGATCAACAGTATTTTTTAGAAGTAAACATGCAAAACATTTTGCTTATGATTTCGTGTTCGGGCTTCGTCCGTGTATTTTGTTTTCGTTAGCTCGCTCGCGATCTGACCCTCAGCTTGTATGTATGTAAGCCTGGAGCCAAGTGCAAAATCGAACGGAAACAGCTCGACAGGGCTCGAGAGTCAGTGCCCTGGCCATTTCAGGCTTTATTTATAAGGTAAGTAGGAAACCTATTAATTATTTATTTATTTTATCAAATATATAGACTTACCGAAATAGCGTCCACAACTGACACCGGCTGCAACTGTGGCAGAGTTAGCAAGTCCATTGCTACCTGTACCGCCTGGTACACCGGCGTAACCTGACGCACTGCCGTATGTGCTGCCTCCACTGCTGCTAGTGGGATGGCCAACTGGGCCGGTATTGGGATTTGGGCCAATGCCATTGTTGCTGGGACCTATTGTTGTTGTGCCATTCGATGGCTTCTTCCAGCCGCGCCAATTGTTGCACAACGATTCCGCCTCGGAGCTCCAGCTGCACAGTGAATCCTCTTCGAAACGTATGGAGTCGTCGAAGCTAAACCGATCCATTTCCTCGGGATTCCACTCGTTGCCGCCACCAGCGGCAGCAGCAGCAGCGTTTGCATCGGCGCCAGCGCCTGCAGCAGCAGCTGCTGCTCCACCCCCGGCAGCTGCATTATTATTGCTGTTGCGGCCCGCTGCGGCGGCTACAGCGGCAGAGGCTGCGCCGCCAGCAGCTGTATCGGCTCTATTGTTGTTGTTGTTGCTGCTGCTGCCGTTGCGATTCGCCAGGTTGAAGCTGAGCTGCTAAAATTTGCACGAGCTTTTTGTTTACTTGACGGTATATTATGTGGATTTTCCTTAGGGATGGATATTTTTTTGTTGTTTTTTTTTTAATATTTTTTTAAATTAATTATTTTTTTAAATTTATTTATTTCTATATAATTTTTTATTTTGTTTCTTAATAAAGAGCAAGTTTTTGGGACGCTCAAGTTTTCGTGTAAAAGGCGAAATGTTGAGCTGGTTTTTTTGTTTTCTTCTTCTTGTTGTTGTTTATTTTTGTTATTGTTTGTTGTTGTTGTTTTTTTTTTTTTTGTCAAGTGCTGCTCAAATTGATTTCAAAACTATTTATTTACAGATACACACACGCACAATTGTATGTGTGTATGTATGTACATAGATACGTTCGTATGCATGACAAACAATTTTGTCCTCTGCAATGATTTTTTCTCTTTCTGCTGTTAAATCGTGTTTAGATGAATGCAATTAAGTAAAAAAACGACTCACAAATCATATTGCATTTCAATTTATTTAAAAACAATGTTAAATAATCAGTAAAAAAAAACACCAACATTTAGTTTGTTCTTTGTTAGATTGCATTTTTATTCTAATTTTTTTTTATAAACTCAAAAGTCGCCTTTTTTCCATTAATTTATTTTGGGTTTCTGCGAGCGCACACAACGTGTCACGGCGAAGACGCATCTGTAATTGTAATTCACTTGCATACGCACGAGCTTTTTAACTGACCGATGACCGAGCGACTGTTATCGAGGCGGAATGGCGGTTAGGAGGGGTGGGATGCCCAAAAGTGCCAACAAAAAATTAAAACTTTAGTCGAAGACACCAAGAAGACTTGTGAGAAGAAGAACATGCAGACACAGGCAAACGAACTGAACGCGTTGGGTTGTTGCTGCCTATTGTTTATTGTCGTTGTTGTGTTTCATGCTATTTTTCACGGCTATATGAATTTGTACCTCCCACAGCAGCAGCACCAGCAGCAGCGTTTTACAGAGGCAGAGAGAGAGATCAAGAGAGAGGCACTGGGGGAGCAGTGACTCCGATTGTGTATGTATGTGTGTGTGACTGCCAAAATAGAGAACGCCAAAATGGCCAATTGTTGTTGGTCGCACAGTTTTATGTATACATACAAACATATATTTGTATAAATGCATGCACATATGTGTATGTGGTGTTGTTGCTGTTTTAGCTGCAGCAGGACCAGCTGCTCTGAAGTTTTTGCTACTGCTGCCGCTGTTGTCGACGTCTTGGCAGCCAATGTCGTGCCGTGCGCGCGTCCCTTTAGCAACCTTTAATTATTTTTCACTTTTATGCTTTCTGCTCATCTTTGCTAGCTCCTTTCATCCTGCTTATGCCTTGTCGCGAAACCTGCGCGCGAGCTCGCACTCATTCTTTCTTTGTCGCACTCGTTGTCGCTCTAGCCAGTTCAGGCAGACGAGAAACGCTGAGTAAACGCACGCACACACACACACACACAATCACATAGATACATACATGAACACTAATGCACCGCTCCCGCACACACACATACCCGAAAGCAACAACAGCACAACATCAATATATTGATATACATATATCAATGTCTGCATGTGTGCTCAATTGTGTATGTGTGTGCACGAAATGCGTTAAAGAAAACTCTGAAAAAAACCTTTTGTTTGCCCGTTTCTAAATAATTTTGCTTTGTCTCAAAACTAATGCACTCCAATTTGCTAGTTTTAAATTAATGCAGAATTTTGTAATGATTTCAGTATGCAATTGCTGCATTTTTACACAGTTTTCATGATTTTGTACGGGACTTTGTTTTTATCCATCACAAAAATCGCGTTCGCGTTCGTACTAGTGATGCAAAAAACATCGTTATATCGACTAGCAATTTTAAACGATTTGTATCGAGCCGTTTCGATTTTAAATAATAAACGATGAGCCCGCAAGATAGCAGCAGCAACTTTGACTTCCAAATATAATTGAATACATAATATTTGAAACCGGTAAAGAAAGGCATAGTACATATTTAGTTTAAACCTTTGATCATTTGCTGCGTTTGTGTATTGCCAGCTAACGAAATATTATGCCAAATTCGAATATTTTAATTTTTAACATTTTACAACCTTATCGTTGCATTGCAATCATGCATAACATTGAGCTGAGCACACGGATAAAAGCTTCGTGATATGGAATGGTTTGCACTTACTAACTCATAGATGTCGCTATACTTTTGTCAGGATTGGAATAATAAAGCAAATTTATTTAAGACTAAGGCAATCCCGTTTTCAAATTTCAAAGCTATCAACTGATCCTTAAATCATTTTTGGATGCTTGACTCATATACAGATGTGGATTATCAACTTTTTACTGTGCTCAAACAGCTGCAGCACAAGTGATGCCACCTGTCCTCAGTGGCTATCGGTTTTCAGACACAAACTTATCGATTTCAGCTGTTACCGTTTGTGGTTAACAGCACCAGTCGCAGTGTTCAGCCAATATCGCTGAATTGAGTTATCATAGAAAATCGATACTTCATTGGCATCGAGTATTGCATTCACGCTCGCGCGTCGTCTAACACTTTTGCGCTCCTAATTTTTTTAACAATTGTAAGCCGACACACGCCGCCAACAAAAATGGCGCTTAAAGCAGTGGTTATTGAATTGCGCCCAAATTTGTCCTGCGGCCTTGCTTTTCTGCAGTTTGATGAGCACATGGGCAGACTCCAAAATACGCACCTCGTCATCAACGACGACGGCATGCACATTTTGCAAAATGTCGACGGCGAAGATCGAAAAATCGTGCTGTGCCACAACAGCTTTGGCATGGACGTTAAGCACATCTCACTTTTCAATTCAAGCGGCTGCCATGTCAGCTTCCGTTTTAATTACACCAAAATTGATCTCGATAAACTCTATAAAACGGGAAGCGGTCCAATGAAGTTGCAGCCAATGCCAATGCGGCTCCGTTTCGAACAGACAGAACACGTGGCGCTGCATTGCAATAAGTGTAAGGGCGAACTGGTGCCCGGCCGCCTTTACCATCGCATGCGCGAACTACCCAGCGGCCTGATTGATCCAAGTGAGTTCTTTTGCCACAACCACAACTCATCCGGCCAACAGCGTCTTTCCACACTGGTGCCAGGCGAAAATGACATCTATTATGGGCTCAACCACATTGTACTCAACATTTTGGTGCTGCACGATCGCATCAACAATATCTCAGGCTATCTGTTCTGTAAGCGCTGCATGTGGTTGCTAGGTACTCCCAGTGAATCGGGCGCTGCAGCCAAATTGTGGGCAGATGCACTGCGTTTTCTACCTTCGCTGTCTGAAAATAGGCTGTACCCTATTTTTCAGTACGCGACCGTGACACAATTGATGCTTCGCATGCTGCACGACTTGGGACCACATGGAATCAATCCACAGGGCCAACGCGCTGTGCTTGTTGCTACGATGCCAAATCTTCTTAAGCACTACATGATCATTCAAGTGCCCGAAAAGCATTTGGCCGTGCTGCGCCGCATTGTAAACGATGTACGTTCGGACGAAATGTGCTTTTATTTCGCCTGCAAACTGTACTTTCGAGTCTTCGGTCAATGCCAGAATAGCACGCGTTGGCTGGAGAAATTCGAAAAGCACCATAAGGAGCTTAACGTGCCGAAGATATCAATATCGCCGTATTTATTCACTGAGCTGCAAAATCGATTCGATCGCAACGCAACTCTAGTACCGGATGACTTGCGCTTTGATAACTTTGATGAGCATCTCATGGCTACCTACTTCTTCTACGAGAGTGATGAGCAGGAACGTCTTTATCAAAAAATGCCATACAAACCGAGTACATTTGAGGTATACTTGTATAGTATAATACGTATGTCTATAAATTTACATCAGTTTTCTAAATTCTTTTTGTTTCCTTTCAGAGCGCTCCGCCAATTCCAAAATCACAAATTTTATTAAATGAGAAAAAATACAAGAAGTTGAATGAGTGGGTGAATGTCAGCGCAGATGATGCTGATAATGAAAGCGACGATGAGCTCTCGGTTAAAGCACTGAAGTCGAAGTTGCTGCAAAGATCCGCCCCGATTATGGCATATGAGAAGAATCTGGCCAAGCGCTGGCAGCAAACGCCACCAGAGCACTAGGATTTTTTTTATTTAATTTTATCCAAAACGATTCGAGCAATAGAATCAAAAATTAATGGCTTTTTTTTAAATTTTTTTTATATATATTTTTGGTTTTGTTTTTTTATTTGATTTTTAATTAACTTAAATATTGGATGTGAAGTATTAATTATAAGACATTTAAAAACACAATTACATTTATATATATTTTCATGAATTAACTTAATGCAAAGACAATCTTTGCACTTTATGTGATTGAAATCTCCATTTATGTTTAATTATTTATGTATCCACAATGATTCGAAGAGTAGAATCAAATGTTATTGTATTTATTTATATATTTTTGTTTATTTTTTTTATTTTTATTCATATATTTTTGTTTATTTTTTTTAATTAACTTTAATATATATTGAACAACAAGTATTAATTATAAGACATTTATGTATACATATATATGTATATATACAAACACAAACAAATTGATACACATATATATTTTTATGAATTAACTTAATGCAAGGACAATCTTTGTAACTTATGTGATTGAAATTTCGATTTATGTTTGATTATTTATGTAATTTAGGGCAACTTATGTGTTCACATTTATGTTTCTTGGAGAAATACGAATAAAATTAAATATAAAACTTCAGAAAGTTAAGACATTATTCATCATCATTCACTTGGCCATGCGACGCATCTGTTTCGTTTGTTCACTCATCGTTAGCTGCGCATTGTCCGCCTTGTTAATTAGTGTATCCAGCTTGTCCAACTGCCCATCCATTTTTAGACTTTTCGCTGCCTTGGCGGCCGCCACTTCTGCGGCAGTTGGTGGTCCCCGCGGCTGTGCCTTGGGCTCATCTTCCACGGGTTGTTGGCCAATTGGCTGCTTGAGTACTTTGCCGTCGTTGTTAGGTGCATCACTGGCGCCACTAATACTGCCACCTCGAGCAAACAAATTGGATAGGCTGCCACATGCAGTTTGCTTGAAACGATTTAAACGCTGCTGCGTACTGTTTAGTATGCTATTTAGCTCATCCAGCTTGCCCCCGGTGCCGCGCAGATTTTCCTCCTGCTCTTCTAACACCTGAAATATAGTTTTTTGTTGTTGGCATATAGAAAATAAAACCTCTTCTAATTACTTTAAATAATCGATTCAATAATACCATGTCGAGTATAGTAAAGAGTTGATTTTAAGTTTAAATTTGGAAAAGTAAAATATTGTGAATTTCCTAAGCGAACACATATTGATTCCCTTTTATGTAGTTAATTAAGCTACAACTTACGTTTGCCTCGGCTACCTCCAATTCGGCCATTAGCTGTTCAAGGCGTTCACTTTTGTGTCGCTCAAACTCCGCTTTATTTGGCGGCTCTTGTCCAAGCAATTCGGCCCGCTGGCATTCCAGCTCATAGCTTGTTTCCTCCGCCATTACGTGCGTATTGTGTCTGTGCTGTAGATTTGACTAAACAACTTTCACACACATCGATTTTTTGAGCAGCGATGAATGAAAGAAATGCTTGAGACAGCAATTGGGCCACAACGCATGCGCCCAATACAAAACGAGAATTGGAAATGGGCTTACGAGAACACAGCTGAAACCACACACACACTCGCACACATAGGCAGAAAAACCATTTTTTATGTTGGTTCATTTTAATATTACAAACTGTATACGGCTAGAGATATGCATAGTACATATAAAACTTATGCTAGGTCTTTTCGCAGCGCTCATAGATTTGAATATAGGATTCGGTTAGTGTGATCATCTGGGGCAGTATTTCAGTTACATGCAAATCCTGCATCTCATACCACTGTCCATTGGCTTTGTGCAGTATGTGAACGCGATAGGTGCCTTTTTTGGGATCACCATCGTGTACAATGTTTGCAACCAAATTGTATTTGGTATCCTTGAGACCCTTATCTCGCTGCTTCATTCCCAGAATGTCACCAAAGTCCACATTTCTGCAAAATAGAAAAAAAAAAATTAGCTGGGATTTTTTTTATAGAATTTTAGTGTGTCTCTCCACTTACTTGATGGGAAAGTTGACAATTGTGGGATTCTTTTCAAGAAAGAATGTATTTTTGGTGAAACGCTTGATATACAATATTATAAATTGTGGCAGTCGTGTGATCTCAAAGCGCTTCATAAAGTTATCCTTATACGTTTTGTACTCTTTTTCGGCGCTGCCATTAAATTTGCCCAGCAGCTGATACAGATTCACCTGCGGTATTATATTTTCCCGAAACTCATCTGTGAACAGCGGTGGCGGTGGTAAATCACAGGTTAAATATATAAAGTTCGTCTGCTCCACCTGATGTTTGTATTCATCTGTTGCGAGCAGTTGCTGTTTGGCCGTATCGTCCAGTTCAACGGGCGGAATTTTGCGCGTATAGATTTTCATTTCGCCCAAAAATATTTTGTACAGTATTGAAGAGTTTGGCTGCTTGTTGCCCTTGAGTGCACGATGCAATGTGTTGAGAAACCAGGACAGAAAATCAATTGGATCACCCTGTTCGGTGATTTGGAAACGTTTACTCGACCACAACACAACTGCTTGCAACATCTCATGAGGCGACACATGTGCCTTAAAATTGCGTGGATTCCACATTTTGCGCATTAGTTCGCCGAAACGCTGCACCAGTGTGAACATGGAATCACCAGGCGGCCTTTTAATAGTGGCATAATTCTGCTCCCGCAGAAAGTAATCGCGTAGCGGACTTACATGTGACAGAGCATGGAGCACCACATTACAATAGTCGTTGGCCTTAATGTTGTTTAGACCCACAACACCAGGCAGGTAGAGGATGCCGTCAACGGTACGCGAATGCTTAGGCTGAACTTTGTCCAGTTTGCTGATCTCGTTGCGTAGGAATGTCGGATTCAACACATACTTAATGTCGTCCAACGAGGAGTCGATGATCTCATAGTTGTCCGGCAGACAATAGAAACGCAGAGTATGCAGATTTAGGAACACATGATGAGCCTCGCCCACTGAGTGTGTGTAGGCGTGTGTATTAGTGCCACGCCCCTGGAAATATTTGCCACACACAAGACACGCGTAAACGTTTATTCGCGTCAATGAAATGGAGCACAATTTCTCAAAATCAAAGTCGAGCAGAGTCCGATTGATTGTGTCCAGATAGGGGCAGACGCGATACTTGGGATTGAACACAGACGGTGTCTCTGTACAAAAAAAAATGCATTATTTCGTGTATTATTCATTTTAAATATTTCAATTTTTACCATCGTCTTCCAGTAGCTTAGGTTTTGTCTCCAGCTTGATGCGCTTTGCTGCAATTCGGTTGTATATAAGCTTATCGTTCAATGCATATATTGAATATAGAGTTTTATAATTACCTGCAAGTTGCGTTTGAGCCATGTCCACTGCTGTTATTTTTTTAACTTATGTTTACGTTTGGTCAAATTGGGTAAATGTTCATTAATTATGTTATTCTGCCGGCGCTTGCCTTTAGCTAGCGATGTCACAACAACATATCGATTCTCTTAGATTGTATTGTATCGCACCAATGCCTGTGAAAAAAAGAAATCGATATCACACTAAAATACATCATGATAGGAAGCACATCACCAATTAGCTGCACGTGCACCAGATATTAGCAACAAATGTTTACCGCAACATAAACATGGGCAAAAAGGTGTTCAATGCCAAAGCACGGCAAAATCCGCAAACAATTGTGGATAACTCAGCTGTAAAGAACGTGAGTATATAGTTTAAGAGAATTATCATCTCTCACATAATATTTATTTAATGTCCAACAGATAAAAATACTAACTGAGGATGTTGTCGGTGGCGGCGGCAGTGGGATTCCCTCAGGATACGATGAGGCCAACGCTCTGGTCTTGCCCTCACAGAAACGTGCCACCAAAATCCAGATTGAAAAGCGTCAGCATGTTAAAATTCTCTCAAAAAAGCAACGCAAACATCTACAATCCATTGTGGACAAGAAGAAAAAGAAGGAGGGTGTAAGTAATTCTTACTTTCTTTGCGTCGTTGTTGTCCATTGTAAGCAAAATGTTTCTTATTTATAGCGCGCACAACTGCTGGAAGATTTGGCTGCTGTGCAAATACCAGAAGCCGAACTGAAGCAATACACCTCGATTAGCCAAGCGCAAACTGTTGGTCTAAAGCGTCTGCAGACGCTTGATGAAGTTCTAGCCAAAAAGAAGGAGCGACAATCGCAGCTGCTAGTCGAGCAGGATCAAAAGCAGGGCAGGCGCGTGAATGCTATCAAAGGCGCCGGCAAACGCAAGCTGCTCCTCGAGGAGCAAGAGGCGCTGGATGCCAAACGTAAAAATCCAAATATAATAAATACCGAGGAATCTGATGACGATGAATCCACGGATGAAAGCGATGGTGATAATAGTCCAGCAGCAGTTGATACACTTTCTAAAGCTGATGATCAGCCCGTCTCAAACATGGTGTTGGCAATGGAACAGCAGCCGGTAAAAACCGAGGCTCAATCCAAGACAAAAACTGTGCCAAAAACATCTACAACTACAACTGCACCAGTCATACAACATCAGACAGTCTATGTGCCTGTCCATCGCACAGACGAAGTACAGGCGGCACGTTTGCGTCTTCCCATCCTCGCCGAGGAGCAGCAGGTCATGGAACTGATAAATGAGCATCAAATTGTTATTGTTGCCGGCGAAACGGGTTCTGGCAAAACGACACAACTGCCACAGTTCCTCTACGAGGCAGGCTATGCTCAGCACAAAATGATTGGCATCACAGAACCTCGGCGGGTGGCTGCCATTGCAATGTCGAAACGTGTGGCCCACGAGATGAACTTGCCTAGCAGCGAGGTGTCTTATCTGATACGCTTTGAGGGCAACGTGACGCCAGTGACGCGCATTAAATTCATGACTGACGGCGTTCTTCTCAAGGAAATCGAAAGCGATTTTCTGCTCAGCAAGTACTCGGTCATTGTGCTGGATGAAGCGCACGAACGCAGCGTCTATACAGATATACTGGTTGGACTGTTGTCACGCATTGTGCCACTGCGTCACAAGCGCTCCAATCCGCTCAAGCTAATCATTATGTCCGCCACGTTGCGCGTCAGCGATTTCACAGAGAACGCGCGGCTCTTTAAGGTGCCACCGCCGTTGATCAAAGTGGAGGCACGACAGTTCCCAGTAACCATACACTTTCAGAAGCTAACGCCCGAAGACTATGTTGCCGAGGCATATCGCAAGACGATCAAAATACATGCACAGCTGCCCGAGGGCGGCATTTTGATCTTTGTGACTGGACAGCAGGAGGTAAATCAACTGGTGCGTAAACTCCGACGTGCCTTCCCCTACAAGAAGCAGGAGCACGAGCAGGAACAACAGGAACAGCAGCAGCAGGAGCAGGCGAATGTCAAACTGGAGCAAGAGTTTGATATGAAACGCACCATACGCAATCTACGCAAGTCCAAGAAAAAGTTTCTCAATCAAATATCGCTGCCAAAAATCAATTTGGATGATTACAAACTGCCCGGTGATGATACCGAAGCGGATATGCATGAGATTCAAGATAATGCCTCCGACCTCGATGAGGACAATGATCAGTTCGATGACCAATTGAATGACATCTCTGAGCCGTTGACCACCAGGCAACCATTGTGGGTACTGCCGCTTTACTCGCTGCTCTCATCAGAGAAGCAACAACGCATCTTTCAACCTGTGCCTGAAGGTTGTCGCCTCTGTGTTGTCGCCACCAATGTGGCAGAAACCTCGCTTACCATACCCCACATGAAATACGTTGTTGACAGCGGCAGACAAAAGACCCGACTCTACGACAAGCTCACTGGCGTCAGTGCCTTTGTGGTCACCTACACATCGAAAGCATCCGCTGATCAGCGTGCCGGTCGTGCTGGACGCCTTAGTGCGGGTCACTGCTATCGTCTTTACTCTAGTGCCGTTTACAACGACCTATTTGCCGATTTTAGTCAACCGGATATACAACAGAAGCCTGTCGATGATTTAATGCTACAGATGCGCTGTATGGGCATCGATCGTGTGGTACACTTTCCCTTCCCATCGCCACCCGATCAGCTGCAACTGCAGGCCGCTGAACAGCGTTTATGCGTACTGGGCGCCTTGGAGGCGTCAAATGCAAATAATGATTTGCCGCCAGCTGTCACCCAGCTGGGTCGTGTCATATCGCATTTTCCTGTCTCGCCACGCTTTGGAAAAATGCTGGCGCTATCCAATCAGCAGGAACTGCTGCCATATACCGTCTGCCTAGTTGCGGCTCTCTCTGTGCAAGAGCTGCTTATCGAGACGGGCGTGCAGCGGGATGAGGATGTCGCACCTGTCTCCAATAAGTTTTATCAGAAGCGCATGAGTTGGGCAGCCAGCGGCAACTATAAGTTGCTCGGCGATCCCATGGTGCTGCTGCGCGCTGTCGGTGCCGCTGAATATGCTGGCTCCCAGGGCAAGCTGGCCGAGTTCTGTGAGGCAAACGGACTGCGTCCTAAAGCCATAAATGAAGTACGCAAGTTGCGCGTCCAGCTAACCAATGAGATCAATCTGAATGTAAGCGATGTTGATCTTTGCGTGGATCCGGAACTAAAGCCGCCCAGTAATGCGCAGGCTCGTTTTCTCCGACAAATTCTGCTTGCTGGTATGGGTGATCGGGTGGCTCGCAAGGTGCCGCTCGAGGAGATTAGCGATAAAGAGGAGCGACGACGTCTGAAATATGCCTACAATTGTGCGGACATGGAGCAGCCGGCGTTTATGCATGCCAACTCGGTGCTGAAGCAAACGCCGCCCGACTGGATCGTCTACCAGGAGGCCTACGAGCTGATGCATGGCGATGGCAACAAGATGTTTATACGCGGCATTACCGCTATCGAACCCGAATGGCTGCTGCTTTATGTGCCGATGCTTTGCAACATACGGCAAGTGCGCGAAGATCCAGCGCCACGTTATGATGCCACAAAAGGCAAAATCTTTTGCTTTGTGGATGCCACATTCGGCAAGGCCGGCTGGGAGCTGCCGCTGGGCGAGATAGAGATGCCGCTTAACGAGAAGGCCTGCTGGTAAGTTAACCCAGTGTGAGTCAGTATATTCATTAATCTGTTGAATCCCTTCTGCAGCTACTTTGGCATGTTTCTGCTCGATGGCATTGTTTGCCCGCCACTGGCTGCCTTTAAGCCCAAACTTAAGTCAACGCCCGCCTCACTGATCAAGAGCTGGTCCAGTCTCAATGACAAAGTTCTGCGCTTTAAGCGTGCTCTATTTAGCAAACAGATTCATTCGCGTCAATCCCTTTTCGATCAATGGCAGACAGATCCCAACTGTAAGTGAATATAAACATAATGTATTTCTAAATGCTAACCCCTTATTTTTTGGTTTAATATTTCAGTTCTACTCGAGGAGTATCAGAATCTATTGTACGATGTGGCTCTAAGTGAACTGGCGCCAATTTGGCCGCCTAACAAAACAGACACAGTCAGCTAGACCTAGGACTTAAATCTCCCCTTAATACGTGATTTGTATATTTTTTATTAAACATAGCGTTGAAATAAACCCACTCGGCGAGTTATGCTTTTACCCAATGATCCCATAGTTTATGTTCCCTCAAATTATGTTAAGAGACCGTTGCCCTTAAAAGTATGCTTAACATTTTTTTCCTTGAACCGCATGTCACCCATAAAACCCTATACTACTAAATATGTACTATAATAAAGCAACAGTTGACATATAATCAGTTAAATAAGAAATTCTTGGCTTTTGTATAACAAGTTTCATTTTTTATTTTAAATGTTATATGCGATATATACATATGTATATACTTTATATATATATATATATATATATAATTATTCAATTTGTTAAAATGGAACTAAACAGAATTTCAAAAAGAAAAAAAAAACGTTAACGGAGTGTGGGAATTAAAATGTTGTTAACAGCTAAGTTTCGATATTTTCCAATACAATATATTTTTGATTTCGTTTGTTATAATAATAATTTTTTTTCGTTATGTGCTTTCATTTGTATGGATGATGCCTGTAAAGTATCTTTAATATAGTATACAGACATCAACACCATTCATTAACAATCAATTGGTTTGCCTGTATTTTATCATTTAAAGGTATTTTCTTAAAAGATTGGCGAGTTTCAATTACAGCTGCAGTAACTGTTAAAATGAATCAACTATACATGCATTGGGTAGGAAGGGAGAAACATTTAGTTTCTGGCAATATTTGTTTTGTCCGGGTGCTGTTCCTTGTTTTTTCCATTTGTAATATTGTTTTTTTTTTCTTCTTTTTTTTACAATTTGTTTAGTTAAGTTATTTCGGCATTTTTCTAGTGTTCTCTCTTAATTTGTTTTTGTGTTTTATATTTATAGCGCATGCACATTGCACTTTGTTCATATACATATATGTATGTTATAGGGTATTTTCATTTATTGATTTTTTTTTAATTTTCTTTGTTTTAATATATATTTTCCTTTAGCTACTCGCAACCATATTTATTATACATAATCTGAATTGTTTTTGGGATTTTAAACTTGTTTTTTTTTTTGTTTGTTTAATTTTGTTTGTTTTGATAATATATAGTAGAATATCATTCTATAGTTACAGATATACTTGATGCATATATGTCAAGTGATATATGTATGTATAATCATGTATGTACTTATATATTTTAATATAATTATACAGCATATACAAGTACATACATATGTGTACTAAGTATTTGTGTTTGTCTGTTTGTGTTAAGTTTGAAAGTTTATATTTGTGTGAGGGTGTGTGTGTCTGTGTGTGTGTGTAGAAAAAATCAGTCTAATGTATTAAGGCAACGTGAGAGCTTTACATTTCCATTTTCATAAACATTATCTCATCCTCAATATGTCTGTGTATCAATATATATATATATATATATATATATATGAATATATATTTGTCTCTATATATTTACATATATCATTCATCAACATTAACATTATAGTCGTCATCAAATTTTTCTTGACTAACTTTCACTAAATTTATTTTGTAATTGATTTAATCTTACATTTACTTAAATATAAAGATTTCCTTTTTTTTTTTTGACTTTTTATTATAGTTCTTGTTTTTCAATTTCCCAACTTAATTTTTAGTTAAATACTTGAACATACATGTATATAGCAATTTGTATACATTTATTTAGTGATAGGTTTTCATTTGTTGTTATATTATAATAATATTAACAATAAAATTTTGGTATGTTTTGTGTTTCGCTTTGTTTTTTGTTGTGGTTTCAATTAATTAATATAAATTCTTTGTTAGTTCTTATCAATTGTTGTTTTATATTGGCTAGGAAAGCAATCATAATAATATAAATTACTTGTAGAAGAAGAGGAAGTTAAATTATAAGACACAAGACAAGGACAAAGTTCAATTCTCCAGGTCTAGGTACAGTTATATGTATATAGTTGCATTATGTAAGTAAAATTAATGAAAAGCATTTTGGTTTTGAGTTAATTTTTTTTCTTTCATTTTTTTCTTTTTGAGTTTTTACACACACTTTTGCCTGTTTGTCTGCTTTTCAGTTGCAGTATAACATGCGTATATCATGGGTGTATCATGAGGATACATAAATTACGTACACATACATATATGTAAATTTGTAATACTAACGAAAAAAAAAAATTTATTTTAATTTGTTGTAAATTTCCGTTGCAGACATATGCATGCATGTTATATTATGTATGTAGCGAGCATAGCTAAATTACTAACTATGCTACATATATATGTATAATTTTATGTATATATGTATATATATATATATATATATATATATATATATTTAGATTTTCTTATCAAGTTTTAAACTACAGTTTAAGTGAAAAAGCTAATCCAACCGATTCATAATATTCCTCTCTTTTTGTTGCTTACCAATTTGTTTAACTCTTACATTCTATATACACACGAGACAATATAACAAATTCCTATAACTAGGCATAATATATTCTATATTTATACACAAACATATACATATAATATATAGTATGCATGTTTAGTTTTTGATAGAATTAGTATTTACATTTATCCATTTACTGTACAAATTAAAAGCAGTCGTTTTTAAAAAACTCTACATTATAATCTTGGAAGTATTTTTTTGCTGCGGCTTTTTTTTTATGTTTTAGATCCGAATTATGATTTTTTCTTTCAAATGGGGGCCTTACGCTGGGTTACATTATTGTTGTTGTTTTAAGTGATATACTATTAACAGTGTTAAACTGTTGTTCCATTTTCATCGCTTGGATTATCTGTATTTGAATTGTTGTCCTGTTGTTGCTCTTCTCTTTCTCTTTCGTCTTCTTCTTCTACTTCTTGTTGTTCGGTTACGGGCTGTTTTGTTGTTTCCATTTCAAGATGCTCCAACACTTTCAACTTTCCCAACATCTTTTCTTCATCCTCCTCCTCGTTCTCCTCCTCATGCTTTATATCTTGCTTTTGCGTTGGCTTCTCATCTATGACCGGTGGTGTTGTTGCTGGAGGGGTTTCCGCAGGCGTATGACTGCGGCTGGCCACTGGCAGTGGTTCCTCTGTTGCGGCGGTAGGTTTGGTGTGCTCAGGATAGGGTTGAGCCACTGCAAGTGCATTTGTTTCCGATTCCAGGTCCTGCAAATGCTTGCACAGTTCATCCTCCTGCTGTTCCTGGAGCATTTGCTGCTGTGCCAAACGGGTTTCCTCCAGCTGACGCATCAGCTCCGGCGGTAGATCAGACGCATAGTCGAACGCCGCAAACGGTTCCGATGCATCAACGTTGATTGACTGCTTTTTCTTATCCGCAATGAGTTTCCACATGTTGAGCAACGTATTGAAGTTCATTAGATCGATGCCGGCAGGACCAACACCGGTCGGTAACATCCTTGCAGTTGGTTTCACAGCAGGGACGTTCACGGCTAAGCCGGAAGCCAAATTATCGACATCTTCATCCTCTGAACTGCTGCTGCTGACAGCACGCATTTTAGGCCTATGCCCATGACTGACACTGGTTCCGCCTATAATTGGTGTGATTCCTGCTAGCTTTAGTTGCATGCTGTACTCGTAGTCACGTTGCATGGAGCTGCGTCGTGAATTAGCCAACTCCTCATTGCTGCTGGTCATTATCTGATTATACTCTCGCAGCCCGGGCTCTTCGACGGGCACATAATGCTCTCCAATCTCAATAAGATAGACGCAGTTATCGACATGCGATCGAAAAAGCATATCCTTGTGATTGGGCATCCAGACGTGCACCACATGACCCACCATTCCTGCGGTGGGCTCCCAATTCTTCCAGCTTAAACGTCCGCCATTGGCGCGCATATGTTCTGTTGGCCACACAACAGCATCGATGATATCCAGGCAGTCATAGATCTGAAATCGAACTTTTTGCAAAAGCTGGCTATTGTCTGGATTCAAACCGACTTACCCCTGAATCGTCCACGATGATGACCTTCCTGTAGATGTCAATGCGCGGCTTGCGTGGTGCTTCAACCGTTGCTCCTCCTGCTACTGCTGTTGTTCCTGCTCCTCCTCCAGTAACTGTTGTTGTTGTCGTTATTACTGGTCCAGAGTTGGTTGCAACTGGGACTGTTTCGTTGGTCATTAGACAAATGGGTCCCTTGGTCTTGCGTGGATAGTCGCCAGGTGTGGTTATAATATTGCCAACGCCCATGCCGACACCCAGGCTGCCCGATGACGAGGAGAGCTTGTTGGATCGCGGACTCGGTACGTTTTCGGTCAATTCTGGATGTGCATGTGTCGGATCTTTGGATGGTAGCGTTTCAACGCCACCACCACCACCACTAGCAATGGGCAATGTAGCGCGCCTGGTGCTCGCCTGCAACTGTCCACCGCTCCTGCTGCTACGCTGCCCACTGCTGCTGCTGGCGCGCAGAGTTGAACCCGATGCAGTCTCCTGATCCCGTTCACGATTGAGCAGGCCCGCAATTAGTGTTGTCGAGGTGGGTTTAACGGGCATGACGGCCAAACCACCGCGCACCACAGCCAGCGTATCACTGACATAGCTGCCACCCAGGCTCCCCGCCATGCCGCTCATGCCGGCAACATTAGCAGAACGAACGCCATAGTAGCTATTGACGGTGAGTGTGTTGTAGAGCGGTGCCGAGATGAATACCGGCGCCAGATCCCCGGACTCGCCGGTGCCAGTGCTGCTGGCAGTACCCGGAGCGCTGCAGCCAGTCCCACCAAGAGTAACACCGGCAGAGACAACTGTGCCGACTGTACCACCGGGTACCGCTGTGCCAGCTGTGGAACCGGTGGCAGTACCAATGACACTGCCACCGCTGCCAAAATTACAGGTGCCCACCTGCATGGATGCCTCCATGGCGGAGCCGGAGCTGCAGCCCTGGCGGCAACGCTCCCGAATGCGATGCCACCAATCGAGCACCGTTTGCCTAATGGTATCCAAGGTTATAGCGCCACCAATGACCTGACACAGCTGGGCATTCGTGTCCGCATAGGATGTGGTCAGCGGCGATACATAGATGGGATAACCAATGGGCTGATCACAGCTGGAATTGATAATGTTACGCAGTGCCTGTTTGGCGTTTTGTATGCTGCCCCGCTCAGGATTGCGATTGCGCAGATAGATGAGCTCTTGTTGCTGCCCAGCCCACAAACCGCGCACACATTCCCGATTCAGTTTGATGACGCGAAAGCTGAGAAATCGTTTGGTTAACCTTATGATGCGATACTCATCCGAGCCATCCTCCATGACATGACGCAGCGCCAAAAGATTGGGTGCACCGCGCAGCACAGCGCTGCGCCATACGGGATCCGCCTCATGAGAGATGACCAGCTCCTGGGAGCAGCATTCGATCGCCTCGTACAACGCATGCGGATCAAGAAACTCATCCGGATTGGTTATGTGGTCCTGTTGCAATTTCAAAGCCATTTTAACAGCTGGCGCAACCACCGAATGCAGCAACTCCATGTCCGCAAAAACCCATTCATCACGTGGCGATGTGATCCGAAAGTCGCCCTTGAACAGCGCATGCAAACCATGCAGAAAGTACTCCACACCCGTCAGCGAACTATGCGAAGCGGTCGCAAGAGAGCGTCGTGCGAGCAGTCCCAGCGCCAAACACAATGACACCAGTGGTGCATCTTTGGCAACGCTCGATACTTTGAGCTTAAGCGCCGGGGTCTGGCTTGTCTGCAACGGCGGCATGGTTGTGGGTATTGTGGTGGGCAGATTGGTATCCACCTGGCTAACAGGCGGGGGCTGTGTACGTGGTGAGTCCTCCTTGCGCAACGCTTTGCCTGGCGCCGGCTTTGCCAGCTTGACGAACACATTCTGATCCATGTAGGCCACATAGTTGCCCAATCCCGGTGCGCTCTCCGACGTTTGCCGCGATATGTTGGCAAAGCTGTGCGAGCTGCTAAGTTGATCGACGCCACCGAGGACACTGTTGCTGTTCTCCTGGATGCCACCGATACCAGGTGCAGCATTCACACTGCCGCTGCCACTCATTGTGGCGCTCTTTTGGGGCCTTACGCTGCGCAGCTGTTGCTGGGATTGTGATTTCGATTGTGGGACACTGTTGCCGCCATGCGAGGAAAGATTTGGTGTGCTCTTTGAGTCATTGTGAGAGGGAGTATTGTTTGTAGCGGTATTGTTAGCACTGCTTGCATGTTGTGCTGGTGCTGCTATGGGAACGGTTGTGGTTGTGATAGTGGTAGTGGTGATGGTTGTGGTGGTTGTGTTGGTACTGGTGGTGGCTGCAACTGAAGCTGCTGTCCCATTGATTGTTGCTGCAGTTGTGGTTGCAATAATAGGTGGAACTCCTCCTGTATTGGATGTAGCAGGTGTCACTGACGCTGCTCCTGATCCTGCTGTTCCTGTTGTAGCTGTTGTTGTTGATAGCGGCGGCGCCTCCTTGCTTCCCACATGCCCCTCTCTGCGCTTGTCTACACAGTAGTTAATCCATTTGAGGTACACATAGCAGAAGCTCGGACGTGTGATGCCAACAGCACGAAAATCGAAGTCTTCATCTAAATTGAAATTAAATATGGGGTCGAGATCAACAAATTGACGACTCAGCGTATGCTGCAGTGCCTCCTGTATTGGCCCGGAGGCTAGCCATTGCTCCAGTTTTGGATTTTTGACCACATAATAGATAATGCTCTAAAAAAAAGTTCGAAGCAAAACAAACTTTCATTACAAGCTCAAGATTTAAATGTATTAAATCTAACCTTTATATAGTAGGTGATGAGCACTTTGCGATATTCAAAGACTTGCAGCGTGGCACTGGCCAGATTATCGGATATGGAGTAACCCTCGATGACATATTGGGCGGCAACCACCTGCCAGGCTAGCCAACGTGTAGAGAACATAGCATTGGCACTAAGTAAGCGTGGTAAATGACCCGGATCACAGCAGCAGCAGCCATCATTGTCCTCCACATCCTCGGTAATGGCCTCCACCTCACGCTGCTGACAGTATGTGCCGCGAAACTCCAAGCCGCGCATCTGAAACGTGCACAATCCATTACCCAACTCAATGATGTGCACCAAACAATTCAAGTCATCCGAGGCGAGCACTAGGAACAAAAGACAAATATTAGTAATGGGCTTGTAATTAATAATTATATTTTCATATTTCTCTTACCAAAGCAATCACCCTGGTTGACATTACCCCAGCGACCCATTAGTAGATCACCACACAGCGAATGCTGCAACGAGCGCGTCAGATGCTCATAGAAAATGCTGTTCAGATTGTTATCATCGGCACCCAAGTCGCGCTCCAGCTGTGAACTGAGACGCGTGTTCGAGTGATCAATGCGTCGCGTATTGTAATCGCGCTCCCAGAACTTCACCGGTCGCACATACGAGGTAAGAAAAATTGCACTGCCCAGAAATGGATTGAGTGGTGTCGACAGCAGTGCCGAGATGCCCGCCTGCAGGAATAGCATTGCCGAATGTGGAACACTAAAGGGCTGGGCAAAGGCATGGAAAGCCGAGCCCCAAGTGATCTGCCAGGGTGCAATGTACGTTACAATAAACTGCAACTGCAATGTTCGGTGCAAGATAAAACAATGTGATTACAAATTTGTTTAGAATATTAAATAATAATAACATCCTTGCCTTTAGCAGAAAGTCACAGCATTTGCGAAATGCAAGCGATACGAAAAAATAATCGATTATAAAACTTTCCGATGCCATCGCAAAGTCAATGCGAAAGAGCAGGACGGTGAATATGATGATCAGATATTGATTCGTTGGATCCGAATAGGCATTACGAACAACTAAAAAAAGAGAAGAAATAATTTTAGTAGTTCTAAACTAAGTTTAAATAATTAAGTTATAAATTTATACATTTAATGTGATTTCATTCTTTTCTTTTTTTCTATACTAGCTCATCAAATAGAGCAAGGCAGAGAAAAGAGAGAGAAAGAGGAAATAACCGAAAATCATTCTACATAAAAAAAAGGAAATACTCACATTTAAGCGCACAGACGGTTACAATAAGGGTGCCCCAAGGTACACCAAATTTATCGGCAATTCCTTGTGAGTCGGCTGTTAGCGATGAGATGGCCAGCAACGGGAAGAGCACATTTCGCTCGAGTACACTCAAATAGATGTAGAACTTCTCGAACCACATTATCTGTGGCGCATTGAGTACCTCGAACTGTCCAAACTCCTTTTGGCGCAGCAACGGACGGGCAAAGCAGAGCCATGGCATGTGCTTTCTCATCTGGGGCACCGCATAGTGAAGCAGACCGCCGAGGGTGCCAATGAAGGCATATAACACTACATTGAGATCTGGTTGAAGAACCGTAAAGACTGTGCTGCAGTGCAAAACGAGAACGCTGACAGCGAGCAAAGTCATCACAACGAGATCGTTTTTGAGCCGAGTCATTACAGTTGCTTGGAGCTTGCGAGGCAGTGGATCGGGCAGCTCATTGTCAGGTTCATTGTTATCCACGTCCGCTGCGGTACGATTATCTGCATCGGTTGTGGCAGTGCCTGCGCCAGCGGTCAATGTGGACATATCGCCAGGATTTGTGGTTGATGAACTGGAGATTTTATCATCCTGAGCATCGTGAACGCCAACAAACAGCTCTGGTGCAGTCTTTGAATCATTTGTAGTTGTCTCGAACACATTCTCCTGACTGGTGGTTGTTGTTTCTTTGACCAGCTCGCTGCCAGGCAAATCGGCTGGCGCTTCATCCTCCTCGCCAGCTTCGGCACCAATTGAGGCAAAGGAACTGGATGCAGTTATCGCACGTTTGCTGCTGCTTAGCGTTTTACCTAGCGTTTGACTGCTCCCCAGCGAAGATGCCTTCGATTTGCTATGTTTATTCCGTCCCAACTGATGTTCCAGCTGCGCATCCGCCTCCGGTTCTTCTTGCTCCTCCTCTTGTTGCTGGTGCTGTTGCGGATGTTGACCCTCGCTTATTGCCAGCTTTTCCAACGAGCTGAGTTCTATGTGCTCATTACTGTTAGCGGTCGAGCCTAAAACTAGCTCCTGCTGTCTTGTTCTAATTGTCATGGGGGTTGGCTGTGCTATGGACGTCGGCTCCGATGATTGCCTTTTGCTGCGACTCAACTGATGCTGTCCCTGTATCTGTACCTGTCCCTGTCTAGCTTGGTTGTGGCTTGTGTGTGCGTGTGCATGTGCGTGTGATTTATGGCTCTTGAAGTCATGTTTTTGCTCATCCTCGTCGTCGCGATAGGTGCTTACAATGCAGGTCTTGATGAGGCGCCACAAATGACTGAAATCACTGGCCGAGCGTGACAGATGATAGCCCAGAGGAACAAGCATTGCGCAGAATATCGAGAACAGTATATATTGAGTGCCACGTTGCTCGTCCAGTGCCGCATAAAGTGGTCCGTACAGCAGTAGAACAGCCAGCACAGAACGCACCAGGCACAGAAATGAGCCTGCAACACGGAAAGTTAAAGGGATTAGTTCAATGGTTGTGGGGTCGATTCCAAAAACAAGACTTACCCAACAGACTGCTAGCCGCATTTCCACCAAAGAGATGCATGTCGAGCTGCTCAAGTAGGTACATAAGGAACGTATTGATCTGCGGACAGAGCCCAACGGAAAATATGATGGGAAAGCAGAGTAGAAGAATATAGAGCGACTGCAGCAGCAATGAAACCAAGTTCGCCGGCGAATAGTGTATGCCAAAGAAAACCAATTCAGCCGGCGGTCGTTCCACATAATCCGCATCAAGACGCTTGAGTAGCAACAACAGGCTACCACAAAGGCAAAAGTAGATGGCACGTGAATAAGCAACTGTTTTATTGAAACCATGCACTGGCGATGCGGCATCCGGCTGAACGCTTTTCACCAGCGAATATTGGGCACCCGCAATCACCGCACAAAAGAGCAGCACACACAGATCCTTGTAGTGATTGTGCTGAAGTATTGCCGCACCCAATATGGCAACCAGAGCGCAGAGCACACTGGCCAGCAGCACATGCAGCCAATGAAGATCACGATCGAAGAGCGCCAATAGCTCCAAACGATCCATGGCTATTTTGTACTCATGCTCCTGGCCGCACCATTTGAAACGATACTTGTAGAAGCTCTTTGGCGCCACCGGCTTCTCAGTGGCGAGCAGACATGCAGGTCGCCAATAATCGCAATAAGGAGTAAAGTGGCCTTCTACATTGAGCATTGGCTGGCTGAGCTGTTGTTGTTGTAGTTGTTGTTGCTGGTGCTGCCGGCTTACTGCTGCTGCTGCAATAGCTGCCGAGACAGCCTCATCGGCATTTATTGCAACCGTGCCGCTTGCAGCTGCAGCCGCTGCTGCTGCATTATTTAGCTGCTGCTGCAATACATCATTGCGTGCTGCCTGCAATTCACTGCGCAGCACATTGAACATGCCATGAATGGAGCGTTGTGCGGCTCCTGTTGGCACCGATGAAACGCCAGCTGTTGTTGCCAATGTATTGCCGCGCACTGCCGAACTATTCATGAGCATGCCCACCGATGCGGGTGGCGGTGGCGGCACACCCTGGTGTGATTGTGAGGCAGCCGCTTCTGCCGCAGCAGCTGCATTGGCCAGCTGCTCGCACACCAGTTTGGCGTCCAAATGCAATTTGTCACGGGCGAGGGCGCGCTCAATGTGCGTCATGTGCTCCACAGAGCTGCTGGCTGGATAGCTGCCCTGCAGCGCCTGTATGGCATCCTGATAGAACTGAAAATGCGCACTGGACATGTTGGGCGGTACAATGGAAGAATTGGCCGGCACCGTTGATCCATCGGGTAGAATGCCAGCGATGGGTCGGCCGCGATCATCGACAGAGCCACCATGCATTAGCCAGAGCATTTTGTGTATGTCTGCGGTAAGGCTTTCGGTCAGGCTAATGCTATGCGTCGAATTGGAAGAGGAGGAGTTACGTGAGGCACTCGCGGGCAGCATGGCAAGCTTAGGTTGTGGCTGGCGTTTTACTAAAGCCAGCTCATTGTTGCCGCCATCGAGTTGTGAGCTGCTGGTGTTGTCACCGACAAGCCGCCGACGACGCAGTTCATCCACTTCACGATATTTAACTACTTTGGGTATAGCGCCAAGGCTACGAGCTGCCATGCGCGATGTACTTGGCTGTTCCTCGTCGTCCTGTTGCTGCTGCTGCGATTGTTGGTTAGCTGCTGGCAGTTGTTCCATGCCAGATAACAGTTGGTCTTTTGAGCTGGCGCTCACCTGCTCACAATCGCTAGACGGACAGCCCGAATCCGCCTCGCTGCGTATCAATTGACTGCGATTCTGCGCTGCTGCCGCGGCTGCAGCGGGCTGTTGCTGCTGTTGGTTAAGCAAGTGTTGCTGCAGCGCCGGCTGTGAGAGCTCCTGCCGCAGCGACTGTTCCACGACTAGTTCGCGTGCGCTATGCTGCTGTTGCTGCCGATTGCTGAGCAATGGCGAACGTGAGCCCGTATTGTTGTCCGTCTCCTCATCATCGGAGGCAATTGCTGTGACGACGGTGGCAGAGGCTGCTACTGGAATGGATGCGCCTGTCGTTGTGTTTGTTGTGGGTGTGTTGATTTCACGGCTTTTGAGTACATCGTCCAGTTGGCTATGCGTTTGCTGCAGTTCGCTCAGAATGTGCTCGAGATTGTCGTCAAAATCCTTAAAGACATCATCATCATCATCAGCCAATATGCCACCCACATCCGATTCAGCACTGTGATGCGTCTGACTGCAGCCCAAGCCGCGAGTGCGTCTACGCAACGGTACATCGTCCAGTTCATCATCGTCGTCCACGTTGTGATTGATCGGATCAGTGTCATCTAGTTGCACGCTACCCGACTCTTGTTCACTGTTCCTGTTCTCGTCGAGATGCTCGACAATGGGATAAACTGGTGGCTCGATAAGCGCCGTTGTGGAGCCGCAAGCGCTGGAGCTACCAAAAATTACGCTGCTACAGCTGCTGCCACCACCACCACCACCTGCAGCTGCGCCGCTCTCCGTAAAGTTCTGATCGGCCAGGCGTGGCGAATATAGATTCAGATGCTGATTACGTACGAGACTTTTACTAGGTGGCGGTAGAGGATTGCGCAACTGCTGCTGTCCACTGATGGCCTCCACGCTATTTGGATGCGGGCTAAGATTCGACACTGATGGCTGGGGGCAGAGCACCTCCAGAGCGGCGCTCTTGATTCGACGCACTCCACCGCCAGCAGCTCCAGCACCACTAACACTACCACCACCATGTTGACCACTGGACAACAGCGTCGACTTCGAGCCACTTTGGCCACTACTGTTCTTATGATAGTTGGTCGCATTGGAATGTCGTCGTCGTTTCATTGCGGCTGTTGTGCCGTTGCGACTGCTGCCAGGAACCCCACCGGTGCTCGATTCGATTGTGGGGCCAGATTCAGCACGACTCGTGCAGGAGCTAGTGGAGGCGCAAAGCTGTAGCGCGGACATTGTGCTGTTGGGATCCTTGCGCACAATTGCGCCACCAAGGTGATGATGCAGGTGGTTGTGATGCAGCTGATGGTGATGGTGATGACGATGATGCTGGGCTCGAAACGGCGCCTGCTGTTCAATACCCAGGTCTGATTTGGTATAGCTATCATCTTCCATATACACATCAGATGAGGAATCTACAAAAAGATCAAGAGCAGCATTCAATAATATTAACAATGACAACTGAAATTAAATGCTTCTTACCCAGAATCCATGATTGCAATGCAAGATTGCAAGCATCGTTGGCAGCGCTACGACCAAGGCCCAGACTCATTTCCATGTCTCCTACATCGTAGATGCTGCTGGCGTTTTGATGTTGAGCATGCGGCTGCTGCTGCAGATGGTGATGCTGTTGGTGCTGCTGCTGCATAGACTGAAAGAGGCCTGCGCGGCTCTGGTGCTTCAGGCGCTCGTCATGCGTCTCTGAACTGCGATGCCGTTGTAGGCGCGAGGAACGTGTATTTGGCTGTGCCATAACTATGACGGCGGAGGAGGAGGTGGTGGCATTAGTTTCATTGGCTGCTGACGAAGTGGTGCCCACTTGAGCGCCGGCTATGAAATGCTGGCGAGAATTGGCCTGCGGCCGCACTGCTTTCGTATGCAGAAAGCTAGGCGCTGCCGTTGAAGCTGTTGTCGTTGTGGCAATGATGTCCGACTGATTTCGCATTAGCTTGGCATTGAAAGTGGGATCAGCGGCGCCACCTGCATCTAGGCTGCCTTGGCGCTCCAGACGTCGTCGATGCCGTCGACTGAACACCTCGGAGCACTTGCGCGACAAATGACCAGTGCGCGTTGTGCCCGTTGCGCTAGTGCCGGCTCCTGATGTTCCCGATGTGCTTGGCTGGCATCTGGTGCTGGTGCTATCGGCAGCGCTAATGGTGCCTCCATCTGGTCTTTTGGCACCGCCAACATTCTCGACCACCTCGGGATAGACGGTTAGGTACTTGTTATATAGCTCATTGGAGGACATGTTATTCTGTTCAGCGGCAATGGTGGAGCGTATCGATTTGCTAACGCTGGCTGAGCCAGCTAGGGATTGCTGATCCTGTTGACTGCCAGCGGAGAGCATCGAGGGTGCATAGAACATAAGTTCAATAGACTCCGAGCTGTTTTTTCGATGCACATCGACTTTAAGATCTTTGAATGGAGAGACTGTGAGATTATATTTGTATACAATATGTACATAAATTTATACACTTAGACATATATACTATATACATACATACATGCATACATACACATACAGTTGAGCACTATATTATATATATATATGCAAATGTATATGTGTGCATGGGCATTTGTTCTGTTTATGTTATGTTAACGCACCAATAATGCTATTCACATTGTCAATGGACATGATGCTGTTCTCTTCGCTAGCCTCATTGATGGCCTGCTCCTCGGAAAGTCGCGAGCCGCCGCCAGCGGCACGCATGACTTTCATCTCGATCCCATGCTCCTCGTCACGACCGTGCAGCTCCGTTTCCTTTGTGACCTTGAAAAACTGGCTCTTTAGATTCACCTCGGACATAGTCTGTGCCCGGTCGTACAATCGATGCAGCGCCAAATTGCTAAGTTTCACCAGCAATATAGTGCAGCTGGTCAGTACACAGTACAGGCACCAGGTAAGCCATGTGCTCGGAAAGTACTGGAAAATTTAAAATTATATTAATAGATGAGGTGTTAGTGCAATGGGCGACGTGGGGGGGGGGGGGGTGTTTATAAATCAAAGTGTCTATATCACTTACCAAGTAGGCGACAAACGGCGAACAGAGCAGGTAGAGCCATAAATAAAGATGTACCACATTGCAGAAGACACCCTGATGCGGATCGTAAAAGTAGCCGCCGGTCAGTGAGGCCCACACGCCCTGGCGCAGTATCTCCAAGGTCTGTGAACCCATGGTGGCCTATACTGCATTACTGCCCAGCACGCGACTCTTGACAGCGGGGACAAGGTGGGCCAACAACCAAAAGGATCGCCGTCTTATCTCCACTCAATTAACCACCACCACCACTCATTCACTCAGTATTTGTTATCGTGAGCTTTCAAAGCTTAAAAATGTAAGCGGAGCGGAGTTGAAATTCGAGAGCAATTCGTAAATCGTTGGTCGTTTTCAATGGGGGGGAAAGTGAAGGTGTGAGTGTGTGTAAATTGTGAATTGGCACAATGAGAGGCTGACATGGGCAAAACGAAAACAACGCAAGCAAAACGAAAATAATAAATATGAAAATCGAGGCGTTGCTGCTTAAACTTGTAACTGTATTTGCAGATTTCATGTACTTGCTGTCAGCACTTGCACTCCGAATAATTGAGATTACGATACAAATTCACTTCGATTTTGATTCAGTTGCTGTTGCTGCTGCTGTTGGTGTCTTCGTGGATGCAGTTGCACCGCAGCGACTGTTTGTACGCGATGATTTTTCCGTTTTCTGTTTGATGCAAGAGTTGTCATTGTTGTTGTTATCAAAACATAATCTCCATCGTTTCAGCTTCTATTTTGAACTTTTCTTTATTTGGGATTTTGTTCTTCTTTTTCTCCTTTTTTGCAAAGTAACACTCACTCCCTATGCTCCCTCGTTTCATATGCTTTTTCTTTTATTTTGCCTTGTCTTCGCTGTGCCGTCGCTATGTCAAGTTATCGAGACGTCTTATCGCTATCGAGCGCACAAGTGTTGGAAACAGTTGCTAAGAAATTGAGAACATGGCGCGCATTTAAGTACACAGTATATTGATATCTCTACCCATTTTTTTTTTTTTTTGCACCAGTTTATTTTCACAATACACCGATTCTTAAGTTACAATACTTATGTTATTATGTTAAACAAAGCAAAAAAAAAAAAAAAAATTATTAATCTAAGAATTACATCACAAAGTTAAATCACCACTACCCACATATTTTTGTTAAAGATTATTGTCAGTCTACGTGGGTTACCGCACTCAGTGCGGGCAGTGCACGGTTAGCGCTCCTCACTGCTGCTGGAATCCACATCGCTGCCAGCAAAGTCATCCTTGTGCTCATAGTTATGATGATGGTGAATGTGCTCCTCTTCCTGTTCTATGTGCACTTGCTCAACGGGATGATGGTGCTGATGCTCATGACGCTCGTGGTGATCGTGGTGCGTAGTATGATCAGGCTTCTCATGGTGATGGATGTGCTCCTTGGTCTGATGGATCTGTATGGGATGGTGCTCCTCGTGGATAATCTTCTTCTCCTCCTTTAGGACAATCGGCTTGTGATGATGATGCACATGCTTTATAACAGTATGCACATGTTTCTCGATCTTTTTATGTATTGGCACATGAATGACAATCTTTTTTTTCTTCTGCTGACTGCTGCTGGGATAATAGGAGGAAGAAAAGCATTGCGAAAACCCTTCAACATATTTCAAATTCAATTTACCCGGCATTAGTTTCTTGAACGCAGACAAAAACAAGTACCAACACAGCCAAGACCGATAGCTTCAGCGACTGCATTTTAAGAAAAAAAAATACACAAAATATTTAAGTGGTAATCCTTTTGTGAATGCTTGAGTGTGTGCTTTGATGTGTATATCCATTCGGTTTCCTTAGCGTTCGCTTACCACACCACGATTATCCATTTTACTTATGACTTTATGAGGCGTTGAGAAAAAAAAAAACGATGAGACCACTCGAGTAGCTCGATAACGAATGATTGCTGGCACAGTGCGGCCAAATTATTTTATAACACGATCCATGATCAAAGCCCGAGGCTTTCAACTGGTATGTGGCGTGGAATGCGCCAGCGTCGCTCGATTTGCGCTTCCGTACGCTAGCCACAACCGTCAACACCAGCGCTAGGCGCACGCGCCGGTCCAAACCTGCAATTTATGATTTTCTCGCATTAAATCGCATTTTTGATAGAGATATTTTAGTTAAAATATTATTATCATCATCATCGTCGTATGTTTGTAGTTTGTGTGTGTGTGTGTTTCGGTAGTGGGTGTTTTGCTGTTGCTTCGTCTTTGTTCCCATATACTATATCTTGGCTTTTGTTTTTTTGTAATTTTTTAAACCACCCTACAGCAGGAGCTTGATACATTCACAAGGTTGTAGATACAATAATTTATAGACAAATAATAATTAATGTAAGCCCAGATTTTGGAGAAGAAGCTTTAAGTTTTGTTATTGCGTGCTGCAGAAGCGCATTAAAGTTTCGGTTTGTTTACAGTTGTTTTTTCATTGTTTTGATTTCCTTTGTGGGATTTCTTATTGTTACACAAAAACTTCTGCTTTCGGTTTTCGCATAGACGGAAGACACAAACATTGTTTCTTGGCTTCGTTGCACTTGCACAAAAGTCAGTCAACGGAAATAAGTTTAGGTGTGCATAGTATGTTTATATTAAGTACCAACATACACACAAAATAATGGTACAAACACATACATAGTCCTACATTGTAAATTTAAAGATAACTAGATGTAACTTTTTTATTAAATTATTGTATTGTTAAACTAAGTATGTAAGATTAGCTACAACTAGACCGATTGAATTCGTGTGTTACGCAATGACACGAAAATAATAACAATTAAAAACAAATTAGACATGCATATTTTTAATTTATGTGCAGTTAAGTGCAATTTCTCTAGACTTGGAAAATCCAAAATATCTCTATTTGAATAAAAATCGACATGCATTTGCTATCGATATTTAGTTAAGCAACACTGTTCGGCACAAACACTACCGAGAACCATACAAAGTTAACACATAGACATCTACACGCAAGAAGCAGCAGCAAAAGAGAAGAAAAAAGCAAACAAATTCTTTGAAAAGCTCGTTTAAAGGTAAGTAAAAGGATTGCAATTCTTCTAAAGAACTGCACAAATATTTTAAGTAAGCGCTTGTGTATAACCTGATTATGAAAACACTAAACTTTGTGTTGTTTTCGTCGGAAATTGCTATAGATAAAAGTGTGAGACGTGTTCAAGCCGTCAATGAGTAAACTCTCGCCGTTTATGTTAGTGTGTGTGTGTGTGTGTGGGAGCTTCATTTGGGGCTGCTACGCCCCTTAAGAGGAAGTGGCTACTATGTTGAAATCAATAGCATTACATCGCATTGGGTTGCTTGTTGGCTTATAATATGTATATATGTGTTTGTTTGAGATTATTATTTAAGCTTAATAAAATTGATATGCCCTTGCCTCAGGGCATGATTATGCGATTCTTGTACACGATAACAAGCCAATTCAATTTGTCCTTTGACTAGGTAGGTGAAAAACACAAAACAGTTTAAAATGTTATAAGTTGAGATTCCAGTGATAAAACTTGCAAAAGGGCATAATTCCACTGAAATAGTATTATTTAATCTTAATTCATTTAAATTGTATTTTTTTCATAATGAATTTTACTTCTCTATCTCTCAGCAAGTTCCAAGCGTGAGAGTTCCGGTGTGAAAAGAACTGCAAGATGACCGATTCAAAGTATTTCACGACCACAAAAAAGGGTGAGATTTTCGAGCTAAAATCCGAGTTGAACAATGACAAGAAGGAAAAGAAAAAGGAAGCGGTTAAGAAGGTGATTGCCAGCATGACCGTTGGCAAAGATGTGTCAGCGTTGTTCCCGGACGTTGTCAACTGCATGCAGACGGACAATCTGGAACTGAAGAAGCTCGTCTATTTGTATTTGATGAACTACGCCAAATCGCAACCGGATATGGCCATCATGGCTGTCAATACGTTTGTGAAGGATTGTGAGGACTCAAATCCGCTGATACGTGCGCTGGCCGTGCGCACTATGGGCTGCATACGTGTGGACAAGATTACCGAATATCTGTGCGAGCCGCTGCGCAAATGTTTAAAGGATGAGGATCCGTATGTGCGCAAAACAGCTGCCGTTTGTGTCGCCAAGCTGTATGATATTTCTGCGACAATGGTTGAGGATCAGGGCTTCCTCGATCAGCTCAAAGATCTGCTCTCCGATTCTAATCCAATGGTGGTTGCCAATGCCGTTGCCGCTCTCAGTGAAATTAACGAGGCCAGCCAATCGGGACAGCCCCTTGTCGAGATGAACTCGGTGACAATTAACAAGCTGCTGACGGCACTAAATGAGTGCACCGAATGGGGACAAGTTTTCATACTGGACTCTTTGGCCAACTACAGTCCAAAGGATGAACGCGAGGCGCAGTCCATTTGCGAGCGGATTACACCGCGACTGGCCCATGCTAATGCTGCGGTTGTTCTAAGTGCTGTGAAAGTGCTAATGAAGCTGCTGGAAATGTTATCTAGTGATAGCGATTTCTGTGCCACGCTCACCAAAAAGCTTGCACCGCCACTCGTTACGCTGCTCTCCTCCGAGCCTGAGGTGCAGTATGTCGCCTTGCGTAACATTAACCTGATTGTCCAGAAGCGTCCGGACATCCTGAAGCACGAAATGAAGGTGTTCTTTGTTAAATACAATGATCCCATCTATGTGAAACTTGAGAAACTAGATATTATGATTCGCCTGGCCAATCAAAGTAATATTGCTCAGGTTCTTAGTGAGCTTAAGGAATATGCCACCGAGGTGGATGTGGATTTTGTGCGCAAAGCTGTGCGCGCAATCGGACGATGTGCTATCAAAGTGGAGCCATCAGCGGAACGTTGTGTCTCCACACTACTGGATCTCATACAGACAAAGGTCAACTATGTTGTCCAGGAAGCCATTGTTGTCATTAAGGACATCTTCCGCAAGTATCCCAATAAATACGAGAGCATCATAAGCACATTGTGCGAAAATCTAGACACACTGGATGAGCCTGAGGCGCGTGCCTCGATGGTATGGATTATTGGAGAGTATGCAGAGCGTATCGACAATGCCGATGAGCTGCTCGACAGCTTCCTGGAGGGCTTTCAGGATGAGAACGCGCAGGTGCAGCTGCAGCTCTTGACCGCTGTAGTGAAACTATTTCTTAAGCGGCCATCGGACACACAGGAGCTGGTGCAGCACGTACTCTCCTTGGCCACCCAGGACTCGGATAATCCAGATTTGCGCGATCGTGGCTTTATATATTGGCGTCTGCTCTCCACAGATCCGGCTGCGGCCAAGGAAGTGGTGTTAGCTGACAAGCCGCTTATTTCGGAGGAAACAGATCTACTGGAGCCGACGCTGCTGGACGAGCTCATCTGTCATATTAGCTCGCTGGCCAGCGTCTATCATAAGCCGCCCACTGCTTTTGTGGAGGGTCGCGGCGCCGGTGTGCGCAAATCACTTCCAAATCGCGCTTCTGGTGCTGGCAGTAGTAACGCAGAGCAGTCCGAATCCAATGCCGGCTCTGAAGCCATGGTCATACCCAATCAGGAATCACTCATCGGCGATCTTCTTTCCATGGATATCAATGCGCCTGCCATGCCCACTGTGCCAGCCGCAACTACCAGCAATGTTGATCTGTTAGGTGGTGGTCTAGATATACTGCTTGGTGGTCCATCAACAGCTACTGAAACAGCGCCAGGTGGCGCCACCAGCCTGCTGGGCGACATCTTCGGCCTCTCTGGTACCTCGCTCTCTGTGGGTGTCCAAATACCCAAAGTTATTTGGTTGCCCGCGGAGAAAGGCAAGGGATTGGAGATATTGGGCACATTCTCGCGTCGTAATGGCGAAATTTACATGGACATGACGCTCACCAACAAGGCCATGCAGCCAATGACCAATTTTGCTATACAGCTTAATAAGAACAGCTTTGGTCTGGTGCCCGCTTCGCCGCTGCAAGCACCGCCTCTACCGCCAAATCAGACAATTGACGTTAGTCTGGCGCTGGGCACAACTGGTCCAATACAGCGCATGGAGCCACTCAACAATCTGCAGGTGGCCGTAAAGAACAACATTGACATCTTCTACTTTGCCTGCCTGGTGCATGGAAATGTCCTGTTCGCTGAGGATGGTCAGCTGGATAAGCGTGTGTTCCTCAACACATGGAAGGAGATACCTGCCGCCAATGAGCTGCAGTACAGCCTTAGCGGTGTCATTGGCACCACCGATGGCATCGCTTCTAAAATGACCACAAACAATATTTTCACAATTGCCAAGCGCAATGTCGAGGGTCAGGATATGCTCTATCAATCGCTCAAGCTTACGAACAACATTTGGGTGCTTCTCGAGCTAAAATTGCAGCCGGGAAATCCGGAAGCTACGCTTAGCCTTAAATCGCGTTCCGTGGAGGTAGCCTACATTATATTTGCTGCCTACGAGATCATCATACGTTCGCTTTAAGTTGACACAAAACAAATAATACAATAACGAAAACAATTCGAAGAGCAACAAACATTATATTCTAACACAAATCGAAATTGAATTATATACATACATTCTATATGCATACATATGTTATTGTAGTTATTTGAATGTTATGCGAGAAATCTGTTAAAAGCAAAAAACACACTTTTCGAGAGTCGAAAATTTAGCGCGAAGTTAATGTGTATTATTATTACTATTATCTATTATCTATTACGATAACACACATACATATATATTAATATATATGTATATATTTATATTCGCATATATTCCCACAATATATATACATATATTGTATATATTAATAAATGGGCAAAGGATATACGCATATATAAATACGTTATCATTATTGCCTATAAATAAACTTATGCTGCCCCAATTTAAAGAAATAAATGCACGATACAATCGATGGCATCGTTGAGACACATTCCAAATTAAACATTCTTTGTGTAAAAAGCAATCGACAGGTCGCATGCGATTCGAGGTTAATTATCTTTGTGATTTCAATTCATTTGAAAAGTATCCTCACAACAACAATAACTCAAAAATTGTATGTACGTACTACGTATGTATATCCATGTGCATGTGTTTAGCAACAATAATTTAAATAATTTACATGGCACACATATTATGCTAATTGATATTGTTTGTGAGGAGGATCACATTTTGTTTAATTCTCTTAGTTGACTGCATAAAATCGAAGTATACAAAACACTAACGGTTCTGTTAAATATTTATGAAAATGACAAAATATATTTCACCATTCTGCAAATGATAAAACAATCTCTAATATTACAAATTTATTGTAAATACCAAGACTTAAGAATGGGTAGTAAGGCTTCAGCAGTCATATGTTTTTTTTTTTTATTTTATTTTTTTTCAGTAAGCCCCGCTCTCCCTAACTCAATGCTTATAGGGCATAATCGATTCCACATCTTTCATTTGCATACCCATACAGATTCTTACACCTACATACATATGTACATATTCACCTGGGCTTACAAAACCGTTATCCTGTAAAAGCCCTATAAAAAGCTTTTGACAGTATGCGAGCGATGCCTGAGCTTTTGGGCTTTCACTTGGGGGTTGCTGCTACATAATGCCAGCTAAGGCCGTCCCGCTCTCGCTGTTTGAAGCCAAAGGGCAACACACTTCTGTGTTGGGGCTGTCCCTGTCGAGCGCGATGTGAGCGTCCCAGCGACGCGCTGTTTTGTTGTACCACAAGTAAATTTGTCTTGGCCCCGATTGTAACGTCCAACTCCAACTCCATTACAAATAAGTGTACACAATAAACGCGACTGCGAGTGCATTTAAAACTAAAATTACAAAAAATAGCTCAAAAAATTTAAACAAAGAAAAGCGCTACCAAAAGCCGAACCAAATCGACGTGTAGGCTAAGCAAGCATAGTTTGCACAGACATTGAAGGACTGGCTGTTGGACATGCTGCTGCCGTTGACGCGTAAAAACAACTCCGCCCTATTTTGAGCTGCAACTTTGACATACAAAACGGTGCTGCTCTGCCAAGACATGTGGCAATGCACGATTACGTGCCCCTGATCTCAGGGTGAAATAGCCAAAAAAAAAAACAAAGAAATATAAACTTAAGAACTATTTTGCCATTTGCATTGAGCACAATGAGTGTAGTGGGAAATAGCACTGACGCTGGCGACGTTGTAGCTGCAGTGGGCAGAGGAGGTGTCGGAAAAGTTGGAATTGGCGTTGGAGCTGGAATGGAGAGCAGTGCATTGCACTCGCTGGATAGCTATGATGTGGCATATGATGGGCAGGAACATGATGACACCAAAAGCGTTTCTCATCTCGATTGGCCATTTTTAATTAAGGTGCGTATCACAATTCCATTTGAGGTTATGTTGTGCTCTTTATGCAAATATCTTGCAAGTGTTTGCTCTCTTTTTATCTCCCTTTGTGTATGTGTGTGTGCGTGTGTGTGTGCATGCATTCTTAAGTGGATGTTTTATGTGTCAACAACCATGCTAACTGAGTCATCAATGTGTGGCGACCAGCCAGCCAGCAGCGCCAAGTGGCGCCAAGTGTGTCAGTGGCAATGAGTGCAGATGCACCAAAGCTATGCGTAAAAAAGTTGTCCTTGATCGCATTACAAACTAAACATATGCAACACACATATGTAAGTACATACATACGTACATACATAGAGTCAAGGGGTAGGGGTGTTCTTACTGACAGGTATCAAAAGTTAAAAAAGTTTTGGGTTTGCTCCATTGCTTATATTGTTTATATTAAAATAATTATGCAGGTTATCTTATTTCTGAAAGCTAATCGAATGATTAAATAAATTATTATGATTCCCATTTCATTGAGCTGGTTTATAATGGATGGGACTTCAATTTCCAATAAATGAATTGAAATCTTAGATTCTTAATTGCCCGATAAACATGCGATCAGCATTTTGTTTGTTTATTGTATTGTCAAAACAAATGAAATAACTCTCCGATTAAAAACGTAAGAAAAAACTCTTTAGTGTGGCACTAACGTTCGTTAGCAAAAAATCTTTGCCCTTCGTAAGGGCATAAGGACTTTCGTCTGCTAAATCAATTAACTTATGAAACAATCTACTTAGATGCATTATGATACTCTGATACCGAAAGTAAAGAGTATATTTGTTTTGTGCAATGTCCGTCATGATGTCTGACCGTCTGCTCGGCCTCGGAAACTTTGCAAATATCTTGAGCCATGCCTGCGTCAGATAAAGTTTCAATATAAAGGAGCGCTACGGCGACTGGCGTGGTGGCGTACCTTGGAGTACACATCGACAAAGCACACATACTATTTATCACATTTTAACAGACGATAGCTGAAGACTTCCCTTCAAAATCTGCATCAAAATTTGGGATGCGAAACCCATCCCTACCTTCCCCAAACCCCCTCCCCTTTACGAACAAACTATATACCAAATGTTTAAATACTGGTTTTGAAGTATGTATTTCACAGAGTATTGGCGTCGACTGCAAAGTTTTCACTTGTTTTTAATTGAATTTAGAGGTACAGAAGTAAAACTAATTAAAAAAATATTAAAAAACTTGCGACAATCGGTCAGAGATTTTGTTTTGTCTGTGCTTTGGTTGAATGATTTAGTTAACCATTTCCGTTTTGTATACATTTCCTTTTGTGACACAGGGCATATTGGAGAGCAGCCAAACATGTGCACCAACAACACCCGATACGTTGGCCGCCCTCCTTTGGGCCATTATGGCAGTTTTTGGTATTGTTTACGCTCTGCTGGGCTATCGTTGCCTGCGAGCTGTTGGCTTTCTCAGCGGTCTGATGGTGGGCGCCAACGGTATATTCATTCTACAGGACTTTCAAATAACGTGGCTGGGCAAGCCAGCTGACTCGGCACTGGCCATTGTTGCTGGCCTGCTTGGTGCCGTACTTGGCTCCACATATCCAGTTGCCTCTGTGCTGATCAGCGCCTTTGCTGGTGCTCTGCTCTCGGGCGCTGCGATGGCCGTCTGTGTGGCCACAATGCCGGACAATGAATTTGGGGTAAGTTGTGTGGTAGTAAAATGGGGTGGCATCTCTTAAAACGTCTGTATCTTCTTGTACCCTGTAGTATCGCGAAATTTATGTTGCTGTGGTTGGTGGCGCCGTCATTTGCTCGGTGCTGACGCTTTGCTGTGTCAAATATGTGACCATATTGACATCGAGCATTGTGGGCACAGCCATGATAATTGGTTCGATTGATTTTTTTATGCACAGCCTGGAGACAATTAACTGGATACTCAATATGAAGCCGCATCCATCGCCACCGCCCTGCTATGGTGGACTACTGATCACCGCCTGGCCAGTTACCATTGTGATTAGCATTATGGTGCAGTGTTTCATAACAGCCTGGCGCGTGGATCATCGCAAGCGCATCTATATGCGGCACAACCAGCAGCAGCATCCCCATGGACCCCATCTGGCGCATGGCCAGCAGCCGGCACCAGGCAATCCTCATGTGCCGATGCGGCGCGCACAGTCGCGCACCCGAGAGACACGCGAGGAGGCACGCCAACGCAAGTTTCGCTATCTATATCAAGTGCGCACTGCACGTGGCGACATTATATCGCAGGTGAGTGGCATGGCGTATTATTATTTTTATTGAAATCGATTAAAGGATTTCCTATCAATCTTTTTGGGTGTTGCAGAACTTTGTCTCGGCACTGCAGAAGCGCATTCAGTTGAGCGGCACAGAAACACCATCCGAGCGTTCGATTAAGACGAGCTCCAATGAGCGTAACACGTTCCGCAGTGATCGCACCCACTTCACTACCATCCACGATCCGGAGCTGTGCGACAAGATCGAAATCGTTCGCGACATTGGATAACAAACAAGCAATAGCTACATGTAACTATATCCGTAAGGGGGGAATGTTTGGACACTGGTCGGGGGCAAACTAAACGCGTAGAGTAGAGTAATTAGACACACGGATACGGATATAGTAAGGCATGTAGCTAATGGGATTTTTAAGCAGCAAACAAGCACAGTAAAAAACAGCTGCAACAAGAGCCAATAAAACTTGGCCATGATAAATTTTCAATGACAGAAAGATGAATAATGTTGATGAAGAACAAGCTTTAACTTGATAACTACATAATACAGAATAAGCAAATCAGAATTGCAGATTGCAGAATATTCGGTTAGTTTCGAGCACAAATCTTTAACATAAGCTGATATTTCAAAAATATCATGACTAAATCATTCAAAAAGATCAACTGAGACAAAAGCTTGATATATTAAAGCCAAAACGCACAATGCAAATTAAAGTATGGATATAATAGAGAATAATATTATGATGGGTGGACATGAGTTATGCTTAAAACTATGTATAAGAATAAGGAAAAATTGATGCATTTGTTAGGTCCGAGGTTGATTACTTTGAAGGCATAAACTCGCATTTAAATGCATTTCGAGTAATCACATAAATCGTATGGTACAGTTGAAGCTCGATTATCCCAAACATCACTGAATATATATTGAAAAATTGTATTAGTATTTACAAAAAAAATATGTGAATTCGCACCAATAATACTAGAGATAATACAAAGTTAATAGAGATATATAATTATTGAACCGTTTAGCATTCCGGATAATCGATCAACTGTGCTATCACAAAAGAATATAAATAAGAAACCCATGTTCAAGTATCGCTTGAAACAGAAAGGATAAAGTGAAACCAAACTAAAATGTTACTACCAAAAAAACATATACGAGTCTAGATCTAAGAATATGCATATGTCCATAACCCTATACTTCTATGGGTAAGTCACAAAAAAAATAATGAGTTCCGTTAGGTTGACTTTCGCTGCAGTTAGTCAGTAAGTAAGTAGTACACAAAAAAAATTCGTGATCTTAAAGTATATCGGAGAGTGATGATGGGCCAGTTGGAATAAAGCATTGTTTCTCTTAAAATAGCATTCTTACATACAATATATATATTAAGACGTTTCTAAGTTTTGCAAATTCCTCGTGTGCTATCTATAAACTGGAACTAAAACTATCTTTAACTAATACTTACGCTTCGCACATAAACAATATTGAGCGCAAAACAGGGTCGTTTTTACTATTGATTTTGTATCTGTGTTATGATTCTACGAGTTCAACATGAACTTATTAATGATATATATAAGTGTATACATATAAACTATATATCCACTTACATATGTATATTTATAATTATTTAAGCGTAGCATTGCTCCAGAGCAACGTTTGTTCTATTCCAAAACATAAGTACATAGCATAAACTAATTACAACTGATGTTTCCTTCGATTTTGATCAAGTAATCCATAAATACATACACACATATTATAATATTTATCACTTATATATATTATAAACATATGCATACCGATTAAGTACAATAATTTATGTCCAGTCTATAAGGGAACCGAATTTTAAAACTTTACGCCAAATCTGTACAGTGCAGTAAAAAGTTATAGACAACACATACAAAAATATATAGAAAAAAACTATAAGAAAATGCTATTGTGTATAAGAAAGTTTTTGGATTGATCAATTGTCCCCAAAAAGCTATATTCCAAGTAAAAACTCAGCAACAGAATGCAAAAACATTTTAGTAACATTATCATAAGTTTAAGCTAAGATTAAGTCTAAGATCCATGCAAACTGCAGTACAAACTCAAATAGATTCGATCGAATCGTGCAAGTTTAAGCAAATCTGAATACATAATGCATTTAGTACAGCCTAATAGATTAGACATTGACAATATCACACTCAAATGAATGATTAAGTTTATTAACCATGTTATCTATATAATTACAAGCTGAATATTTTTGAACCTATAAAAATTGCTGCCGTCCGCAATTGTTGATTTTCGAAATTGTATCTCAAAACCTATAGTTAATGTTTCCGGCAACTATATGTTTTTTTTTTTTTACTTGTTTATCGTTATTATAGCCAACTAATCCTAAGTTGTTTCTTCCATGCAATGTCTAATCTGGTTTACTTGCATTTTACGCACAACATTTAATAAGGGGAAAGATAACTATTGTCTAACAAAAGTTGCTAAACATTTGGGTATTCATACTTAATATCCATAAATCTTATTAAAAAAAAAAAATAATACCATTTATTATGGTGTGCATACTAAAGTAGCAATATAAATAAAAGTAAAAAAAAAAAACACTTTGAAATATAAACATAGATCTATGTATCCCGCAGAGGCTAAGCACAATAACAAATCCAGATTATAAACAAAACGAAACAAAAACAACCTTAATAAAATAAATATGAATGCGAGCCAAATAAATAAGCAATGCATTTTCTGATGGAATCAGCAAAAGAAGAAAACGGTAATGGCACGAGCATAAACAATAATCCGTCAATTCAGTTGACTTTTAACTGTCTCAGCCCCAAGAAGTTTCACAAGACATGGAGTCCGGCAATATTGCACAATATGAAGATCTGGAATCCCAAGCGTTGCAGCAGTCAATTGAGGTTGATATTTTAGAGAAGTGCCGTCAGTCACCGAACGGCGCAACAAATATGGCCAATTTATTGGGCAACAAACAACCACATTCAGCCATGCCAGGACTTTATCTATTGGCTGCAACAAACCTGGTAAATCTTGGCTCCATCAGTGGATTTTATTCTAAAATTTCCTTCATCTGTGTCTCTTACTATATCCATTTATCTGCCGTGATCAGTTAAATGAAAACAATAATTTAAAACCAATTTGTAAACGTCTTACAGTGCAGCCAGGGCAAAGTGCGTTTGCAGCAGATTGGGCAACAATGGCCCAAGGATGCAAGCACATTGGATAATCTGATCATAACATTGATAAACTAACAACTCAAGACTCGAAAACGCTGAAAAGCCTCATAAACGCAATTTGTCAATGTTTTCGATTTAATAAACATTTTTTATTCAGATGAATGGTCTGTTTTTGTATTTTTTTTTGTTTACCAAGCTCTTGCAATTGCCATTAGTTGGGGTAAGTATTAGAAGATTGGAATAAGAAACAAAACAAGTGATAAGGTTTTCATTTTCAAATAGTAACATTGTTTATATTTGTTGTTCTTGTGTGTGGTTTCGTATTGTTGCAATTGGTGTGTTGCCTCCCCTATACGGTATTAACTATTTGTGGTGCATAATTTTGCTGTTGTTTCTATGTTGTATTGAATGCTAGACGAGGGGGCTGCAGGCGTGTTTAGATGCGGCCCGGGAATGTGCCGCTCTCGCGCTGATCGTCCCACTTCTCAACCCAGGCGTTGGGGCACATCGTTTTGTAGACTTTCTGGAAGTAGTTGCATGGCGCAAAGCTTTCGCCGCGCTTCTTCTGGCAACGATGGAAGTCAATATACGATTGATAGCAGTATCGCGTCACGTTCTGGTTAGGAAAACGTGGATCGAAGGGAGCGGTCTCCATCTTGTAGGCGGACATGTTGTCGGCTGACGACTTATCGCTGTTTTTGTTTTTGGACATGAAAAATTGCATATATATTGACTTTGGAGTTAAAGTAAAATATTAATGAAACAGAATGAACGCAAAACAAAACGAGATAGATACATAAACCAGGGCGCAAATTAAACACAGATATTGAAATAGCAATAGAGTTAGAGTATTATATGGATGTATGTATGTATGCGTGTAATGGAAGTAAGTAGTAATAATAATAATATTGGAATAATATAGTTGTTTTAAACATTAAAAAAAAAAAAAAAACAATAAAAAAAGAAAAAAAATATTCATAATCATAATAATAATGTAACATTGTTTTTAAAGTCAATTTCAAGTTCAATTTTCGTATGTTGTGCAAAAAAGAGAGAAAGGAGAGACAGAGATATACAAAGAATCATAATATGTTAGTTTATGTTTGCATGAACGATTTGTCTTAAGATTCCTAAGATTTCTGGTATACATAATATATGTTGTTGCAGAATACATATTTACATATTATACTTGTTAAATCGTATTCTACTCGTAGACTTAAATAAATTGTACAAACTTGCAGCTTAAGTTCTACGCTATTGTTAATTACACATACATATTATAATTATTCATAAGTGGGGCACGGTTTTTGTAAGAATTATTTCTTAACCTCTTCGTTGTTGTCCCTGTTTGTGATCCCACAATTACAAAATATGTACATATATTTGTTTATATATGCTGGCTACATATTTGCATAGTTAATATTTATATATATATCGGTATATGAATGCTATTTCTAAATTTACTGAGACCTACTAGCTCTGCTATTTATCTTAAGTCCAATTTTTTTCCAACCTTTTTTTTCGTATCAAATTGTTGAGAATAAAAAATGTCTGTGCAAACAATATGCCCACACTTTTCGCTTAGAAAAAGAACGCAACTTCAGTGCTATCTTTTGATGCTTGTTAGCAAATATACATATATTTATGTGTTTTTGTGTGTCTCTGTATGTTTTAAATTATGTATTAGATCGAACTCAGATCGAATTTATTAAATGGCTGCGTTCAAGTTCAATTTTGTTTTCTTTTGTTAAGTATGCATGTTGTGAGAATATATGTATGTATAAGCATGAATGTGCATGTTAATTTGTGTGAGTGTGAGTGTGTGAGTTCTTGCTGTTGCTTCTATTTGACAAGGGGCCGCTTGCCGTTATCCGTATCGCAAGCATTACTCTTGTACTTGTTAACTTCGGCCAGATAGAGCGACCAGAAATCCTTTGGATCAACATCCCGCTCATTGGGCGCCTTAAGCTTGGCTACAACGCCTGTTTTTAGAATCTTTCCACCACGGCGACGTCCCACCATAGGTGGCGGTGGTGCCGATTTGCCAGCTGCTGCGGCTGCAATATATGGAGCAGCTGGGCTGCTTGCCGCGCCCGCGGCTATGGCTGGCAGAAAACCAAATGTACTAACTGTTGCTGAGTTGTCCAAATGCAGCTGTTGCTCTCGCAATGCTGTTGTGGCGGCAGCTGCTGCTGCCGTAGCAGCGGCTGTTGCTGCATCCTGCTGTTGCTCTATCAGCGATAGCTGCTGCTGCGGTCGCTGCTGCTCCTCTTGCATTTTTTTGAAAAGTTCCATAAAAGAGCCATCGTTGGCAAACACTGGATGCGACGCCTCTGGCTTTGGTGGCGGATACACTTTACCCTCGCGTGCCAGGCTCTCGCGCAGCTTTTCCTCGATCTCACGATGTATGCGCTCCTTGTCGAAGGGCTCATCCGTGTCTAGATTATAATACGCACCCACAGCAGACATTGCCTTATCCTTGTTAGCTTCGTTTGTTGGCAACGGTATGCGCACATCACCTATGTTTTCACTACCACTTCCTCCTACCCTGCCTTGTTTGATACCATGCGACTGCTGACGTCGCGAAGACGAAGACGACGGTGGTGTTGTGGACCGACTACGACTGTCACGCTGATAATAGCTGCTGCGTCTGGAGTAGTCCCTGTCACGCTCACGCCCACGGTCCGTGTCCCGATCCCAAGACCGATCACGTGAATCTCTGTGGTGACGATGCTGCTGATGGCGCCGCTCTCGATCGCGGCTATTGCGACGACGCTGACGCTCCATTGAGCGGCTGCGGCTGCGACTGTAGCGCCGACGTTCAACAGAACGGCTGCGATCGCGTCGAGTGCTTCGCTCGTGATGGGCACCATTGGCACGCTGACCGCCACGTCCACGGCTCGTACTGCGCCGCCGATGTTCTTCCTCTGGCAGCTGCTGATAGTACGGTAAACGTGCTGCAGACATGTCGTTAAGGCCAGTCAGTCTCACTTGCGACGGTTGTTGATCTGCAATTCAAACTGTGCCGCGTTAAATCAATCAGTTGCAGTTGAGACGGTTTGTATGCGGTATACCTATACACAATACATGAAACATTTTTTGTTTGTTTCGATTCGATTTGGCAACGCCCTCTGCTTTGTCGTCAGTCTTTTAAGTCATACATACATACATACATGTATGTACGTACGTCCGTACGTATGTATATTTCTTGTGTTTTACAAATTGCCAGATGCCTCATTGCCTGCCTGCTTGCAGGCTACATAATACCAATCTCTATGCTTTTTACCATTTGTTGTAGCTGCTATTAACAGCGAATATTTACTTTTAGAGTTTACCATACTGAGCCGCATCAAATTTTAAGCAAATTTAACGTAGTCATAGGACAAAATGTGTGTGTTAACGAAACGTGTGTATGTGGATAGTTGGAACAACTGAAAGCAGACTATCATCAAAAAAAACACACAAATATCATTAGAGCTCAAGAATGTATGGCAGGGCCGGTAAATAACATGTTTACATTATTATCGTCACGCAGACAGAACAGGCAATTAGAGTATTGGCACTTAAATTCATAATCTTATGCAATTGCAATTGAGTTGATTACGTTTGGATTTTTGGTTTGTAATAAGGAATTGTAAAATTTACTTGTTTGCTTTAATCCTGCGGTTGCTGTTGCTGCAACTGCTGCTGACGCCGCTATTATGTTCACCGTTAGTTGGCGCTGCCGATTTTATTGATTGGTGTTTTTGTACTTGTTTGTTGTCCGTTGAGGGCTTCCACCCTTTTTTTCAGCCTGCCAGCCTGCAGCTGGGCTCGGTCGCTGGATAGCGCGGGGGTGGTGCGGTGCTTCGCGTGCGGTTTTATGTGTTATTGTGCTTGCTTTGCTGCTTTTGTAACATTGCTTAACTGAAATCGGTTGGGAGCGGATTTTGTTCGTCCTGCATGGAAAAATGAACTTGAACGCATGAATACAAGACGTTACTTGGACCAAAACGCTGTGCAAGGAGTTTGTTTATTATAATTACTTTTTTCTCATTTTCTTTTACTTTTGTTTTCTTTGTGGTTAGAATACAGATACAGATACTTAACGATGGGGGGGTAGCATCAAGCCAATAGGCGTTGCAATAATTTGCGTTTTAGCGCACGTTCCCAACTTATGTAACTTATGCTAAAACTTAGAATGTTTGCTTAATACATAACTAACTTATGCCAGAATATAACTTTACCTCAAACAATTTGCAGTCAAATTAAATTGAAAGTTATGTAATTATTTTTCTTAGCCTTCTGCTGAAGCCTTTTCAGCCAGCGGCGTTCGAAATATGTATGTGAGATTAAGTGTGTGTGTGTGCGAAGTTATGACAAATACTCGTGTAGTGTGTAGTTGCATAAATGCAATATTTGAGCCACTGGCTTACAGTTCGTGTTAGTTGCATTTTGATGATTCTGTTTGTTTTGCGCTTTTGTTAAAACATACCTTTGTTATTTCGGAGAGTACAAGAAAAACTTTTTAACTGCTGGGCGATTCTCGCTGTTACGAGCACGAATCAGGCAACTATAATGTGTGTATGATGAACACAACGAATAGAAAATATCGATCGAATGCCAAAAACTGACAGCTAGAGCAAAGTTGCCAGATGTCGCCTAGGGCAATTATCAGTTTGCCAGCACAGTGAAATGTAATGTAGTTGTATGCATTATCGATATTGTTATCGGGTGCAAGCGTTAACATTTCTTTATTTAGCAAGTGTATTTAGTAAACTCAATTGAACGACGACAAGTTATGGGTGATTGAATATACCCCTTCTGTTTGTTTTTGATGATGGACAGCAATCTCACTGAGCGAGGGGCAAAGCCAAGAACCAATAGAAATCAACAGCAGCGCAATAACCAAGCCCATAGAGTTGTACGCAAGGTTCCGCCTCGTGCTGCTAACGACAGGCGTAATATTTACATTACAAGCAAAACCGACTTTAAGGTAAGCAATTAGCTGTTGTTTGGTAATCTATTAGTAAGCGCTTAATCTTATTGGTGGCATAGGCACAACAGAAACGATGCGAGGATCTACTAAACTCAGGCGCTAAGGAAATCTATTTGCACTGCATGGGCTTGTCCATTACTCGTGCTCTCAATTTAGCACTGCGTCTTATTCAGAATTCGGACGGGGCACTCAGCTACGCGATTAATACGTCCACCATAGAGCTGGTGGATGAGCTGCACCCACTTTGTGATGAGGACGATATAACATTTCGCAAGCGTAACAATTCCGCATTGCACATCAAAATCTTCAATAGCAGCCTCTTCGACATTGTCGTCCCTAAGCTGCCCGCGCAACCTGATTACACGGGCAAAGACCAGCAGCAAACAAACCGCAAGCCACAGCAACAGCACCACCAGCAACGTCAGCAGCAGAAGCCAAACAAACCGAAACAAAAGTAACAAATCATGTTCAAATTATCAGAACTGGTGCGTTGGCTCGGGCTAACGGAGTTTGAGATTTTGGTGAATCTTTGCGGCCTGCTAGTGTTCACAATAACCCTCGCTTTTAAGATCGCTGGAACATTCAACAATGTATTACCCGAAATAATGTGCGACTGGTTCAGCATATTCAGCCCGCTATTTTTCATTGATATTTGCAATGCTTACTTCTGTGTCATTGTTGGCATACGCATGTACCTTGACTCGGATAACAAACGCAAGGCACTACATCGTTTTATGTGGAGCACATATTTCCTAGTGCTTATCGCCATCTTCAAATATCTGCTGTGCCTCAAACTATCGGGCAAAACGGGTCTCGAGTATAGTGAAGTCTTTTCTCCCATATTTGTGCTGCTGCAATTGGTTGCAGTGCGTGCGTGCCAGCTGCCCAACTCAATTTAAAAATTGAATTGTAAACAATCTATATCCACGAGAAATGCCTATCATAAGTTATTATTATATATTATTGTAAGCAAGGTGTGAACATACAAATATATAACATTTTTGTACAACCACAAATTTAAATGTGGGAGGCAAACCTAGATATCCTTTACATATTTCTGTTACACATCGATATTTAAGACATCGAGTAATTTTACATTCATGTTAATTGCTGACCATCGACAACTTTGAAATCGATGACACTATTCGAGTCTAAAGTCGATATCTGAATCAAGTGTCTCTCAGCTCTATCACTTGGTTCGTTTTGTTTTATTCGTTTTTGTTTGCCAGTGACCCAAAATGTCTACGTTTAATCGCCCCAAGTCACCTCATACGCCCACAATGATCAAGAAGGGTGAAAAGGAGGATAGTTTTTGGGACAAATTCAGCACACTCGGACGCAAACGCGGCACTCGAGAAGGTGAGTTCCAAAAATGGGATACCACAGAGAAATCTTCAGAATATGGCCTAATATGGATCATACTTAACATGAGTGGCATTTAAATACACGATTACCCCGCCCCATTAGGCCATGCACCAAAGTCGCTCACACACAGCCCACTTTCAAGCGCTTGGCCACCCAAACTTTAAACAGATGTGCATTGTACGCTATCTATAATAAAAAATATTGCGTCATTTAATTTTGTGACGCATACAAACAAACAAACTGATCGGTTTGGACTGTAGGTGTGCATGGCTGTGCTTTAGTGTGCTAGTGTATCCGTGCAATGGAGGTTGCTACTATTGATCGCATTCTGTGACGTCACCATACATTGTTTACAATTGTGCTATTGCTTATTCACTCCCACTTCTTTTTTAATGCTGTAATTTTGTCGCACAGTTAAGAAAGTCCAAGAGGAAGGCAAATATGCAATCGATTCTCCAGGCTCACCCAGCCAGTTTGACATACCGCCCGAGGATTATGCGCTTCGTAAGTACTCAAAAGGACTTTAAATGCTGCATTACCTAACCCTCTATCATCCTTAATAGGCGAGCATGAACAACGTGCTGTTATCGACCCCCAATCAATAAGTGATCCTGAGGTCCTAAAACTGCAACAGATTCTCATCGATTGGATCAACGATGAGCTTGCCGAGCAGCGCATTATTGTGCAGAAGCTGGAGGAGGACATGTACGACGGTCAGGTACTACACAAGCTCTGGGAGAAGCTGACAGGCAAAAAGCTTGATGTACCGGAGGTCACACAATCCGAGCAGGGTCAGCAGGAGAAACTTAACATTGTTCTTAAAGCTGTCAATCACGTAAGAATTTACAAATTACTTCTTGCGGCTTTGTTTAGTTTTTATCCAATCTACTAACCATTATGTATTATTATTACTTTCTCGCTTAGACACTTGGTTTCCATCAAAAGATACCCAAATGGTCAGTGGCCAGCGTGCACTCAAAGAATATTGTAGCCATATTGCATTTACTGGTTGCTTTGGTGCGTCATTTCCGTGCGCCCGTGCGTCTGCCAGAGAATGTTTTTGTAACAGTGGTCATTGCCGAGATGAGCGCTGGTTTTATGAATGCACAGTAAGAGTGTTTTAAAATGTTTTGTCATTAACCTAAATGTTAAAAATGTCTGGTTTTGTTATATAGAAAATTCCAGGAGCAAATCACCTCAGAGTACGATGACCTTGGCATGCGGTGCGAGAAGGATGCGTTTGATACGCTGATTGACTGTGCACCTGACAAGCTAGCTGTGGTGAAGAAGTCGCTGATTACGTTTGTCAACAAGCATTTGGCCAAACTAAACTTTGAGATCAACGACCTGAATACAGATTTTCGGGATGGCGTCTATCTTTGCCTGCTAATGGGGCTGCTGGGCGGCTTTTTTGTGCCGTTGCACGAGTTCCACTTGACTCCACAGGATATTGATCAGATGGTCAACAATGTGGCCTTTGCCTTCGACCTGATGCAAGATGTGGGACTGCCCAAACCAAAGGCACGCCCCGAGGACATAGTTAACATGGATCTGAAGTCAACGCTACGAGTTCTTTATAGCCTGTTCACCATGTTTAGGGACTATGCCTGAGCTTAAGATCATTTAGATTCAGCGACTAATCACCTTGTTACAAATTAATAATTTATGCATGCCTTGATCGTAAATGGTATTCAACTTCAACGAACGACCCCTGCGTCCTAACTATTTATATTGTATGTTTGTGTGTGTCTAACCCGTTGAAAAGCTGTTGGCCCTTATTGGTCAGCAACAAAGCTAACCCGCCCGATTGTTAACTTGTATTTACCATTGGAACCATGCCGTAGTTGTTACTAAATGAATTTATACATTAAATTGTATTAATAAATGTGCCTTGACAATTTATATTGTTGTTATTTTATTTTTTTATTACGTAAAGTAAAAAATGTAGACGTAAACCACAATTGGGACTTTGAATCGTTGCTTTCGATGAACTATGTTTGAACACACAATCGAATATTTATATTTGTATACCTTAATGGCTTTTCTTAAAATGTTGTTTGTCATTTAGACATAAAAATACATGAACCGAAATGGAAAAGTATTTAAAATTTATATCGTATATTCTAAATCAATTTCACCACTTTAAAGTTTTGCGGCAGATATTGCGTTGCCAGATTTTTGGCAGCTAACAGAGGTTTTGCTGGGATGTACATTAAAAGCGCCACAAATTCGCGTTTACATAAACAAATTGTTAACAGTGCTGTAAATTTTTGCCTATAGGAAAGCAGCTGACTTTCCATGTGGATATATTTCATTCGACGTCACAGCTGTTATAGTAAGGTAGCTCCAAAGCGAGAGGGCACCCGATTAATTATATGCCGTCTTCAAAAAGCTGTTCTGCAGACGTTGCGAGATCCCGACTTTAGGATGTCCAAATCGACATTTCAGCAAAAGCAACCCGAACAGGAGCCTCCGGCTGATAGCACGCAATTCACCGCGCACAGAAATAGTAAACCGGACAGCAACTGTCGCACCTGCAACGATTTCAAGTCATGGTCCAAACAGCAGCGTCTCATCGCGAGCGCGCAGGCTGCAAAGGTAAAAGGGACAGTGAACCAAACACAATGCTTGTTTTTAATATTTTTGCGTTTAATAAAGGAATCCCATGCGACCGCCAACGAAAAGCTAGCTCCAAAAGCCACAGAGCCTCGAGAAGACTGTCCACTGGACAAAAGCCTTCTGGGCGTTTCTACGTGGGGCCTGCTCCATACCATGGCAGCATATTATGCAGACAATCCCACTGACACCGAGAAACGTGACATGCGAACTTTTTTTGATGTACTTTCACGTTTATATCCATGCGAGTATTGCGCCAAAGACTTTCGTAAAGAGTAAGAGTGCAAACATCTCTAAACGGCAACTCTAAGGCGTAACAATTTGCTTCTTTTTCTTCATTTTTGCAGCATCGCAGTAAATCCAGTCAACGTGAATTCACAAAAGGATTTGGCGCTTTGGCTGTGCAAATTTCATAATCGAGTGAATGACAAGCTCGGCAAGCCGGTGTTTGATTGTAGCAAAGTGAATGAAAGGTGGCGTGATGGCTGGCTAGATGGTTCCTGTGATTAGAGCTTAACAAATAACTGCGCCTCACAATGCAACTCTGAAACTAACTATTGTTAATTCCCAGTCTCCAGACTTATGTTATCACACCACTAAAAGTTGACAAAATTGTAATCATGTATTGTACGTATTCATTAAACGTATTCGGACAGAATGGAGACCAGGATCATTTAAAACCTTTAAAATAGTCAACCTGCTCAGATTTCCAGTTTACCATATTAAATGGAAGAAAATCGACTGCTTTCGATAAGTTAACGTTTTGCAATTTTCATGTGTTGTCGAGCGATGGACCCGTAAGAGTTGTGTTGTGACACAAAATTCGTATTTTCTAGATGTATTAAAAAAACCATTAACTAACTACTTTTTGTATAATTTGTATTCGAATATGGTAATCATGAAGACGACATTTGTATTACATCTGTGTGCACAGAGACTTCATCAGTTTTATATGTACATATGTACTAGATGTGAACTTGTTCTAGCTATGATTAATTGCTGAATTTCGAAATTCACTATCTCACCAATACAAACAAGTTGAACACATACAAATACTACATGCACGCATGATTATTTAACGTACAGTCTAAAATTAAGGAAGATATCAAAAAGGTAAATGTGCGTTTAACGACAGCAGATAACGTTTTTGCATGTTGTAGATTCACTTTTTGAAAGAAACGATAAGTCACAGCTTGTATGAGTTTAACAATTCTAAAAAATGTATTTGGCATAACAGTGAGGCGCCAAAATTGACGGTGTTGCCATATGACCATGCCAGTTTTTATTCATATTCATACATATGTTATGGTAAAACATAGCATTTAAAACTGTAAGATGTTTTTAAATAAGTCGCTTTCATATAAATATGTATAGTTGTTAATGTTTCAATTTATATTCAAATGTGATGTGTTTTCTAGTATTAAAATATTATTGCAAGTGGCAGCCGTGTTTCCGGGCTCTCCGTATGTTTGCTATTGTTTCACTCTGTTAAACTTCCACAAATTGTCTGTCGCTCTCCCTCTTTTCTCTCATTCGCTTTCGATTAAACAAACGGCACTGACGCGGCTATCGGTCTGCTTCGCGTGCTTTTTCAAATAAACTATCAATTCACATTAAATTGTTGAGTCGAGTAGACGTCCCGGTCTTTTTGTTCGCAATAAATAAAAAAGTGCGTCGTCGCGTGTAATTAACAATTCTTTTGCAGCTCCCTTACGTGTATTAAAGAATTAAAGTGAGTTTGGGACCAGTCGGTTAGCAACAGAAATAGAATCCAATTATGTACATTTCGCAAATAGTTAACAAAATCAAAGAGAAGTTACAACTGAGCGTAAGCCTTAAATTACGTTGTTTGCTGTTGTTGTAAAGAAGATTATTTCACAAGTTTTGCGCACAATACATGTACATACATATAATACATAAGGTATATGTAGATACATATGTACATACACTTACTATGTACACAGCTTTATTGGCACGAACAAAACGCTCACACATATGTACAAATATACAAACGTGTGTACATACAAATTTATGCGGCTAGAGACGTTTCCGATGTTTTTTTTCCGCAATTTTAGCCGGCAGAAAATTAGACATGGCACTTGTTAAATTGTATGCGCATTCCTTGTGTATTTTGTTAAATTAAAACTAATTTTGCATTAGGCACACTCTTGTAATTACAAACGATTATTATAATGGCATGTAAATCGTGCCATTTGCCACATATCACAAAATTTACACATACAAATGTGATCAGGGAGCCTGCAAGTCGTTCAATTTTTGCATATTTCATTTTGATAGGACCGCCATGTTTAATTAGGTTTCGCCATATTTGTATTTGCATAACTTTTATTCTTCAACTGTTTTTTTTTTTTTTTTGCCTATTTAAGATGCCACAACTACAGAAGCCAGCACCCGAATTTTCCGGAACCGCCGTGGTCAACGGTCAATTTAAGGACATTAAGTTGAGCGATTACAAGGGCAAATACTTGGTGCTCTTTTTCTATCCATTGGACTTTACATTTGTGTGCCCCACTGAGATAGTTGCCTTCTCTGAGCATGCTGCCGAGTTCCGCAAGATCAACTGCGAGGTGATTGGCTGCTCCACTGACAGCCAGTTCACCCATCTGGCCTGGATAAACACGCCACGCAAGCAGGGCGGTCTTGGCAACATGGACATTCCCCTATTGGCCGACAAGTCAATGAAGGTGTCACGCGACTATGGCGTGCTCGACGAGGAAACCGGCATTCCCTTCCGCGGCCTTTTTATTATTGATGAGAAGCAAAACTTGCGCCAGATAACGATCAATGATTTGCCCGTGGGACGCAGCGTTGACGAAACACTGCGTCTGGTGCAGGCCTTCCAGTATACCGACAAGTATGGTGAGGTGTGCCCAGCCAACTGGAAGCCCGGCCAAAAGACTATGGTGGCTGATCCCACCAAATCCAAGGAGTACTTTGCCACCGCATCTTAAAAGTCTCACCACAACCAGCTCATACTCAACATCTTTATCTTTGCCTAATTTTCGTGCTGTGCGACGCCTCAACGCCGGCTGTTGTGACAGGATGGAGAGTGAGAGATGAATAAAAGGAAATCGAATTGCGTCGCACACAACAAACACACACAAAACAGAGGCTGCTCACAAACACAAACAAACACTCTCACCTTAATAATAGTAATATTAACTTACACACACTTACGTATAAATACATATATTAAAACCTTAGCTGGCTTAAGCCATTTATGTACCAAGTACCCCTTCCCCACCACCCCTTCTCCAATACCCCACACTTACTAAAACAAAAATATGTATTTTAAGCAGAAAGTATATCAAACAAGTTCTGTTTCTTGCAAAATAAAGCGCTGTATTGAATAGTAATTAAAAACACGTGGGCCTCTTTGTATTTGCATTTTTAACTGTGTCTCTTATCTGCTGTTGCCGGCCAACTCCAGGCGCTGACACATACACTCGGCCAAGGCATTTGACGTTTCCTTATCAACCACCTGTCTCTGCTTCAACTTACAAATTATGAATTAACTGGCCTTGTGGTGATAGCAACTGTGAAATCTAGAATACTACAAACGCCGCACTACGTATGTACGCGTCATCGACCTTCCGTACACCCTACAAGTTCCGTGGCACACTGCTCTCAAGAGCAATTCCCGGTCTCGTTTTCCATTTCGTTATTGCGTTTGTCTGCTGCTGATTGTAAAGCATTGCTTTTAAACATGTGTGCATGGCATGCTTGTATAATGCCATGGGAAAAAAGTAAGATATTACGTTAAAATAATAAAAATAACAAGTTTCATTTAAGCTAAGTGAGTTCATTATTTTCGCGTGACTAATGTACTAGTGTTTTTTTTCCAGCTCCGCTTTCGCTTTAAGCCAACATCAAAGCTTTATTTGATCTTAATGTTGGTGTTTTTGCTGTGCTTTTAGCGCATCACGCGTTGTGCCAATTAAGACAAGGTCTACGTTCCCGTCTCTTTGATCAAACTTGTTTTGTCTTTGCTAACATTCACACAAACACACACACACACACACACACACAGATAGAGTACACGTTCTCAGACAGCTATGAGTGGGCTGCTGTCTCTGTCGAACCTAGCAGAAACTGAAACCCTTTCAAATGCTATGTTTTTCAGGTACATACATATGTATACTAAAAAAATGGTATGTACTTATGTATGTACATATTTTAGGTGAGCTTAGTAATAACGGTGCGACAGCTGCTGAAAAAAGTAGTTGCTTGTGCCTGTGTGTGTGTACGTGTTAAAGGTGTTCATATTCGTATGCATATTCAATCCTAGTTAGTAATTAAAAAATACCAACATGTACTAATAAATTTATATACAGAAATGGTTATTTCCAGCTTATTTATAAACATTTAAGACTGCGCCCAATTGGCGAAATAATATACAAAGCAATTATCTAAATGGTTGCGCTCGCTGCTGAATCATTTTGAGTTTCGTCTTTCAGCTTTTGTCGATAATTTCAACTTTTTTGTTGAAATTGCGAAAGTCGCTGCATAACGAAGAGCAACTTCAGCATTTTGAAAGGCACCCACATCATATGAATTGGCAATAAACTTCAATTGCCTTCCCTCTTCCTTTGCCAAAATATGTAAGAAGAAGTAACAACATTATAATTATCGCTGTCATCAATGGGGCTAAGAGAAATTTCGCTCATTTAGCGGATTGAGGGCGTTTGAAGCGTTAAGGCTGAAGCTCGCATGCAAGCAAAATAAAAGGTCTTGCATTCCAAAGGGCATACATATATGGGATTTAATTAGTTATTTATGACAGACAAGTAATTATTGTTGCTTGATTTGTTCTAAGCGAATTTCCAATTGAAATTATATAAAATTTTCCACGAGCTTTATAAGAATGCATGGCTATTAGATATCTTTAAAAAAAAGAAAACAAATAAATCTGCTTATTAAAACTTATTAACAAGTGCATTGCTGGAAATGGCATTGCAATGCCAAATACGTATGAATATACATACATATATGTATGCATAAGAATTTATAAAGTACACCCCTAAAGACAAAATTTACATACATACATATATATTTTTCATTACACATACATATGTATGTATGTGAAGCTGTTTGCCGCGCAGTAAAACTCATTGCTTTTGCCGCAAAATAATGTATGGGTTGCTTTGATACGTGACTACATATGTATGTACATATGTTCACACTTACAAGCGTACTCACTTACATATTGTATAGACAGGAACCGATAAGGGTAGAGGCGTTGTTGCGATAGACGCGTACATGTTTTACGGTATGTCGGACTTTTTGTGCAAAAGCTAATTCCTATCATATCGCCCAATCTGGCATGAATTTTCAAATCAATACGGTCAATGGCACAAGCAACCACAATTAATAATATATGCTTAGGATTCCGACACGATAGATAAGACCAGTTGAATGGACGTGGTTGCTACCATTGCACAGTGGTTGGGTTTGCATTGAGCCGCGGCCATAAACAACAAAATCAACATCACAAAAACAAAGGGAGAGCAGCTAATTGTATTGCAAACTTGACCTTGAAAAATAGGAAGACCTTTTTAATGTATTTACACAAACCAGCAACTATCAGCAGCTAAACTTAGTTTTTATTACATGAATACATTAAAAAAAAAAAAAAATGATTACACACACAATGGGAGCATCGGGCGGTAACACAACTAAAACTTCAACTTAACATAAAAAAGACGATCACAAAATACCTCAAAAATGAAAACGAGATCACGCTTTGTATTCTGTTTTTAGAAAGTTCCATTAGATTTCCAGACCATTTGTATATTTTGCGATAGATTTTTTGATTTTTGGCCTATGGACGCAACCACTGTGCATTGGTTTCTAAATTGATAAAGGAATATTAAATGACGCATGGGGCCCACAATCAATTATCAATCTAGTTGAAGTTGTAGTAGATGTAGTTGCTATTGCCAGGCTTTTCAATTTGCACTTAATCACAGTTCAATTACTACAAATTACTATTGATTCAAGTCCTTTGCGTGCGCCAATTATTGTGGGACCAAAGTGGCAGTTGCATATTGAAAAAGAAACGAGTTTTGATTAAATATGAGCTCGATTAGTTGATTATCGATTATTTGGTAGCCCTAAAAGTATGCAACACTTTTAATTTTAAACTCATTATTAAGCAAGCTGCCAACCTGCTGCAAATACACTTTGTAAATAATGAATGTATGAGACGACATGAGCTTCGAATGATGCATGAATAATTTAAGCGCCTGACAAATTGATATTGTTATTGTTGCACTACTGCCTTTGCCTTTACGTTATTATCTGATGATTTACTCACTTTAATAATAAACTCAGCCAAATTGCTTTCTCATACAAGCCGAATTGTACCATTATTTGATTCTCAAAAACCTTTTCCACATACTTAAATAAATTATGCGATGGAATTGACAAGGAATCACAAACCTTAACAAACAAAGCTGCTCTCTTTATAGGATTGAGCAAAAATCTCGATATTCATGGATTGTTTACTGAAAAGTTGGACGCAGTCAACTCGTCACTTCTAAATATAATGGTAGTACATAGAAAAACTAGCTTGTTTTTTAAAATATATGTAGTTATCATTTTATTTCGCGTTTTCTTCATGTTGTCTTTGAATGTGCGATGTTGGTTGTTGTTAGTTCATTTGAACGTAAAACGTGAATTAATTTTTCGCGACGGGGTAATAAAACTATTTGTTCATCTTTTTACTCCCCACACACACAAAGTAGCTTTTATGACTTCTTCCTCCAGACGATATAAACTAGAAGAAGAAACCAAGGATTTTGCCTCCCAGATGTTTTCTTCTGGCCTCTTCGTGATCCATAATGCCTCCGGATGTGGTCAACACAACATAGCCAAACTGACGTGATGGCAGCAGATTGTTGGCCCACTTCTCGATATCGTTGATGGGTACATCGAATCGTGGCGAGATGACGCCGCATTTGTTAAGACGTCCAGTCAAATTGACCACGATCTTGCCAGATCGATGATCGTCAACAATTTCGAATTCGCCAATGTATCCGTGCTTCATCATCACTGTAAGGAACTTGATGATGACTTTGGAGCAGGGACGCAACAGCACCTGACGCTTTCCGCGCTTCTCGGCATTGTTGATACACTTCAGGGCATCGGCCAATACGTTCATACGCACCATGGCTGCAATTAAGGACAAATTAGTATATTTTCACACCAAACAAAAAACAAAATTGAAAGAAACACGTGCAAATGAGGCGCCTTGAAAATATACTTGTGCTAACTATCCCCTACCACTTCTTGCAAGCAGTGGACCGAATGGTCATACATTGTTGCACAAAGAAGTGTGTGCCCGGCTATGTAAACAACAACAATGCAATGGTTGCCAATTTGCCAAATTATTTGTATTCCTTGATGCAATTGTCAATAGGGATTAACCACCCATTAGTCATTATGGCGGCACTAGCACAAATCCCAGTAACAGTTACAACAACAAAAACAACACAGCTGATGCTGTTGGACATATTGAAACAGCGGCAGTCTTTTTAACGTTGCCTCACAGAAACAGTAAAAAAAATTATTGAAAAATTTCGTGCTGCCGTTTGCATTGCATTGTTTTTAAATGCTCACAGACACTGGCAATGTTTTGAAATGTATATTCGCCAACTTTTAACTGCTGTACCGACGCCGCCAAAACATTAAACTTCGTTTCATACACAATAAAAAAATAAGTGTTTTGCACATAGTTTTCAAGGCACACGCACAAAATCATGGCGCAAATTAAACAAGCGTTCTTTTTGCATTACATGCCGTGTTTATTTCAAGTTTTTTGGTCAAATTTAACGCGGATTACCTAAGATTTGATTTTGTGGTTTTTCAACACAAATATACACGACCGCGAACGTATCGGAAAAGAGGAAGTCCGTCTTGCCGCATTTGACAGCTGCAGCTGTCAGTGGTGAGCGCACAAGCAGGGTTGCTTTAAACGCAGAGTTACTTTGGGAATGGGCAGAAATTAACCATCACTAATTGAGGTTTACGTTTTTACCAACACTACAACTCGACCACAATGTCAAAACAGTGAGTATTTACAATTGTTATTGTTTATTTTTGTTTAATTTGAAGTAAATTCCATAGATTTGGCCTTATAATACCAGGGCAACAAAAGAAAGAACCTGCAAAGCCTACACGCCCCCCAACTAGGCCCTCTATTTTCGATGAGAGTAGCAACAGCTCGGACAGTGATAAATATGCCGGTGCGCCCAAAACACGCCCCAGTGGTAAGCCAGGCGTGTGTAGTGCCCTCAGTCTAATGGAGCGTCGTAAGGCGCGCAACATGCAGGATAAGGCCATGGCCGAGGACCCAACTATTTTTCAGTATGACGAGCTCTACGACGAGATGGAAAACAAGCGCGAGGAAGCCAAAGAAACCAAAAGGCAGGAGCCACGGCAGGCAAAGTACATTGGCCGATTAATGGAGCATGCAGAGCGACGCAAACTGGAGAACGAGTTACGCATTGACCGTCAAGTGCAAAAAGATCGCGAAGCGGAAGGCGAAACGTACAAGGACAAGGACACATATGTCACAGCGGCATATCGCAAGAAGCTCGAAACTATACGACAGCTTCAAGAGCAAGATGAGCGTGATGAATACTTGGAAGCTATAGGAGATGTAACAAAACAAAAGGATCTCGATGGTTTTTACAGACATATCTATGAACAGAAACTAGGTACACAACAGCCGGTGCTTAAGCCAAAAACTGCACCCAGCACAAGCGATGTGGCATATAAGCCAATTAAGTCTGGTGTGACCAGCACAAGTGATGAAGCCCCTAACTCTATCAAGTCTGATGTGGGCAGCACAAGCAAACAGCGCAGCTACAGAAGGCGCCATTGCTCTGAGGATGATGAAAAGCCCTTGCCGGTGCCGGTGATACCCGAAGTCACAGACAGCACCAAGGCGCATTTGCCGAACAACATAGATGCTGACTCTGACTTTAGCATCGATGAGTCCAGCGATGAGGACCAGCAGAAGCACACACAAAAAACAAATCCACCAGCGACCAGCAATGTTAAAACAACGCAGGACACAAAGTCAGCGTCCTCTTCAAACAAAACTGCCAAGGCCGAGCAAAAGCAAGTTGACCCAAAACCAGAACCTGCCTCTGAATCCGAAACAGAGAGTGATTCGGTTAATGAGCCCCTAGATGCCGTGGCGACAGTTGTCAAAACACCCATAGATCGCAGTTACATTTGGCGCAAACGCACCGTCGGCGAAGTACTTGATGCTGCTCTCGCCCGCTATCATGAGCGCAAAGTAGCCAGACGTGCATAATCCTGATCTTTTTTTTTTTTTTTAAATAAAACGGCAAACTTGTAATTCAAGAATTGTTTCTTGTTTGCTTATTATGTTAATGTTATGACAGACATACATATGTTTGTAAAAATATATAAACGTAAATTATGCATGCACTTCCTTTGCGCAAATATTTTGCCTTCAGGCATTTGCATAGCCCAGAAAACCAGACAAAACGACAAAGATATTCCATTTATTTTGTATGCATGGAAAACAAAAATAAAAGAGGTAAACACAGAGCAAGTTGGCGTAAGTTTTTTTATTTTTATTTTTTGTAGCCGCAAATGCTCCAAATCCCTTTTATAAATAGGTGTGTCCGCCATAAAAGCGAAAGTCGACATAGCTGAGCTGCTGACATTGTTGGGAGACGTTGCCGCTGTTGTCAGTGCTGCGCATTGCAGGCATTTATATGCATACATACAGACGTTCCTATCTAAGTATGTATGTGTGTATGTGCCTGCACATGTAGACCGCGACCAGGATTAGAACGTGGTTCCGTCAGAAGCATTTCTTTACTTTTGACGTTGTCAACGTTCGCGTTTTCACCTCGTCGTATTCGTCCTTGTCATCTTGTCAGCGAAATTAATAGCGAAATCCATTTTCCATTTGGCAACGGCAACTTCCATCTCTGTCTTTCGTACACCAGCTATGGGATCTGACTGCATTTGGGTTGCCAGATGTGTCCGTGTGCGCTCTGTTTTATTCATGCCATCAACCCTATCAAACCCTATGTTGTATGCCTTCTTACAAGTACTTCTCGACTTTGGTCTGCCTCTGAGATTGTGCCATCAATCACATGTTGTGGTTGGTTTGTTTTTGTTTTCGTCGAGATTTGTACCATATTTTAGTCAAATTAATCTACTACTGCAAAAAAAAAAACCGCTTACAATAGCTTGCCATCTTTTTCTACATCGTGCAACTGATCTCATACTCTCTGTCCCTTTTTAACCACCGAGCAAATGATAACTATGAATGGAGTATGTACATATGTACATATTTATGTATGTCTTTGTTAATTTTCTCGCTTATGTATGGTCATTCATTGAAAGGGGCACACGTAATGTAGTCCACATATGTATGTATTTGTGTACATATACAAGTTATTATCCAACCCGTTGTTGCCCAATTGCCCAATGACCTAATCAATTTGAGATCATAATTACTTGGCTTTGGTTTTGGCGCATTCACAAATCGCACAGTTTCAATCTAGGGCCGCCAGCACAAAGCAACCACTGGCATAGGGCAAACATTGCTGGCAACCGCTGCTGCCAGTGCAGCAATAAAGCAATAACGCAGAGCAAAGGCTTAAAGATGTGATCATTCACGTGTAAATTCAATTATCAAAATTTCCAATGCCTTGCCCTGAGCTGCTTGCTGTTGGTCAGTTGGGCAACTCTGGGGCCTGCCTTATGTGTGTGTGTGTGTGTGTGTGTGTGCGTGTTTGTAAATACATGTTTGTGTATGTGCGTACATTGATTTATATGTGCAGCAGACGTGCGAGCAAGTAGAAGGCAGGCGCGTCCAAAATTCCGCTGCAATGGACAGCAACGTGTAATGAAAAACTGCGCATGGGTAGAAGAAGAAGAAGAAGAAGAAGGAGACGAAGAAGATGAAAAAGGGGTGTGAGATGTGAGCGGTTGGATCGAAAAGGGTGTGTCTGCGTGGAAGGGGGGACGGGGTGGCTTGTCGCCAAGGCGACATGACAAACGCCCACTAGCACACACACATACGCAGTATCTTTGTCGTTGCATCTCTGTGTGTGTGTGTGTGTGCGTGGTAGTGAGGGTGAGCATGGGCTGCCTAATAAGCAGGAAATTAAAATGTTATATGCATTGCCGTTGCCCCTCGGTTCCTGCTGCTGCTGCTGCTGCTCGTCTTTCACTGGCATTGTCAACTCTGCTGCTGCTACTGCTGCGGCTGTGGCTGCAGCTGCTGTTTTCCTACTTTTTTTTATATTTTGTTCATTGTGGCTTTTGCGGGACGCGCGCACGCCTTGAAGTATGCATTATTTTTACGTGTCAGTGCGCATTTTTGGCATAATTGAAGCACAAACAGCGCTGGCTGCCTCACTGCTTGCTTGGCTGTTCGTCGGCTGCGCCTGTGGCTCCTCTGAAGGTCATCCTGACGACATGACATTGCGTACACACCAAAGACTCCCCCACCACACCCCCACTCACCCTTCTCCTCACAAATGTGGATGGGTTCAAGTTTTGCCAGTTGGCAGTTTAGGATTGAGGCGAGCATTGAATCGTTTTGCCGAACTATGCGGCATTTACAACAACAACAACAATATCAACGGCAAAGTGCAAAGTTGGTGCCTTGCTGTCGTCCTTCCCTCCATAAATTCGGTATAGTTTTGGACAAAAACCGGACACATCCTTAAAAAAAATTAGCCAATTTTTAAAAGCAACATATATATTTTCGTGGCATGATTATCATCTAAAACTTTGGCATTATTTTACATTAAGTTAAGGCCAGAACTTTCATTTGCCCAAGAATAATTTAAAATTCAGACAGTTTCGAGCGTCGAACGACTCTTTGAGTCTTTTGGGAACTTCGATAATTCTAACAACCATTTCCACCGTTGCTTGCTTCATGCGTGAACTTCAGCTTCAGATTTCTTCTTGCTTCCTGCCCTTCCTGCTGCGGTTTTACATATGGGTGTTACTGAGTACCGTCCGACTGCAACTCTGCGTTGCTTGCCTTCATTTGGTTTAGGGGCGTGATAGTGGGAGCTCGTGTTCTGTGTGAAACCTAATTAAAAGTACTTTATTATGCAATTAATGTCGAGATAATATCGCATTCGCATTGTGCTGCACTGCAGCGCAAACAAAGAGGCAAGTCAAGTCAAGGCAGAGGCAGTGCAGAGTAGGCAGTAGAGTAGAGAAGAGTAGAGTAGTGCATCCTGAACCCTGAATTCGTACACCCTGTCATTGTATTCAGTTTCGCTGTGGGTCAAAGTCACTGCTTAGAGTTTAGTCTCGCACGTCTTATGGCCGTTCTGTTTGTTTGCGTGTCCTTTTCACTTTGCTCCCATTGTTGACAATTATTTTGCATAAATTTGCGAGTGGCATACAAAAAAAACAAAAAAAATATTGTTACAAAATTGTCATTTTATATGCGGCCATTGGGTGCTCAGTCATCACCCTGTGTCCAGTGGGTGGTTTGTGGGGTGGGTAGAGGGGTATGATGGGTGTTCTTTTGGCTCTTGTCTTTGCCTTGCCCTGATTTATGCGCACTTTGTGTTTTGGCCCAAAAATGCGATGCGCTGTAAATGTCCTGGTCAGTCCCAGCCCGCTACCGCTCCTGCTTCTTCATCCAGGCCGCCCACACACACACACATCCAATCGCAGTGTGTTGGTGTTTCTGTTTGTACGATAAAACGCAAAGCATGCTAATTTATTGCTGTTGATTTTAATAACTTTGCCAGTTTTGCTATGCAACAACGCCCAGATAACTATGCTCAACTTTATTGGGTGTGTGTGTGTGTGTGTGTGTTTTGAGTATGTGTTGAGCAGCTGAATGTTAAGCTTGTTCACTCATCTCCCCTCTCCTCTTTACCAACATGCTTGTATTGGCAATCTAGTATTTAGGACGTTGCCATATCGCTTATTTCACAATGGGCAGAGAGCAAGTCGCCGTGTGATCTATGCAAATGGTGTGTACATACATACATACATATGCACATAATGATCGCAATATGAGGTGAACGCATGTTGAACTATTGTTGTTGGAAAATCTGGGCTGGAAGCCAGGTCAATCAGCGGTCAGTTTGACATGTCCCGTTTTGAATGGCGTATTCATATTTGCAATTATAATTAGCTTGCATTCACTGCTTTCATTAGGCCAACATCCACACTACAAGGCGTCATCATCACAGTTGCCACAAAAACAGAAGCAAAAACACCAACGGCAACTTTGTACTCGTGATGACTTTGTGTCTTCCTCCTCTATCCACTCTTTGCTGTTCACTTTCGAACTGCCCGCCGCCCATCTGCTGACTGCTGCACAGTTGTTGGTCCAATAATAATGCGAGTAATTTCCAACAAATTCCCACTCACTTGATACTTTGACGGTTTTGCCATTGATGCTGATTGCCAAATTGTAGCTAACTTCAGTAAAAACGTGCAACTGCATTTCAACAGTTCATAAAATTTACTCATAGATCGGATACACACATACTATATTGAATTGTGTGTGTGTGTGTGTGTGCGTTGTTATTGTTGTTTTTTAATAGGCACAAACTTTGGGCAAGTATTGGTTATAAACAAGTATGGGAGGGGGGTTGGCGCAAGGGAGAAGTTCAATTGTAATTTCATTGAAATAATTTGCCATTTTACAATTTCGTGTACATTATACACACATATACGTACATATGTATGTGTGTTCATGTTTATATTGTTATTTACGCCGCTTTATTCCCACAATTTGAGTTTGTGCAATTTATTTGCTTTGACTCTTCAACTTTCAGACAGCAGCTGGAATTATAAAATTTTGTTTCAGCTGCTATTGTTGTTATAGTTGTGGCCAACGGTATTGCAGGCCTCCATTCGTTAATCCAGGACACCAGCAAAACAACAACAGTAACAAAAACAAAAACAAATGCCAAACTAAACTAAGCTAAACCCTAAAAATGCTATATGACTGCACTGGGGGACTTGTGGTTAAGGAAATGCAATCATTACCTAAGCATTAGCTTAAGCAATCTTGATTGCAGTTATGAAATTATAAAAGTACAGGATTACTTAAAACAATACTCTAATATATATGGAGTGTCAACAAGAATAATATAAGCAAATTATGTCGCAAATATTTAAGTCGACTTAAACATATAAATTTATTATGCAAACTGCAACAACAACTGTAATCAAAATAAATATATTTTTTGAAATTCTAATTAAAAATATCAAATAAAATTGTTGGTGTGTGTCTATGCTAAGTATTTAACATAACCAATAAGAATTTAAATCCATTCTTGTTGATAACAGTTTGTTAAATGTGGAACTGTTAAGTGATTTCGTTAATTTTTAGAACTATCGTTAAGAGGAGTACTATCGTTAAGTGTGGACAATCCACAGAGCCCGCAACCCACACAAATGGGTGAGTGTATTAGCTTTTGAGAGGGAAATGCTAGTGAAGTAAGCTACCACTCAAGTTTTATAGCAAGTGGGCCTTGTCCCAAAAACTTGGTTGCAAACTATACTATTTAGGTCTAAAAAGGCAATGATAGTTAGGACAAGCAACCTGTTAGACGCAGCATTAGAGAGAGTGGGAGAGAGAATCAAGAAAAAGCTTTTAAAGAGTGCGCATACGCTGGGTTGACAAGGAAAATAGTGTTGCCTGCTTTCTAGCGCGTTCGCTTTTCAGTTGGCCGCGATATTTCGCCCAGCATGGATAACGCAATGGACGATGAGACGTTGAGCTTGCAACCATTTTTTTGTTGTTTCTCTGCTTGCACGCGTTGCCGTTGCTCTGATTGTTATTATTGTTGTTGTTCTTGCTGTTTTTGCTGTTTTAAGCAGCAGCATCGCGGCAGTTGTTATTGTTAATAAACGAACGTTGATAAACTTGTTTATCGAAATTAACTACGCCCTGTGATATTGTGCAGTGAAAGTCAAACAAAACACAAAAAATAAGAAAAAAAATAATAGAGCACAGGTAAATAAGCTTTTTAAATGAATAATTGCATACAATATTGAATTGTGTATTAAAACAAAATAAGAAAAAAAGCTAAATCAAGGAAAAATTTATCGAAAATCGAGCTACTTGCAGCATTTTAAGCAATCAAATTGCTCGGAAAGTGCGTGTATGTTTGTGCGCGTGTGTGTGTTGTCTTTCAACTTTCGCCAACATGCTCCAATTTCGTCTTATCTTCTGCCTCTCACTTTTGATAACTTTGAATTTCGCTGGTTTTCTTTTTCTCTCAACTTTCCCTTTTAGATAGCTAGCATTTTATGGTGGCGGAGTGGGGGCGGGGGGCGGGGGCTGGTGGTAAAATGAGCTGTGTGCGTGTGTGTAAGCTATAAAACGCTGTGGCTTAGCAATGTGACTAGACCAATTCGTTTGGCCGGGCTGCCAATTGGCCAACCTGACCGACTTGTCCCATTGTCCCAATGTCCATCGTAAGCAGGTCACTTTTTACCTCCGACGCACCTCCGCTAATTCTCTCCATCTCTCGTTCTTAAGCTGGCATTGATACAAGTTTGTCTTGGGTCTTTTTCATAAATCTGCTAGATAAATACTAAATACCCATATATACATACATACTTATGTATGTGTTTGCAACATTGTCACAATGTGCAAAGTGGAATGACCTCGCAGTAGGTTAACGGAAAATTGTTGATGCTGCTGCTGCTGTTGCAAATATTCTGCAGCTGCTTGGGATGCCAAAATGGCTGCCATTCTCTCTCACTCGCACTTACACAACAATATAATAATCTGTAGCTACATACATACATGATTGTTTGCTGTTAATTGTTAAATAAAAATAATTGAAAAAGAATTTAAAAAATTTTATTTTTTTTTGGTTACATGGTAAAGAGTTTCTAATTAAAAATTGTTTATAAATATTGGCAATTTTAAACATAACATTTCAATATTTTTCAATACGTTTCTTAACTTACTACAATTTAAATTGTTGTTGATTGGGCTGTAAGGCAATGTCCCCAATTGTCCCTATTGTGAACATGATATTGTGACCTATCTGCGCATGGTTGCCAGATAAGCCAAAAGTTATTTGCAGCTCATAAATCACCAAATTATTGACTGATGGATTAAAGTACATAGTATTTTTTTTTTTTTTAAATTGTTTGCAAAGAATTGCCGTTGGGTAATTGACATTTGATTCCGGCTCCCAAATGCTGGCGAGGCGGAGCCACGATGTCAACAACAATTGAGAACGGGCAATGCCAATGTAGAAATACTATAGTTTTCGATCCATTGTCAAGAGATCAGATGCGTTTTGTGCTGCTGACAACTGTTTAGCCTTTGAAGTGAAAATGCTGCAGCTTTGGTTACAAATTCAATCAAAAAACTGTCAACTGTCAGCGGGCAAGTGAAGGCGCTCAGTTGAAGGAGTAGGAGGCAAAATATATAAATAAATACAGACACCTGACCAAATATATATATATACTCGATGCTGTATAAATATATACATATATACAAAAATATGTATTTATTATAAAGTATGAGTTGCGTTGATTGTGAATGAAAGAGAAAACGTATTCTGTGACAGATGTAAAACGATGCTAGATGAAAGTGTTGACGTTGTCACCTCTCGCCTCTCGCTTCTACCACTTGTCATTGTTTTCACTTTTATCTGTATCGCTGTCACTGTCTCTGTCTCCATCGCTGTCTCCATCTCTGTCTCTGCCTTTAACATTGCCTATTAAGAAAACCAGCAACTTATTTCCATCGCTTTTCAACGAAAAGTTTTCCGTTTTCATTTGCTAGCTCCAAAAACTATGCCAAGTTGTGGCTTGGAGCTGTTTCTTGGCTTCCCGGTCTTCGCTAATATCTTGTTAAATTTGAATTCCAACAGCTTATCTTAAAGGGAAATGCACACTTTGAACTCCTGGGGCTGCTAACTGGCGACGAGAACAAGACAAGGCTTAACTATCATCATTCAAAATGGATGGCACATCACTTGGTTTGACTTTTACCAGCATGGCGCTGCTGCTGCTGTTGCTGCTGATGTGCATTCTGCTAGCGTGTCATTGCTTGGGACCACGTGCAGCCAGTTGGATGCGCATGCGCTCCAGCAAGGAGGAGAAGATCGGCCTTTCTAACCACAAACACAAGCTCTTCCATCCCAATGGCTACATGGCAAGCGTGAGTTTACTTTTGCCCGTTCAGCAAACAGAACTAATATTTTCTTACTGTGTATTTGGTTGTTTGGATTGATTGATTGCAGATTCAATCTGGCTCTGAGTTCTTGTTGAGCACCAGCGGCAGCTTTAAACGCTTCGACACCATTGACAAGGATGATCAGCAGCAGTTGCAACAGCAGCATCATCAGCAACAGTTGCTGCTAGCCAATGGCGGCGATACCAATATGACGACTGCATCAGCGACAGCGACAACCACAGCAACAGCAACAACAACAACGCCACTATGGAATCTGCCACAGGCGGATGTCAGCATACCGCCACAGCCGCTGCGTCCAGCACCAGCGCCGAACAGTGCTGGCCCAAACAGCAAATCGGTCACATTCTCGTTTGGCCAGATCAACAACGAGCTCACTTCACCCAGTGCACTTCCAGCAATGGAACCACGCTCCTGCCTGCGTTCACCACTGCGCACGAATGGGGCAGGTACAGTTGCGGCAGTGGCAGTGCCACAGCCATTAGAGGCGCCACCACCGCCTAGACTTACTACATCCGCCTCGGTGACGCTGTCCGCCACTGCCATACCGCGACCGTTGGCAAAAAGGCAGATATCTCTGCAGCAGCACATCAATCGCGGTGCAGAGGCGCCGCAGGCGACTAGTAGACCACCAGCCGAGGATACAGTGAAACTGGTGGAGGAGCGTCATCCACCAGCGCTAAAGCGTCGCAACTCTAGCACAAATCCATTTTTGTGCGAGTCCACGGAGCAGCTGCCGCAAACAGTGAGCGAGATTAAGATTGAGCCCCGTTCGACGCCGCACAATGGCAATCCCTTTGTGCATGGCCAGAGCCAGAACCAGAGTCTATCTAGCCGCCTCCTGAAGCTGCACAACACAAACAATCCGTTTAGCGGGCTGACGCAGCGCGTCAAGGGTCCGCACATGCTGCAGAAAACCATTTCGGAGGATTATCTGTTCCGTAAGCTGCCCAATGGTCATGGAGTAATCATTGGCAACGGCAATGCCAATGGCAATGGCAATGGCAATGGCAATTCGACTTGGTCCTTTGGGCGATCGTTGCTGCGTCAGGAGTCGAGCATTAGTTTGGGATTGGGTAGACGCAACAGCTCGCAAATATCGCTGGATGGATCAATGGAGAGCATTAATCTGGAGCGGGCAATCTCCTGTGATTCGGTCAACTCGGATGCATCAGATGCATTGTGCTTGGATCAGCTAGATCAACCCTATACCCAAATAACCGGCTACCTCTGCGTCGGATTGCAATATGAGAAGTCAGTTTGCCACTTAAGCCCAAAACCCAAATTGCATTGCTGGAATTTTGAAATTTTACATGTTTACAGGCACAGCAATAGCCCGAGCGAGGAGCAGCTAGATCTAACGGTTAACGTACTGGAGGCCAAGGGACTCATCTGTCCACTGAGCATGGGTCTCGGCTCTCTGGACACATTCGTTCGCATCTACCTGGTGCCCGATCATGCCGGTGGAATGCAGACAAAGGTAAGTCTTTTCCGACTTTTGACACCTTCCACATCCATGTCAATATCTTGGAACAGGTGGTAAAAGCAACGCTGACGCCAGCCTACAATGAGACCTTTAACTTTCGACTGAAGCGACTGGCGGGCCGGCACTCGCTGTGGTTCCATCTATATCACAATGGGCCCGCCCATACACTGATTGGCGAAGCTGAGATGGAAATTGGCGAGTTGGCTCGTCCGATAACGACATGGATCCCATTGTCGGATTCGCGAAAGTGTAACGCTCGTTGGGGTGAGCTCATGTTCTCGTTGAGTTATCTGCCCACAGCGGAGCGTCTTACCATAGTCGTTGTTAAGGCGCGTAATCTCAAACTGCAGCTGCAGGACACAGAAACGGAGCAGTCACCCACTTCACTCGGTACCCTGCAGCATGTTTTTGTCAAGGTAAAAGAAAAAGGTTTGCAAGGGGAAGACGATTAAATGATGATTAAATTTTTTGTTTTCTTTGCAGGTTTATCTGATGAACAACGACAAGAAGGTGCTGAAGAAGCGCACTTCGCTGAAACGCAAAGATCGCTGTCCCATTTTTAACGAATCAATGATCTTTAGTGTGCCACCCCAGGGTCTGACAACTGTCCAGCTGCGTCTCACAGTCTTTGGCGTTACGGAGAATGGCATTATGCCGCTGGGTCATGTTCTTGCCGGCAGTTGTGCTGTGGGCAAGGGTCTGCGCCACTGGCACCAAATGCTCTCCTCCCTGCGCAAGCCGGTGGCCATGTGGCATGTACTCCGGCGCGCTGCAAATCAGCCCATATTCGTTGGTGGCGCCGAGGCCGTTGTAGCCGCCATGCAGAGCACATTGCAGAGGGCAAACGCTAAGCGCAATAGCATCGTTTAGGCTCCTATGGGACTCTTCGTCTACGATTTTTATTGGAGAATACGAAGTTTGCATTTAGCTATGACCCTTTCAGTATTTTGATACAAACTTCTTTGAACTTGCCATCTATAGAAATTGCTATTTTATACTAAACTAGAAAACTATGTACATCTTGAGCAACCGACCCCTCACCCTCTTGCTCCCGCTTCCTTTTTGTGAACCCAAAGTGAACCCTCTAAATTGCATTTACTAAATGAAGCGTTTGGCATTTAATTTAACTTTTCTACTTTTTACAAATTACCCAACCAACCAACAATCGCATTAGGTATTTCCTATTAGATACGTAGTACCAGACACCATTTACTAAACTTAACTTTTTCATTCAATACAATCCGCACCAAAGGACAAATTGAGCCTATAACAATATATACAATACATATAACATGATACAGATATACTATACACTATATACTATATATGTACTACTAATCATGTACTGCACGCACTTATTGTTAGCATTTATACTAACTGTTGTCGATTGTTGTCGATAGCAATCCAAGAAAATATTGTCCAACAAAAATAGATAGAACAAGTGGAAACTTTGCAGTCGGACGCAATCGACTGCGGTATACTCGATACCTGTTTTCAAACGGTTAAAGCGAGGCCTTATCGCAAAGGGGAACGGATGCGGACGTTCGATTGGCTAATGCAGATCTTTCGGGGATGCCACTAGCTATATTGTCAACAAATTTGGTGACTCTAGCTCTAAAACTGTGAAAGATACACGCGTTCTCCAAATGCGTTGGCAATCGTAGCTATCTTCTTACCAATTTTGGTAATTCTTACTGTAAGGGTGTGGGAAACATAAGGATTAACCGATTTGCGAGCCTCCCTGAGGGCGTATAACCTCAATCTTGTTATTTGCAAAGTTTCAAGTCTCTAGCTAAACGGGTTTCGAAAAGAGTTGCTTTCATACAGATGGACTGACGATCAGACGGACAGACGGACATTGAACAAAGCCAACATACTCTTTATATTCGGTATCGAGTATAACAATTATATGCTGAGTCAAAATACTGTTGCAGGAACATTATTGTTTAATTGTTTTAAATGTGATCCAATTATGAATTTATAAGTCTTAATTAAAAGCAATACAGTTAGTCCGCCTTACTCAGGCTGACAAAAGCAAAGAGAAGCATCTCAAGCTTATTTCTTTGTCATTAAGATCGAATGGACGAGTTCTTTGGGATTTAGCACCCAGTACTTCCCTTGGAGCTTATAAATTCGCGATATTCCGCAAGGATATAAGAGTTTGAAATGCATTTGTTGTGAGCAAATACAAAAATCAAATAACAAATACAAAAAACAAAAACCAACAAAACAATTTGTCGATCCTGAAGCATTCCAAGACATTATTTACAAAGCGCACTGTAGAAACTATTTGAAAAAAGTTTATAAGCTGTTATGTTAAAAAATGTTGAATATATATAATGTTTTGTGGCAATCATGATTGTTAAAGTATTATAAAAAACAAATGCAATTTATATTGTTTCAAGCCACAAAAATAATGCAAAAATAAAAAATTACAAATATACAAACAAATTTAGAATTAAATTGCATGTGGGAGAAGCGAAGTTTGAGCAATGTGATATGTAATAATTGAGATGTAGTTAATTATACTAAATGCATATATAAAAGATTTGCATTTGTTAAAGTATTTAAACTTGTATTCATTTGTAACTAGCAAGTATTTACGATGGTATTAAGCTCCATAGATCAACAGACTAAGCAAAGTTTTTTAGTTTAGAGACATAAGATTAAAGAGTATTTGTAAAACTGGTTTATCACACTGATCCGATAATTGTGTTCTAGATCCTTTTTTGACTACATTTAAAAACAACAAAAATACAAGTTAAAGCAAAAGCAAAAGCAAACGACAATAACTTTGCAAGCATTTAAACTAACACCAATTATCAAATGTAACAATTCTCTCTACATTACACAAGAACAGCCCAGAATAAGCCGAACAACTTTCTTACCAATAGATAATTACTAACACAACAAAATCTTATTTAACTTGCTCTGCGCACACTGGCCCAGCATTTTGGAAAAGCTATTAACTTTTTGAGCACATGAATGTTTGAATGTACATATATATATGTATACCTTTCTATGATCTACAAATATCTATGCATTGTCCAAAACTAAAAGATAATACATACCTATAAATGACCAACAACAATCCAAAACCTGGCACACAACTCTTAGCAGCTTTAATATTCCAATTAAATACACTAATACTACTATACATAAATCAAAATTAAACCTCACCTTCTAATGCTTAAACTGAGAACAGGCCCATATTTTATAAGAAAACAATGAAATTCACATCAAGCGCTTAATATTTAATACTATGAATATCAATTTTGTACTTAAGAAAAAACAGCGCGAAAACGGAAAAAACGATTGAAACGAATCGACAAAATATAATAAATCTAACCTAAAATTGTTGATAACTTAGATGAGTTTAATTTGTCGTGTTAAATTTGTATTTACATACATGCATATAAGAACTATATATACATTTAAAGATATACATACTTACAAAAGCCTACATACATATAATATATTATATTATTATATTGGATAAATGTAAATTATATATGCAAATGCTACTAATTGTTATACTACTTAATAAAATTCATATTAAATAAAACCAAAAACGACTTACTCAAAAACAAACACAAAAGAACAAGCGTGCTCGACTGACGGATACCACGCCAATAGTTGTTAAATGTAAGAGGTATAAATGTAACGGGTAAATACTATCTAGGGCATTTCAATTGAAATTGACGAATTGCAGTTTTAAACACAAATAACTTGGTAGTTGTATGTATGAAGCAACTTAGTAATCAATACCCTCTGTTAAACACTTAAAGGGTATACAAAAAATGTGAAATTTCAAACAAAACAAAGCAATTAAAGTTGATACTTTTGTGGACATAGTACACACACACACACACACACACAACAAATACGACAGCTGGACGTTTAGTAGATATCTTTGCATACTATAGAGATACATTTGTATCTTTGTGCGGTTTTCAATTGAATTTCCAATTTCAATTTGGATGATGCCAGCCAGCTGTGCTGCCATTGGGCCATCTATTTTTAGTCATGGCGATTAGCAGCCAATGGGCAGGCAGCACACTTGACGCAACAGACGCAGCGGGTTGAATTTAGTGTAGACCCAGACTCAGGCCCAGACCAGACTAGACTAGACCAGACCAGACCACTTGACGTCGAGTCGCTGCCACACTGTCTGGGAAGTAGCAAACCACTCAAGTCACAAATCCTGTGTGCAGCATATTTAAATGTGTGAAATGTGCGTGTGATCCTTTCAGTTGATAGCTGCCAGTGCTACTGATACGATCTGTGTTTTAGCATTAAAAAGAAGAAAACATAAACAGTGAGAAAACTACAATAACTGAAACTGAAATGCAGTGCAGCTTGCCCGCGAATGTGATAAGTTCCAAGGAGCGTCGCCTGCTTCGTACGCCCAAGTGTGCCCGCTGTCGCAACCATGGTGTCATCTCGTGCGTCAAGGGCCATAAAAAGTTGTGTCGTTGGCGCGAATGCTGCTGCCCCAACTGCCAGCTAGTGGTCGATCGACAGCGTGTAATGGCTGCTCAGGTGGCGCTGCGACGCCAACAAACAATGGAGGCGCTGGAGTCAAGCTGCAACGAAACGTCGTCGAGCACAGCTGAGCCACACAGCGACGAGGAGCTACTACCGTCCAGCACATTGAGTACGCCCACCAAATGTAGCTCCTCCATGGCGGCAAATACATTGCGCACGCGCCAAGCCTTGATTGCCCAGAAGCGCATTTACAAACAGCGGCTGCGCAACCTGCAGCAGTCCACGCTGCACATTACTGCAGCCATGGAAGGTAAGTGTGCAGCCCTCGCGCCCCAGGCCCATACGGTGCCAGACTGTCTGGCAAGGCTTGAAATATGAGCATTTAGTGCGAGTGGGAGAGAGGTAGCCCAGTGACAGGAAATGACAGATTCCAACAGGACAACAACAACACAAAAAAAAAAGCAGTAAATTTGTTTGCAATTCACTCAGGCATTGAAATTGGAAGCGATTCATGTGCACGCATATTGCTCGTTATGTCCAATCCCAGGACCCAATTTTCATTGTGTAAATCGATACATGAAAACGGAAAAACCTCTTGAAGACACAAATGTGGCAAAAGTCAACGGGGCAACGAAAACAACGACATCAACAAAATGAGCGGGAGACAAAATCAACTTTTCAAATATTTCCATCTGGTTTCTAAGTAAACGAAAAAATCCCGTAGACAACTTGGTGCCGTGCTGTCTGTCTGGTTCTAGTCGTTTGGTTTTAGCATCTGTGTGCAGCTCAAATTACGCCTCAATTTCCATATGCCACATGAATTACAAAAATTTATGTACATGCACACATACATATGTATGTGCACATGAACATACATACATCTGTAATTGTGTTCACACAAACGCTGAACGAATTGAGACAATTTGAAAGCAATTTGTAGCAATAGATTTGACGCCAACGTCAAGATCAAAGAGCTCTCGCCCCCTAAACTCATACCGTGTAATGTAAATTCTAATGCTCTGCCCACCTTCTCATGTGCACTTGCAGAGTACAAGCAGCGTTTTCCCACGTTCAATTCACCGCTGCTGGAACGCATGCGCAAGCGACGAGCGTTCGCTGATCCGGAACTGAACTATGCAATGGATACAACGCTACTTGGCAGCTCCGCCTGTGGCGTCACAGCATCTCCTTTGCCAACGCCGCCAACAGCAATTGGTAACGCCTTTTATGATCTATTGGGCAATGCCGCTGCTGTTGCCGCGTCCGCTGCTTCAGCAGCAGCTGTCGCACAACAGCAACAGCAACAGCATATTGCATATTCATCAATGCTGCATATTACGCACACGCCCACGCCACCACCCACTGTCAAAAAACCAAAGTTGAGTTTCTCGATTGAGTCGATAATCGGTATAAGCACGTAGCATGCAGAACCAATTCACCGGGCATGCGCGTTCATTGTAAATAGGCATATTTTTTTTAACATTTTTTTTATTTATTAGTATGTAGTATGATTCTTAGGAAATAAAACAATTTTCATGTGTTACTTCAAAATGTTTTTTTTTTTTCGATTCAATTACATAACGTTTAATAGATTTAATGATGCTGCCAGCAATCAGCTTTTCTCATGCCTAAAAAGTATAATTGAACTGCATGATGTCCTATTTTAAATAATTTACTGCCAATAAAAGAATTAATTAGCTCTGCTATATTTGCGCTATTGAAGAAATTTCAATATTAAGCAAAAGGGCAAAAAGGAGCTTACATTTAAACAAAACGGCCAAGGTACACCAGGTAGGCAAAATTGCCATATGCATTAAAGAAAAAAATACCAAAAACGCGTGGTGAAAGAAAGCACTAGATATAACGTGACATGTGATAGCTCCCACGATTCTTGTGTACATACCCAAGGGTAAATTTTCGTTCGCCACAGCTGCGGCGCTTGAGGACTAGTGCTTACATATTTTAAAGTGTTAATGCATTCAAATAACCACTCAGCGTTGCCATCCGAAGCAATGTAACTGCGACATGATATTCATGAATGATTTAGTCACTGTTTTGCACATATTGTTCATCTCCCACATGGAATAGATAAATTTTTCCCGCTGGTGACTCAAATATGACAACAATATTTTACGCCGAACCCGAACTAGTCCTTGCGCACGGTCGCAAGGTTCTATTCCTTAATCCAAACGACCTTCAAATCTTTAAGGATATCGAATTGCCCGCAGACCTAACAACATGTGGACTCAAAGTCGCAACCACTGAATCGTCTGAGGAACATCACACCGAAGGAGATGCAAAAGGAACCGCTAGCACTAATCTGGAGGTGTCCATTCTTAATTTATGCTACTCACCCGATCGACAACTAATCGCGCTGACCACTGCAGGTCAAAAGGCGCTGCTAATCTACAAAAGTCGGCCTGAGCATGCTAAGCTTCTGTCAGTGCGCACTCTGGCTCGTGCCTCCAGTGCATTGACATTTTCCGGGGACTCAAGCTCTGTGCTAGTCACTGACAAGACCGGCGATTGTTATCAGTATGACTGCGTGGAGGTTGACGCTTTGCCACGATTGCTACTTGGTCATTTGAGCATCGTTTACGACATCGTGTGGACACCGGATCAAAAGCACATTATCACTTCTGATCGGGATGACAAAATAAGGGTAACCAACTATCCGGCTACCTTTGACATACACAGCTATTGTCTGGGTCACAAGGAGTTTGTCTCTGGTTTGGCGCTGCTTACCGAAGAGCACTTACTGTCCGTATCCGGCGACAAGACGCTCCGTCTATGGAACTACTTGTCTGGCAAGGAGCTGCTGCAACATGATCTCCCCGCACCTGTTGTGCGGCTCCAGTTGCGCGAGCTAGAGCCGGCTAAGCGATATCAAGCAGCTGTTCTATTTTATAATAACGACGATGCAATTGGTCTGTATGAGTTGGATAACACAAACGACAGTTGGACGATTGCACGAGAGCAACTAGTACGGGCTGAAGCCGGCACCTGGAACATAACCAATTTTGCGCTAACCAGCGATAGCATCTACGTAACTGGTGCTGTAAATGAGCGTCTAGCGCTGCGCGTCTACAGCAGCAGCGATGGCGAGCCGGCCAAAACGGTGCCGGTGGGCTGGGTGGAAATGGTCACAGAAAGGTTTTCCGAACAGACCTGCGTCCCAGAAGATTTGTCCGTGTGGTTTAAAAAGCGATTCGATAACGTCAGCGACTACATGGAGCGCAAGAAGCGTCGCATCGAGGATCAGCAGCAAAAATAAAGCGTCTCCGCAAAACATTTCACTTAACCTAAGAAATTCTGTAAAATATATGTATATGTAAAATATATCGCGAAATACTCCGATACCGTTTATTCCGTGGCACGACGAGAGAACTTAAGAAACTCGAACAGAAACGTCCACATTATTTAATCAATAAATAAACTGTACATTAATCCAACAAGAAACAAATGTAAATTTTTGCATTTCTCTCCTTTTTTATTTCACATGTTGCCAGAGTATTGGGCAACCGTGTTCAAAAAATTAGGGGATACATAGATTTGTGAATGTAATATAATAGTTTGTATGTTTTAAGTATTTTATTTTTCTTTTTTTCTCAAATTCTTAGATTATTAAGAAAAAATAATTAAATTAAACGGGCTTGTAGTCCAATTTGCTTTCAAGCTTCTTATTGTCAGACACCTTGCGCACGGCCTTCATAAAGTCCTCCTGAATAACATATTCACGTTCAGCTCTGCAAAAGCATGGAAATATGAGAATTTAACTGAGTTGTGGCCTTTAATAAGCAGCAAGCTTACCTGATGGCAAAAAGGCCCGCCTCTGTGCAGACGTTGCGCAAATCGGCGCCATTGAAATTGTCTGACAACTTCACAATCGCCTCATAGTCTATCTCGCCATGCTTGGCAATTATCAATGCATGAATCTTGAGGATTTCCAAACTAAAGCAAAATATTTCGATTAATTTCTGTACGTACATGCATATAAATTCTTTAGTTTTTCTAGTTTACCGAGCCTGTTCGTTTGGCAATGGGATTTCAATTTTACGATCCAAGCGACCGGGACGCAGAAGGGCAGGATCTAGCGTATCTGGACGATTAGTGGCCATAATCATTTTGACTTGGCCTAGAGAATCAAAGCCATCCATTTGATTGAGCAGCTCCATCAGAGTGCGCTGAATCTCACGATCAGCGGATGTGCCCTCGGAGAAACGACGACCACCAATGGCATCGATTTCGTCCATAAATATAATGCAGGGCTGATGATCGCGTGCATAATTAAACATTTCACGAATCAAACGTGCACTCTCGCCGATATACTTGTCCACAATTGCCGAGGAGACAACTTTAAGAAAGTTTGCATCCAGCTGGGAGGCGACAGCGCGGGCAAGAAGAGTTTTGCCTGTGCCCGGCGGTCCATAGAGCAGACAGCCTTTGGGCGGTGTAATGCCAACACGCAAAAAGAGCTCCGGATTGAGCAGCGGCAGTTCGATAACTTCGCGTAGCTCGCGAATTTGCTCGGTTAGACCGCCAATGGCCGAATAGGTTACATCGCCAGGATCCTCGTGCGACATATTATACACGAGGGGATCGACTTCGCGTGGCAAATAACGCATAATTGTCAGTGTGGTCATGTCGAGAGCGACTCGTGTGCCAGACTTCAACTTGGCCTTGTCCAGCTGACGACGGCAGCCAACTACATAACGGGGTCCATTTGTGGCCTTGACAATAACTAAAATAGAGTACGAATAACAAATATTCCTACAGCAAACAATGTTTCTGACTTACACTTGTCTTCAGTCAGTTGTTTAAGCACCTCGCCGACAATTTGGCCAACGCTCTGCAGCGCTTTTAAATCATTCTCTGATTTGTCATAGAGCTTAGTCAACTCTTTTAGTTCCTCGCGTTCTGCAAAAAAAAAAAAAAAGTTTAATACGAAAACTTCTAGTTATGGCCGAATATACACACTTTCTTTGAGGCGACCCTCAACTTCTTTGTGCTCAAGTAATTTCTTTCTGTAATCCGAGAGTGCCTTCTCGCGTATACTCTCCGTCGATGGTGCAGCAGTGACGGTCATCTTAACTGAATTTGTTTATTGTTTTAAAAAGTTTTAAACATAAACCTTTTGCTAAATTTATTGAAGCCGTCTTATGATATTGCAGTTTTACAAACGATGTGACCAGCTTCCAAACGAACATAAGACCTCAAACTGTAGTATTATTTTTATACCGGAACTTGATGGCACCACTTTGAAAACAGTACGCTGATGCATGCAAAACAAATTATTATAACATATTATATCGACAATCACTAGTACAAATTGAATTATGAGATATATTTTTTTAACTTATAAACTTTTTACATCACAAAATACATATGACTAATGAAATGAACTGAAACGAAACGCAACAGCAAATATCGTCAATCACCAAAATTAATATATGTATATATATTATTAAACTTAAAATGTGACGTCACTGTTACAGAATTAACGTACAACCTTAAATTGAAGTAGTTTTGGTGCCATAATGCCGTTGAACGCAAAATTTGTGCAAAATTTGCACCGATTTCGACTTGTGACTTTTGACGTTACTGACACGCTCATCCGGCTTAAAGATCCTGTTACTCAATATGCTCAAACGGCAGCGGCGTGTGGGGTTTCCTCCATAGACAAAACACAACTTGAACGCTGCTTCAGGAAACAATTCAAACTAATGAATAAGAAGCATCCGAATTTCGGACGATGCACGCCCAACATGGAATGGCAATCTTGGTGGATACAGCTAGTGGCTAATACGTTTAGCTGCGTGGACTCCAGTATACCCGAGTCCAAGCTGACAACCATTGCCGACCAGCTGTTAGTCATATTTCGTACAAGCGCTTGCTGGGCGCACATTAACGGCGCCAAGGATTTGGTGCAACGCGTTAAGGATGCCGGTAAATCCGTGGGCGTTATCTCTAATTCCGATCCCTCGCTGCCGAAAGTTCTAAGCGCCATGGGCTTTGACAACACATTCGACTTTTGTTTGACCTCCTACGAAGCTGGCGTTATGAAGCCAGATCCCGGCATATTTGAGGTAGCTTTAAAAAACCGTAATGTAGAACCGGCACAAGCACTGCACATTGGTAACAAGTTTGACATAGACTACATGGGTGCACGCAACAGCGGCTGGAGCAGTCTATTGGTGCAGACGCAGCCGGATACTAAACCTACACCAACGGATGCAGCAGCCAAACACTCTTTTGGAAGCTTTGCCGAAATGCAGTGTGCGCTTGAAACACAGGAGATAAAGTGGGGAAGCGACGAATAGATTTTCAATACGGATTTATGATTTAAAATATATATATAATATATATTTTACTACTTTTGGTTTAGATTAGTTACACTTGGTAAAAAAAAAAACCATTTGAAATACACTTTAAGTTTATTATAAGAAAAATGTCTATTTTTGGTTGAGTCTTTTCTAACTTGATTGTTTGGAAATTGCTTCTGAACACTTTAATAAATATGATTTGTTTTTTAATTATTCCTTGTGTAAAATAATGTCTTATTAATATATTATTTTGAGTTGGATGCTCCAACTTTTAGCTTATTTTGTGTATATTACAAACTTCATTAAATTGCAGATTAACTTAAAAGCTATCAATTTTTAACGTTTACAAACACGATAAAAGGTATCTTGCAAGGAATAGCAGCTTAAGCTATACAAGTATATATATATTCATATACTTATGTGTACATCTCCTTAAATAAGCAAAAGCTATGTTATATGTACAAAATAAAAATCATTTGCAACCTAATAATAAGGTATTATTAAAGGAAAATTAATTGTTTAAAATGGGAATTTGTGACCCGAAATGTGTGTGAGGAATGCATTTAAAGTATGCCAAATGGATCCCTAAGTGGATTTTGTGGCCTTAGCCGGCATCTGAGCCTGCGCCGCTTTAAGCTGCTCCAAATTAAACTGCTTACGAATTTCTGTGGACACCTGTCGGATGACACTCTCCGTGTTCGCCATCAGATCGCGTTCAAGGACATCAATATCGATATCCTTGCTTTCGAGCCGCATTTGCATGTCAGAATAGAAGTCGCAGAAGAGCACTGGCTCATCGGATCCGTTGGGTGTACGCGTACTGCAGTATTGACCACGCCGATGCAAATCCTCATTGTTAGCTCTGGAGTCGAGAAAGCGACGTGCTCCCAGAGGCAACTGCTGCTGTATGAGCCGCTCGTGATTTTGGGATATGTGATATTTTAGTTTTTTGAACTCCTTCACCTCGTTCTTCATGTACTTTACATAGCTATACATCTTGGACGTTTTTTTGGTGAGGTTCTCCAGGCAGCTGATGAAATTCCTCACCTGCTGCGTGCGCGGCAGAGTGCTGGGATCCAGACGCTCTGCAACATCGAAATGCTGCTGCGAGCGATTGAAGTCGTGCTTCATGGCTAACGCCGATGCAAGGACAACATGGTTTTCAGCTACCCGCGGCGCATGCTCTACTGCAGCGCTTAGAATGAGATCCGCATCGGCCAGCCGGCCCATTCGAAAAAGTATTGTGCCCAGGCTTAGCAGTGCTATATCCTTGTGTTCTGGCGGGGCTAGCATGGTAGCTAACCGGGCGCAGGGCAGTGCCTGAAGTGCATTACCGCGCATGCGCCAATAGTAGGAGCTTAACGTGTGAAACTTCCATGAGTCCGGCTGACGCTGCAGTCCTTCTAAAGCAAAGCGACGAGTCAGCTCGACAGTGGCGGTGCCAATGTTGTTATCATGCTCGCGCTCCACATACGCTGAGTCAAGCACCTCCGGCCGAAAACTCTCTAGATGATCGTATGTGGCTGGGCCTACGCTCAGCTCATAGTAATTGTTGCAGATCGGTTCTATGGCACGTTCGATTTTCGTGTTAATTGCGGCTCGCTGCAGTTCACGTTGCTCCGGTAGGTTGATGCGCTTTAGCTGATCTGGGGTGATTTTAAGATAGGACATGCGCTTCTCAAGCAGATAGTAATCCATAGCACACTTGGCCTGCTCAGCAAGGTCTTCTCCAAATCGCATTGAGAAGCGCAAGTGTTCAACGATTTGCTCCCTCTTACGCAGTAGCTCCAAATAGCTGCGCTCTACGTACTCATTGTAACGTATCTGCTCGAGAAATGCAATCAGATTGTGCGGCTCCCGCATAAAGAATGGCGAATCAAGTTTCTGTACAATGCGCTCATCCTTTACCACCCAATGATTACTGGCAATTAGCACGTGGATGCAGCAGGCGGCAACTAGGAAGTGACAGAGCCGCATTATGCATTTGATATGCAAAAGGAAGTCGCGTCTGGCGACTGGATACAGCTAATTGATGGCTGTCACACAAGCATTGAACGTAAACATCCAAAACAATTTCCGTGGATATGTAAATACACACCGACATCTGTTTGTTTTGTACTTTTGGCATTATTTAGGGTATCAGTATGTAGCCGAACTGTTAAGTTAACATAAGCATGTTAAAGAAATGCGCTCACAAAATTTTTTTTATTTCAAGCAAAAAAAAACATTAAGCATTTGCTACTTTATTTAAAGATATTTCATATTTTCTGTCATAAGTTGGCCCGCTTAAGGCATTTTTGGACACTTGATAAATTTATGTAAAACTAAGTGTTATTTTTTTGGTATTTTTTCACTTTTGGTATGGTATTTTTGCATTTGTGCCTGGCGGTCACACAAATCGCTACATAAAATGCGAAAAAACGGAATCGCGGAGAACTGTAACGCGGAAAAATACATAAAAAATACTCGTAGCTCGCGTGCGTGTTCTTTTCTTCCACCGCAACACAGCCAATTTTTGGAAATCTTTATACTTCCGTGTTAATTACATCGCGTCTTTAAAACTGAAAGCATGGAAAAGCAAATGAGACGTCGCGCTCAAGCAAAGTAGCAGAAAAGAAGGCACACACATACAACTAACATACATACGCACGCACGTAGTTGCGAAGGAATATATGTATCTACATATGCATATGCATGCATGAGTGTACGCTGGTGTTGTGCGGTTGTATGTGCGTGTGTGTGTGTGCGTGTGTGTGCGTGTGTTAGCTACTGGCAGAGTCTGTCTCCAATGAGAAGGGGTGGGGAAAGAACGGCGGCATTTGAGCATTGAAAGGAAAATGTAAAAATGAAATGGCACAGCAGACGACGACAAATACAGCAGAAACTTCAAGCTGCGGGTGATGTTCTTCAACGGCTACAACTGTGATATTTGGATTCAAAAAAGCCGCCCCGCACCGAAAACGAGCCCCTGTACGCGTATCATTGCTTGTGACTCTGCCGCTGGACGTCGTTGACTACGAAGAATAGAAAGAACAAGAAAAAACAAGAGTTATCGAAGCAGCCGACAAAGCGGCATCTTCTAGAGTCCAAAGACGCAGAAACAGCAGCAGCCCCTCAGTGAATATTATTAAAGGTACATACAATTACATACATAGGTACATGTGTATATGTGTAATAGGCGCCGCCATTTTCCGTGTGATCCATGTAACAAGCTGAAAAAAAACCTGGATCTAGGGTTGGTAATGTTTGCATTAAAAACAAAATGAGTATTATCTTCAGCCCACACATTGCTTAATGAGCCTTATATACTGTGAGGCGTAGCTAATATTTTTTCTTAAAAAAAAAACTGCTAAAATATTTTGCAAATACTGCATATTCGCGTTAAACAATCTATGAAGATTCACAGACAAGTATTTGACAACCCTATAGCCTTTTTCTTTGTTGACATTTTCAGTTGTGTGTGTGAGTGTTCTGCGTGTGAGTGTAACTACGATGGCGCTGCCATAGTCGTCAATAGTTTTTTCTCTCTGCATTTAAAGAAAAACAAAATAGTCACTTTTTGTACGTTTAAATAAGAGTTTTCAAGCTGAAAAATTATAAAGTCGGTTTATTTATCGAATTGTACTTTCCAAAAGTAGCAACCTTGCGCAGGTCACTCTCATTTATTCTGAGTCTGCAATGCGCATGAGTGCATAGTTGGTCTCGCTCTCGCACACATGCGAGTGCATGTGTCTGGCCGTCTTGTAAACAGCTGAGTAGCATTAGCTTCTGGGAACCAATCAATTACATATGTATGTACGTACAAAAAAAACACAAAGAAAAAAAAAACCACACATGCTTTTGCAATAATTGCAGCCGTAGAGAGGCAGCAAAATAACAAAGCCGCTAGCTCATGAACAGTTTTTGCTTATTGGCTTTGTAAGCTTCTTTGCAATGAGTTGTGCTTGCTGTGTAAAGTTAACGAAAAAAAAGTCTTGCTATTTTTTTAACTGCGAATGTATGTAAATGAACGCTTTTATTACACATGTGCATCCATGTTAATTGATTTTTGTTTTGCACGTGTATGGGTCCAAAGAGAGCGGTCGGCTAGAAAGAGAGCGAGCGAACGCGTGCCGTCTATCGACCCGCATCTTTTCCTCTTCCTATCTACACAAAACACCGCAGGGCGAAGCCATAAAATAATTTTTAAACTAAGTCGAATATGTCAATTGCATTTGTTACTTATTCAAAAAGTCGTATACATATATGTTAGGCAGGGTTCTTTCGTCTTAGGTCGAATTGATTGAATTTTTTGACTCGCAAAATGTGTACGCTTATCATTTATCAACGGCGTCAGCAGAAACGTCTTTTGCTTTGAGAGATTTTCATTTGCTTCGAATGTGTGTTCGAACATTCTGTGCCTGGAAGTGTTGCCATCTCGTTTGTTTCACCATAAATAACGAATGTCTGCGTTTCTAATATAATTATTTATTCTTAACATATAAGCAGAAAGGCACTTGTAATACATTTATTCATACATGTATATTATTGTGTACGACCATGACATGCATTAAGCTAAAAATGTATGTGGATGCGTGTAAAATTACAATGAGGGGTCAACTGCGAATGAGCGGCAGCACCCACTTGTACTCTGTCCATCTTATTCACTCTCACTAGCTACGGAAGCAAGTTGCCATATCTAAAAAAAAATATGCCTGAATAAAACGCCGGCTAGTATGCTGAGCAAACATAACGACTACAAAGCTAACAAATATATTAATGAGCCCAAAAAAAAAATAATGCCGGCAATTAAAACAAAGAAATGAGAAAATTATAATAGTCACAGGATAATTAAACTAAAAAAATTTTTTATATGGTCACTCTGTTATTTAAATACAAATTCAGCTTTAGTTGCTTATTTGTTCTTATCACACATATATATTTTTTATGCTTATTGTTTACATTACATTTTACAGACTGCAGACACATACAGAATGGTCGTAGGATCGAATCACACGCGGCGCAGTGAAACTGCCGGAAGACTTACAACCAGTAGCGCAAACACAAATACCAGCAGCAACATCAACTCCACCAGCGCAACGTCCTCAACTGCAACCGCATCCTCAACGGCGGCGGCGACTTTGTCGTCGTCGTCGTCGTCATCGTCAATGTCAATGTCACATGATAATAACCACACCAAAAGCCAAAACCCAACTCTCAGCACACTTAACAACAGCAACGCAAAGAACAGCAGCGGCAACTTACATCTGCAGCAGCAGCATCATAATCACCATCAACATCATTATCAGTCTCAGCAGCAGAGCACGACACACCACAGCTCCACATCAACACCAGCATCATCATCATCTTCATCATTATCATCCTCGTCATCTTCATCTTCATCATCATCGCATGGCGGTGGAGCTGGTGGTGTCGGTGGCAGCCTTAATGGTTGCAACGGCAGTGCAGTTAGCCGTTTATCGCAATCAACGGGCATGTCGCCGCGTGAGCTCTCGGAGAACGATGATCTGGCCACATCGTTGATACTGGATCCGCACTTGGGCTTTCAAACGCACAAAATGAACATACGCTTTAGGCCGCTTAAAGTGGACACCCAACAACTGAAGGCAATCGTGGACGATTTTATTCAGAATCAAAACTACGATGTTGCCATACAGCGCATATACGACGGCCCCTGGATACCGCGTCATCTTAAGAACAAAAACAAAATCTCCACAAAGCGCCTGCATGATCATGTAAGTAGAAAGTCAGGTTTATATGGGCTCTAGAAGGTGTTGATATTTACGAGAAAAAGATAAAGCTTATTACATAATAGCCTATCCATATATATTTTTATTTGAGTTACATTCTTGTGTTTCAACAACTGAATGGATATTATTTAGCTGAAGACACATAACTTGAACTGACAGCAAACGTCTTAAAATATGTATTCTTATTGACTGGCCCTGTCAAGTGAACACAGTATTGTGAATTTCTGCGTGGTATGATAAATCGGTCATTAAAATTAAAGTATAGTAAGGAATATCAACATCTTTAGAATGATAAGCCTGCCATAAATTTAATTACTTATAACCAAAGCAACTCTTTTTATCCATGCTGATCAGATTGTGCGATATTTGCGTGTGTTTGACAAGGACAGCGGCTTTGCTATTGAGGCATGTTATCGCTATTCACTGGAGGAGCAACGCGGCGCCAAAATCAGCTCGACAAAACGCTGGTCAAAGAACGAAAAAATCGAATGCCTCGTTGGCTGCATTGCAGAACTGACCGAAGCGGAGGAGACGGCGCTGCTGCATTCGGGCAAAAATGATTTCTCTGTGATGTATAGCTGTCGAAAAAACTGTGCACAACTTTGGCTTGGACCAGCTGCCTACATTAATCACGATTGTCGGGCCAATTGCAAATTTCTTGCCACCGGCCGTGACACTGCCTGTGTAAAAGTACTGCGGGATATTGAAGTGGGCGAAGAGATAACCTGTTTCTATGGCGAGGATTTTTTCGGGGACAGCAATCGCTATTGTGAATGCGAGACTTGCGAGCGACGCGGAACTGGCGCGTTTGCTGGAAAAAACGCTGCAAACCATGTTAACGAAGCTACTCTGGGCCTGACCAATGGATTGGGCTTGGGTCTCGGCTTGGGCGCTGCCGGCGGCGCCACTGGTGGTGGCTATAGGCTGCGTGAGACAGACAATCGCATTAATCGCATCAAGAGTCGGGCCAACAGCACGAACAGCACCTCCAATAGTAACAGCAACGATAGCACCAATGCCAACGGCAATACTAGCAATGGTTTGTCTACGCAACCATCAGCTGCGGTGCGTCCCAAGTGCAGCAGCATGGAGCTTAACGGTGGCGCAATGATGGACAGAAACAAGGTGCCAATTGTGGTTGTGTCGCCACTGACAATGAAGGCGTTGCGCCAGAAAGGCATGACCAAATACGATGCTGAAATGATAATGGCCAATGCGGCGTACCATCAACAACAACAAAAACAGCAGCAGCAGCAACACCATACGTTCCACCCACACCTGCCACAAACAGCAGCAGCAGCATCGGCAGCCGCAGCAGCTCATGTGCAGCAGCAGCATGAGGAGGCCAGTCAAGCAACGGCCATGCAAAAGCCTCAGGCAGCTGCTGAACTTAGCAATGGACGCGCTGTAAACACATTGCGAAAATCGATGCGCGTGAACAGCACCAGCAGCAGCATTTCCACAGCATCAACGGATGAACCGCTGTCCAGTTTTGGTAACAGCAGCAGCTCCACCACAACAGCAACTGCAACAACCTCAGTTGCGGCGCCAATAGCTGCACCAGTATCAGCACCAAATGCAAGTATTGGTAAAGCGCCAGTGGTGCTGGTTCCACGCTATAAGCCAGCAGCTCTTGCAGCCGTACTCCAACAGCAGCAACAACGGAAACAGCAGGAGCAGCAACAACAGCAGCTTCAACATCAGCAGAAACAACAACGCCAGCATCAGCGACAGCTACGTCGCAGCGAGCGTCAAACGCAACGCCAAAAGATGAATGAAAGCGGCAGCTCGGACAGCATGCCGCTGCTGGGTAAATATCTAACGGATAGTGAAAGCAGCGACACGGATTTTCAGCAACAACAGCACCATCAGCAACCCCATAAGGTTTATGTGTGCAGCGAGGCAGCAGCTGAAGCAGCAGCAACAGCAGCGCCGTCTCCGTCAATGGAGAAGCGCGTAACGCGCAATAGCGCTGGACGCGCAGCCGCCGCAGCGGTAGCAACGGAAACGGCAACAAACACAGCAACAGTAACTGCCATCAACAACAACAGCAGCAATAGCAGCAACTATAAAACAACGATTACAAATTGTAATAATTTAAATAGTAGTAATAACTGTAGAAATAATGTTAGCGGTAGATATAGTGATCGCAAGCAAAAGCCGAGCGAGCCAACAGCGACGGCTACGGCGACGACGGCATCGTTAGCAGCAACAACGTTAACGTTATCAAACAATGCAATGCAATGCATGCCGACGCCCTCGTCGTCTTATTGCTCGGCGGGCGAACAGCAGCAGCAGGCAACGGCAGCAGCGACAGCGAGAAAAAACCTCATGCCCAGTTTTGAGCATGTAACAAAGCATCATACAACAGCAGCAGCAGAAACTTCTGCTGCTGCCGCCGATGTCACCGCAGAGCCAGGTAAACAGAAACGCAGTCGTCGCGCTGCAGCGCTGGTTGCTGCACAGCACATACACTGCGAGGCCATTGGCAACATACAGCAACGCAAGCGACAGCCACAGCAGACAGCAGCAACAAGAACACCAAAGGCTGCAGCAATAGCTAAAATAAGCAGTAGCAGCAGCAGTGCTGTGGAGCCGCTACTTAAAACGCCCGAACGACGACTGAAGCTAACGTTGCGCATGAAGCGTTCGCCCATACTAGATGAGGTTTTTGAATTGGAGGAGCGGCGCCAACATGCGCTGCATAATGGCAACAGAGCCAGCGCGCACAGCATCAACACCAGCGCCGCATCAACTGCTGGCGATAGAAGCAGCAACAGCAGCGGCAACAATGCTTCCCACAATGCCAGCAGCAGTAGCAGTACCGGTATTGAGTATGAGATCTTGCGCATGGAGGGCATATCAGAGCATGGCAATGATGATGACGATGAGGACGACGATGAGGAGGAGGATGAAGAGGAACAAGAAGATGAAGAGCTAGAAGTTGATGAAGAGTATGGCGATGAGGAGCAGCAACTTGAATTGTTAGATCAAAGCGCTGCTACAGAGTGGCGCTATGAAAAAGAGCCGCGACGCCTCCGACGCAGCGGTTTAACAAATTTATCATACCCTCCGCCAGCACCAGTACCAATTCCTTTTGCAAGCAGCAACAACAGCATCTATGGTACTCCACAAAAGAAGAGACTGCGCTTGATTTTTGGCAATGAATCGCACACAATAGACATTCCACCAGCAACAATAACAAAACAAGCAATCACATCAACATCCTCAATAGGGGCAGGAAAAGCGACCGGCAGCGGCATTGATGAGCTCAATAGCAGCGGGGTCAGTGCAAGCGATGAATCCTTTAATGCTTCCTATGCGAGCAGCAGCAACGCCAGCGGCAGTGTTAGTGGCAGTGGCACCAGCATGACCGTCAATACTTCCTCGCTAAACAGCACGCCAACATCCACGGCTTCCATAGCTGACGAAGCAGCTGAAGTAGCATCAACAATAACAACAACAACGCCAGCAGTATCTTCTGTAATAACATCCATGGTGGCATTTGCAACACGACAGCCCGCAGCTGATTCGCCAACATCCACAACATCTAGCATTAATTCATTTCAATCGGCCTGCACATCAACAACCAATTTCTTTACACGCTCCAAGTCGCCCGCTTGCTATCAGCTGAATGGCAGTCGCAGCAATAGCAGCTACAACATGGCTTACTACCAACCGCAGCAAAACCAGCAACAGCAGCAGCAGCAACAATTGTGTAAATTTGGTAATAGCAGCAACAGCACCAAACGCGCTGCAGAGCTAACACAAGCTGTTGTCAGCAGTAGCAACAGCAGTAATAGTAACAGTAACAGCAACAACAGCAACAACAATAATAGTAGCCACAGCAACAGTAGCAACAATAGCTCAACAATAACAAGCAGCAATGGTGCAACTGGCGTACCGAGCAGTGGTTCTAGCTCGCACAGCTTTATGCCACAGGCTTTGACCATGACCAAGCACACATTTGGCACCTGTGCACTGGTGGCGCCAACCAGCTTTGCCGGTCTGCAACACCAACAGCAACAACAGCATCAGCAGACTCCAAAGCTAGCAACTGCTGAACAGCAACAGCAGCAGCATTTGCCGTCATCAACATCTCCGCTGCAACAGTATCATCATCATCACCATCAACAACAACAACAGCAACTACAACTACAACAACATAGCAACAAATAACCAACGACTGATCTCTACGCAAATTGACTGCGCTGCTGCCATTGCCAACAACAACAACAACAAAAACAACGACAAGAAAAAGAAAACAAACAACAAGACTTCATAAATGCGCTACGTCTGGCTGCCCTTGCCTGCTGCTTGCCTTACTTTAGTCCGCATCTGCAGGTGTGTCCCTGTCTTACTCTCTGAATGCCCCAGCATCATCAGTCTGGCAAACTTCTTATGCGTTAAGTGCCTAATTGTTTGTTTGTTTGTTTAAATAGAAACACACTCAGTAGAGAACAGTTGTACTTTCAGAATAGGTATTCAAAATAGGTAATTCGAAAGAGGATTTAAAAGCATTAGAATAGCATACAAACAAAAGCAAAAATCAAGAAAAAAAAAAAAAACGAATGATCAGCCAAACAATAACAAATATTTTTGCAAAACTTTGATTATACATTTCTATTTTGCTTTTCTTTCTATTTCTCTCTCTCCTCTCTTCCTCTCTCTTTCTCTCTTCTCTCTTGCCATTACAGATGGATATTTAAAGCATAAAAGTAGCAAAAAAGCGAGTGTTAAGCAAAGTGTTGATGTTGGTGGTAAAGATAATATTGATAAGGAGCAAGATGATGAGATTAATATGAATAATAACAACAACAATACCAATTATAATAATTATAATTATAGCGGCAGCAGCAGCAACAACAATTTCATAGTTAAAAAATTAAGAGTAGAATTAAAACGCATTGAAATCATGTACAGCTGAAATGAAACGAAACGCTTAACGATTTAACGGTTAACAATGCTACGCACCAACAACAACAAGCAAGAGCAACAGCAGAATCAGCAGCGCAGCAGCATCATCATCAACAAACAACAATAATTGGAACATCAAGGAATATTAACAATTGCCATTGGCAAATCAAAACTAACCCAACAATCACAAAATTTTCCAGATGTTCTCTCGCTCTCTCTCTCTCTCTCTCTGTCTCTCTCTATCTCTCTTTCTTTCTCAAAGTGAATATAGAGGCGAAGAATCGAGAAATATAATTTAAGAACGAAGAACCATTATCTTCGGCATGCCGATGATTACATACCCTTGCAGATCGAAATCCCCTGCTAACTTGTAATCACAAATTTTGAAAAATCCGACAGAAGTACTTCCTAAACTATGTGATATAGTGATCCTATGTGCAATTTTTTTGTTTTTTTTTTAAATTTTTTTCTGCGCAATGCAAGCATAAAAATAACATCATGGTAAATAAGAACTTTCGTTAATTTGTGAGAAAGTTATTCGATCCTGCCGTTTAATATATACAATACAAATTGTTGTTATTTCTTATTAAATATAAATATAATTTAGAAAATGTCATTATCTCAAAGATCATGAATATGAACAGTTTTTGGCATTAGAACTTGATATACTACTGAATGCAAGTTGGTCTGCAAGGGTGTAAAAACCTATAACAAAAGTTATATTCTAAACGCAATGCACACACATATACAAATAAACAAACACACATACAGACACAACCACAAACGCAGTTAGCAGCGGTTTTAGACGCCTTACAACTATAATTAAATTTATAAATTGAACAACAAATATATATATATATATATATATATATATATATTATGTGTATATGAAGATGAAACGATGGAAGGAATACAACAACAACAAAAAATAAAAACAAATCTTTTAAGTCAACAAGAAAGATGCAGAACAACAACAACAATAGCAGCAAACAATTATGAAAAACAATAGCATCAAAGCAATATATACAAACTCAATTTACAAAGCCTATAAATATACATAAATATATATAACAAAATATACATATATAAAAACAAAAAATAATTAATGCAAGCATAGGAAACCAAATTAAATTCACAACAAATTATTTGTAAATACAAAGAAACAAAAGCTAAAAAAAAACCTATTAAAATTATAAATTTAAAAAAAGTTATACATACATAAAAAAAACAAAACACGAAATCAACTTTAAAATAAACGCTGCAAAATTGGGAAAACTAATATATTATGACTTGTGTAAAATATAAAAAAAAGCACACAAACACAAATATTTATTGCAATTTATTTAAATGTATTTCTTTGATTTTGTTGTTGGATTCAACACACCCAAAAAATTAACTTTTTCCAAAACTTAAACAAAATCGATTGTACACGCAGACATATGCACACACATATGTATGTATGTATATGTATCAAGCAAAGCACTCGATATGCAAAAATTTAAAAGATTGTGTTATTCATTGCAACACTTACCTTTTTTTTGTAGTGTTCATGTTGTTAATCATAGTTTATTTTTAATAATTTAATTTTACGCATAGAACACATAAACATTAAAAAAAAATGATTTTGTATTCGGCCTACAAATCATTTTTGAATAATTTTTTTGTTTGCGCATAAGATTTATGTTTAACTGTAGCATATTAATTAGCAATTATACACACTATATTTACAAATACAATTTTATATATATACATATTACCAGCGTAATGCAGAGCGTGCTCCATTTGCTTTAAATTGCATTCAATGTATGTATCCCTGCCTCAGAGAAAGTGGCGCGCAATGTGTTAGTTTGGGGGGGTGTTAGGGAGGTGTTGATTCTCATACAGAAGTAGATTTTGAGACAATTTAATTAATTGGTCGGGTCGGGAGCATTAATGCACGCTGGCAATAGCTATTTTATTTGATTTAAACTTTTTTCTTAACATAAGAACATACACATACATTTATATTGATTCATATGTAAATGTGTTGTGTATTCTTTTGTAATGCACAACACCAAGAGCAGCAGCAGCAAACATTCATAAAAATAAAAACAAAACAAACTAAATAAATAAGGTTTAAATCCCTTCGACTTTTTGATCATTTATTCTTTCTCATTCCACAGCCACAGGATATAATGCAGAATTTTATTCAAATTAACTTAAATACAGAGCTTTTAGTCTTTATTTTTTTAACCCCGTCATGATACTGGACGCTGGTTGAGCGACGACAACTTGTGTGCACACATGCAAACATCAATACTATAATTGTTTATTGGTTTGCAGAAGGGATGGAATCTTAGATTGCAAATCGGGCAAAGTCCTAACCTTAATTGCATTTTGTTTTTTTTAGCAACGAGGTACCTTATTGTTCTGGACATCGCCTAATCATATTTCATTTATAGTTTTTATTATTTATTAAGGTTGCTTTTTTTTAAACGCTTTGTTGGTGAGGTTAATATAACTAGAAGCAAAATGTATTGATGTGAAACACGCGTTTTTATTTGTTTTGGCTCTCGATGTAAAGGGTCCGTTGTGTTTTTGTTGTGTGTGTGCGTGTGTGTGTGTGTCTGTGGGTAGCTATTGTCGCTACGATTAACGAGACCGGTAGTATGAGTTTATAGAAAATGATGTTTGTGTGTGTATTTGTGGCGTCAGTTAATATGTGTTGTGTTGCTGGCGGCATTAGTGGCCATACTTCTGGAAGTCCCATTCGCGATTGTCTAGTGGGCAGACCTGACGCGTCTTTAGCCAACGCGAAATGCAATGGAAGTGGAAGGCATGGTTGCAAACGCCCCAAGCAACGGTGCACTCCTCGCTGGTAGCAGATGCCTGATTGGCCTGACACTCAATACATAGATCCATTATATGATTGCGGCAAATAGCGCAATTATCCACAACGATATCTGTAAATTTGCAAATTTAGAAACGTTTTCAACCTTAGTCATTCATCAAGACTTACCCCAGGCCCAGAGCGCGACGGCGTTCCACTTTTGCAATAAGTAAACGATAACATAAAGAAAATAAGTATAACACGCTTACAATGACTTGGCTGATTCGCCATTTTCTTTTTTATTTTTAGCAATAATCAAATTACTTACCTTTTTTACTTCGAAACGCTTCTTTTCGCCTTTGCTGCTGCTTGACGGAACCTCAAATTCTTCCTCGTCGACCTCCATTTGATTCCTTTATATTTAGCTTAGACGTCTATTTGCAAAGTAAAGACAGCTTGGAATGAATGGTAAACGTTAACACAATCGAACAAATGGTCACATTGGCCACCAAACCATTTAGTATTTATCGATACTTTTTAGAACCGATTGGATCTATATATATCTTGGGTGTGCACAGCTTTTTTAATGCATTTTTTCCTACGTGCATTTTTTGCTGGATATGTCAGTAATTTCGTTCAACTTGGCTGGAACTGCCATCATATGCTCAACCTATACGTTCGGGTTTTAACGATAACCGTTTTTAACATTTTGCGGTATTTTCGTTTTCGTCACATACAGTAACACTGATTATTTTCATAGTAGCTGAAATTTGTTCAAACACACGTGTTTTGTTATTTTCATTGGAATTGGCTTTTTTAACTACTCAGTAAAAGAACGTGAAACAATTAAATGGAGTACGCCGAATATTCCGGTGTAAGCCCATTGGGCGCTGACAGCATCAATAATGTAAGTTCTGCAATGATATTATGCTGCGAATGTGGCGTTGCGATACAACCGAATCCAGCAAATATGTGTGTGACCTGTCTCAGGAATCATGTTGACATTACGGAGAATATACCAAAACAGGCGGTGCTACATTTTTGTCGCAACTGTGAGCGCTATCTGCAGCCACCCAACGAATGGGTACGGGCTTCTCTGGAGTCTAGAGAGCTACTAGCCATCTGTCTGAAAAAGCTGAAGGGATTAAAGGAGGTAAAACTGGTCGATGCTGGCTTCATTTGGACCGAACAGCATTCGAAACGCATTAAGGTCAAACTCACCGTGCACGGCGAAATCTCTGGCGGCACCGTGCTCCAGCAGGTCTTTATTGTAGAGTTTACGGTACAGAATCAGATGTGCGACGATTGCCATCGCACTGAGGCGAAGGACTTTTGGCGCTGCCTGGTGCAGGTTCGTCAGCGTGCCGAAAATAAAAAGACATTTTACTATCTGGAGCAGTTGATACTGAAATACAAGGCGCACGAGAACACGCTGGGCATCAAGCCGGAGCATGGCGGCCTTGATTTCTACTATGTAAGCGAGAATCATGCGCGTCGCATGGTTGATTTTCTACAAACAATGGTGCCCGCCAAGGTAACAACGTCAAAGCGTCTTATTTCGCATGATATACACAGCAACAACTACAACTACAAGTACTCGTGGTCGGTGGAAATGGCGCCCATATCAAAGGATAGCGCTGTCTGTTTGTCAAAGAAGTTGCGTCAGCAGCTGGGCAACATTTCACCGGTTTGTCTGGTAAATCGCGTCTCGAGCAGCATTCATCTTATCGATCCAATGACAGCACAAATCGCTGAGATAACCACTCAGCTATATTTCCGAGCGCCATTCGAGGCCATATGCAATCCAAAACAGTTGGTCGAGTATGTGGTCATGGATATTGATATCATATTTGACAAGGATCGTAAGAGTTATCCTGGTCAGGGTACTGTCTCTTTCAAGCATGTCCTGTGCGACATTTGGGTTGTTCGCGCATCAGAACTCGGCATCAACGATAATCCCATACACACACGCTCCCATTTGGGCCATCTTCTCAAGGTTGGCGACTCTGTGATGGGCTACAACACAGGCGAGGCGAACATCAACGACGCCGAATTCGATAAATTGTCACCGGAACAAATCCCAGATGTGTTACTCGTGCGAAAGCACTACGATCGCCAGACGCGTCTCAACCAACGACTGTGGAAGCTCAGGCATTTGGCTGATGAGGCTACCGATGAGCGAAGCAAATATGACTATCACGAGTTTCTTGACGACATCGAGGAAAATGTCGACATACGTGGCCAGATAAACATTTATCGTGATAGCAAGAAAGCAATACCTGTCGACTCGCAGCCAGACAACGCCGATGTTCCACAGATAACGCTTGCCGAGATGCTTGAAGATATGACCCTCGAGTGTGCTGACGATGATATGGGCGATGCCGATGCTGGCGAGGAGCTGCAGCAGTCGGAGCCTCAGTTGTAGAAAACTATAATTTTCATTTTAATTTATGTATATGTACATATATATTTTTGCAGAATAAAAAGAAAATTTAATGTAATTGACATAAGCTGCCTTATGACACAATCAATATCTGAACATGCCACCTTCAAAACGTAGCTGGAGAGGTGCTTGCTCAATTGCTCAGATGCTTTTTTTTCGAAAACTTCATGCAGCTTATATGGATCCATACCATTGGAATGATGTAAAAAAAAGTGCGATTTTATTTATTTTATTGAATTTAATTACCATAAAAGGTTTAGTTTAAGATCTGATTAACATGTAGTATATTCGGTCCTTCATTGTACCCAATTTTTCATTAGAAAAATCAAGCTCTAAACAAAAGTCAAATTTAAAACGAACTAAGTGGTTCTGCATTTAGAATAGCTCTTAAAATCGCAATACCAACGTTCTTATGAGATCTTTGTTAAAATCAGGCTCTGTATTATACCTCTGCTATAAGATCGATCGAATATATATATAAATATATTTAAAAAAAAAAAAAACTGTCTTTAAGTTTTTGGCATTTCCTTCCATTCCGTTTCAATAATGTAATTTTGTTGATTTAGAAGTTTTAAACATAGGACAATGTTAATTTGTTTTGCCAAAAATTAAAATGATATTTGAGCTTGGTTTCTTTTTTTTAAACATATCTGAGCATTGAGCAAGCATTCCTTAATATGCAAATTAACTAAGAAAAATAACAGTTAAAAGATTTTTGTTGCTAGATATTTGGATAATACTTGACTTGAATTTGTAGTTAACAATTTTATAGATTTGATTAGTGGCACTTTGTGTGCTATGAAATCGCATCACAAATGGAATCATTTTGATGCAATAGCATTGATTAGATCTCACTGGCTGATAACAGATGCATTTAACTAAGACTAATACATATACAGTGCTGATAGTAAATAGCCTGCGTGTGAGTATGTGTGTCCTATGCTTTGTACTTGCGTTTGGACATTATTTGCTCAAGCCTCTACAGTGGCGTCTAGGATAGCCCCAGCTTGGGCTTCTCCTTAAAGAAGTAAACGTCATCGCAGTCACAATGCTGTGAAGCCTCCAGCTCGAGCAGCACCCGCTTAATGATGGGCAAAATATGCTTGCGTGTGGCCTGAATGTTATGCTGCCGCAAAAAGCATCCGCCCAAGAAGTTAATCTCCACTTCGTGTGGTTTTAGCTGCAAGGGCGGCGATTTTGACTCAAGCAATGCCAGGCGCACGCGCTCCACTAAATGCGTTTGACCTGTCAGCGAGATGAGCGCCAGATCGCGCTGCACCCGACCGCCGCCGCCAGGTTGGGGTGGCACAAGCATGCCCAGCATAACCAGCAGATTGCTGCCCGCGGCAAACTGTCGTATTGCATCTTCAGCATCATTCTTTTCTATAAAATCACGCGCTAGCATTGGCAGACCAGCCATTGGAACTGTATGGCGCTCAGTTTTCAGTTGCTTCATATCCTTGCGCAAAACATCTGTCAGTGTTAGCTTGCTTATGTCGGCGCGTGCCGCGACCAACTCATCGAAAAGCTGGCGACGCCGTTGCCTATTCTCGTCTTCATCGAAATCGTCGCTATTATTCTGCAGTAGCTCGAGCTGCTCAACCATTGTCAAATCGCGTGCGCAAAAACGTTTGGCTGCTGGCGCAAAATTAATAGTGTCCAGCAGAATGGTTGCATAAAGAAGCTGTGTGACCCGATTGGAGCGTGGCTGCTTCTCAGCCAAATAGCGTTCCCCAACGAGTGTCGTACAGGAACCAAGCTCAGGCTCAATGTGCCGAACACAGTGTGGAGGCAGCAACTGCAATACTTGATTCTGTTCCAAAGGCCTATGATCGAGTATTTCGACGACATTGGCAGTAAATTGGCCAATATGGTGGTCAACGAGTATGACATCAATATCACTGGCCAACTGTTCCGGCAGATCGTCACGAAAGAGCAGCATTTCCTCATTGATGTCGCACTTGTTGAACATATGCCCCACCTCGGTTTTGAGCGGATAATCAATGCGCGGTATATTAAGTACCGGCACATAGTCGTGCTCCTGCTGCCGCTGAGCGTAAATGAAAGCTAGCGTCACGGCCGACACGGCCGAGTCTAGATCGCACGACTCATTACCAATTACCAAATGCAGTTTCCTTCCGCTGCCAGTTGCCGTCTTCTCGATGACATACTGCAAGGGGGTAAGGGAAGATAACATATGTACTCAAGCAAATATGAAACCAGAAAATGAACGACTTACGCGACTTAGCGTTGCACGAGCTTGCATCAGAAAACGCAAAAAACACATTTTCTAAGCACAGACAGCGCCCAGAGCACACAATTACATGAAATAAATAATAAGCTGCAGGAATGCGAAAGCTACAGTTGTCAACGAATTAATCGAGTGAGTGTACTCGATAATTTCAAAACAAAATATATCGATAATAGATGATTAAAAATGGCTTAAGCCCAGCACATCGTCATAAGCGCATAAATTTGACAACAGACTTTGCTCGTATTAACACGTAACGGCCAAAATAATCGTTAAAGTTATATATTATGCGGATATATGTACACATATATAGTTCTAAGCTTACTAAACATTGTAATGTAATCAATAAAATTATTATAACAAGCCTAATTTTGGGAACCGCCAATGCTGACAGGCGGATTTTGCGAGTCTTTTTGCTTTAAACTCTTTTCGAAGCGCTCAAATTCCTTATTTACCACTTTGTCAGCCTCATCAAAGACCTGTTCGACAGACTCAACCTCTGGTATATAGAATTGCAGCATGTTTTGTACACCATTCTTTAGTGTTACAATGGAGCTGGGGCACGATGAGCATGACCCCTGCATTTTCAATTTAACAACGCCATTGTCGTAGCCCATGAAAACTATATCGCCACCATCCTCTTGCACTGTTGGCCGTATGCGCGTGTCTAACAGTTCTTTAATCATCATCACAGTCTCGTCATCGTCTTCAAGTATTTCTGTATCTGCATTGGGTCGCGCCTCGTGTAGAATGGGCAAGCCACTGGCAAAGAAATCCATGATGACGGCAAAAACTTCCGGCTTTATCAAGCCCCATTCTCCACCTTCCTCCTTTGAAATGGTAATGAAATCAGAACCAAAGAATACAGCACGTACGCCTTCTACACGAAACAATAATTTAGCTGCAATAGAACAAACATTTAAATCAAACACGTTATCTCTTACTAAACAAACTTTCTTACCCAATGGACTGCAATGGGCAGTGGTGCTACTGGGAAAGTCGTAAGTATTGCCCGTGCCGAGCACCTCAACTCCAGGCAAGAACTTCAAACTATCTGGATTTGGTGTGTCCTGCGTTTGAATAAACATGCTGCGCTTCGTTATCTGTAGTCCCATTACTGGGACAGCTCCTATACGCTGCTGAAGAAGCACCTGTTGATTTTTTGGACCCACAGCAAGAGATGAATATGTGTTACGTGCCGATGACGACGCCGACAGAGCCATGTGCCCATAGTCCCTAGATGCATGTTGACAGCTAGCAACAAACTAGAATTTAATCTCTCTGTCTTAGCAAATTTATTCGCCACTTACATTATTTGGCATGCGCCAATGCGTGTATTACGCAAAGTGTTTTTTGCAGCGTATGAAATTAATTTCGACATTTTGCGTATGTAATCTTTTTGTTGTAATCGATATAAATAAGCACACATACACTTACGTATGTACTAACAATGCATCAGCTGATTTTTCGAATGCTGCCAGACAGCTTCAATAAATATTCGCCTACATACGTCAACTTTCGTTTTAACGATAGTCTCAATTGTTATAATTATTGTATGACAGTATTTTGAATTAGAAAATAAAAGCAAAAATGTTTCTGCACTGCTCAAAATGATGTTGGCCAGTTAGCAATGACAAAGTTTTCTTTTAACTATGCAAAACATCTCTAATACTTTAATTATAGTCAAAATCTTCGCAGCTTGGCAGCACAGTTATAAGATAATGTAATTGAGGAATTTATTTAAATAGACAAATTATAAAGATAAGTGTAATTTTTTGGCCCATCAAATAATTCAGCTTGGTGCATCCATAATTAATTTTTCGTTTTTTTTTTTTTGTAAATCCCCTTGCGGTGATTACAAATCAGCTCGGAAGAAGCTTTTTGTTTATTTATTTAGGTTAAAACTTCGATAATTGTTTATTAAATTGTAGTATTACAATCAATGAATGGAAAAACATACTGAGTGTAATTAAGTGCATTAATGTATTCGGTTAAGTTTTTATGCACGCCTGTATTCTAAAGTTTAAATAAATAATAAAAAAAAAGTCTACACAATTTGTTGTTTCTCAATCCGAAGACTCATTTGATAGTATTTGTCTAATACTCCTCGTAGGCGAAGTTTGTGTTGAATAGAGTGTTGCACACATTTACAGCCACATTGCGGCGTGCAATTTTTTTGGAACGTCCATTGGCGACAAACTCCTGATTGTCCACAATAACACCCAAACGCTGCATAACATTTGGCTTGTCGCCGACGGAACCATCGTCTATATAAGTGAGTCCAGGACGCATCTGTAAATTATGTGAAAAATTAGTACAAACTAGTCTCCAATATTTTGTTGTTTGTTCACTTACAACACATAGCAATGTGGCTGGATGCATTGTTTCCCAATTGGGTGGCAGCTCCGTACGTACAGGCGGTTTTTTTGGCTCCTTTGGTATTGGAGTAGCAGCTGCAGTTGGCGAATTTGGATTAGTCTGCGGAGCAGATACATTTACAGCATTTGGGTGCATTTCGGGCACAACAAAGCCCTCCCGCTCCCATTCAGCGAACAGCTTGTAAATGGCAAACGATGCCAAATTCAACATGGGCACATCGTCCTCCGGTGAACTTTCATTAGCTTCCGGCACTTTATTTTCTTCCACCTCCATCTCCATTTTCTTCATACGAGGCGTCATTCTAGCTATTATGTAATCACGCAGAGCCTTCTCACAAGCTTGATTCTTTGCGGCCATCTTCGACTGCCCCTTGCCCTCGTACTGCACGCCGTTAACAGTAGCAACAGCGGTAAAACCACCATCCGGATTGCTATTAATTGTGAAGTCACTAATGTTAATACCCTTCACCTCATTCAGGGCCATTAGAGCATTCTTTGGCAGCATCGACTTGCGCAGCTGCCGGTTCTGGCGCAATTTCTTATCGCGAGTCCTTTCTATAAAATGTAAATCCAAATAATTACATAAATATATGTTTTTTAAAACCCCATTTTTAATATGTAGCAAATACGCACCCGAAGACTTCTTGCGCTTCTGAAAGATTTTTTTAAATGAAATTCTTCCACCAATATCGACATCCGTGGCGTTATTAGAGACGGTATCTGATACCTCCTCCATAACGGTATCTGAACAGGCCACTGGCTCCTCCTTTACTATTATTGGCATAGGCAGCGTTTCAACAGGAGGAGTAGGTGCTGCTGGTGCCGCAGCAACAGGTGGAACAACTAATGGCTTAGCCGGTACATTGGGATGCTATATAATAAGGTTAAATATTGTTAGTTCATGACTTTGGGCAGCAGGTAGTTGTTTTTATATTATTTAAGTTTCAAAGTTCGTAGGGAAATATGAAATATACTTATTGATAATTATTAAAGTCAGGCTAAACATCATTTGTTTATTTAATATTATGGAACTTAAAGATTGTAAGAGCTAAATACTTTAAATCAAGAACTTTTCCGTTTCAGAGTTTTATAATATGAACAATTATAACTCTTTTTTTTTGTGTTTTATAGAAAATTTTAAGAATTTTAATTTTGTGTCAAGTTAAATACAAAATTTAAATATCTTACTGCAATAAAAAAATGTTAATTCTAAAAATAATAATCTTAATGATCGTCCAAAAAATTATTTTATTGTTAGCTTAAGCTATGAGCACTTGCAAACAATTGCTGTGCCCGACTTGCTTATGCTTATTTATGTATACCAATCTCGAAATGTCTTACATGCCATTCAAAGGGATCTACTACCGGCGTGGTTGTAGGCTTTTATCGCAGCACGTGTGCCGGCGGTTCTACTAAAAACCATAGTTCAGGAATAGCCATGACCATTCCTACAACTCAAAGTGCCCAAACGAATCATGCAGACGCACTGCTCCAACGTAACCCATTCATTGTTAACGTTATTCATTCAAATGCTTAACACCTGGCGTCATTCATAGCTACCAACCACAGCACCCCCGAGGATACTGTGGCAAGTCACCTTTACTGTCGGCCAGTCATGCTTGATTTTGGGTGCCCAACATTTGATCATTTCGTATTGGAGCTTTTTTTTTTTTGCCTCGTTTGGGTACTTAAGTGAAGTAAATGAGCATAGCTATCTAACACTAAACTAATAATTTTAGCTACAATTTTGGGTGAATTGATTTTCAGTAGCCCTAAAAGTAACCAAAATCGCAAATACGGCTATTATGTTAAATTGCCCAGGACTCTATGTATGCGTGTGTGTTTAGGTATCAGCATCGAGCTGTGGGAGGGGTGTGGACAACGCTGGGCACTTGCGATTAAAGAAACTATTAATGGCTATTGCAAATAAAAACACAATTGGTTTGAGACACACATTTTCAATTTGTGCGCTGTAAATTATATAAATAAAAATAGAATTACTATTATTGCAAAAAAATTGTTGTAAATGTGATATACAGTTCGAAATGATGAATACACACACACATATGTATGTGTGTATGTATTCATGTATTGTATGTATGTACATACATACGAGTGTTGCGAAAAAATATAGATACATACATATTTCCGAAAACACTGAATCTGTTGGTAGTTTAAACAAAATTGCAAATCTATTCCATACTATCAGGTAGATGTACATACATATTACAAATTTTATGTATGTATATCAATATTGAAAACAGATTCAACGTTTAATACAAAAATGTATGTATGCACATTCATATGTACATTGCAAATATCCATGCATTTTGTGTATGTACCAAAGTTTGTATGTACGTACATGTGTTAAAAATGTAATGGACAAATAAGTTAATATACGGAAAGACGCAGTCATAATGTATTCATAGGAATGAATACAATATGTACTTACAAGCAGAATGGTATGAAATTTTTAAATGGCCGCTGATGGGTCAATAGGTAATGCAATTATGGTGTACATTTTGGTATATCCATATAACTGCTTGCATTAACATATGTATTCAAAAAATATGCAACTTACGTAAACACCTCCCGGAACAAACGGTTTGTTAGCAACGTTTCTGCGCATTGTTAATAATTTTACTTTAGAAAATTAATGGATTGCAAATATTTTCACCCCGACGGCTTTCAATGTTGACAGAAGAAAAGCTATGTGCCGTCAGTCAATCGATGTTACACGTTATACGTAATGCGTCATATTTATCGATAGTGCGGCGTCTACCAACACTTGCAAAAACTCTCTAGGCAGTGTCTGGCCACACTGTCACGTCCACGTAGAAAACAAACGGACAACATTGTCGACGTGCATACCTTAATTTAATATTTAAACACATAACGACATGCTATAAACGAATATTAATAAAGGACCAGCTGAATGGTAGGCGCACAGGGAGTGACACTGGGCCGCTGACACTGACCATAGCTACAACAGCTTATAACACAACAAGTATTTTCAAAATGTTGGGTGGCAAGCGCACAAGTTCACGTCATGTTGCAGTCGTTTTGTTGATGTGCCTTTTTTGGTACGTGATCTCGTCTAGCAATAATGTCATTGGTAAAATGGTACTCAATGAGTTCCCATTCCCCATGACTGTCACCCTCGTCCAACTGTGCAGCATCACGCTCTATAGTGGGCCATTCTTTAATTTATGGCGTATACGCAAGTATCAGGACATACCACGTTCATATTACATGCGACTTATTGTTCCGCTGGCCATTGGCAAGCTACTTGCTTCGGTCACGTCGCATATATCGCTATGGAAAGTGCCCGTCTCCTATGCGCACACAGGTAAATACATTAAAAAAAAAATGTATTAATTTATAAAGTCGTGAGCCCACACGTCATCAATGTTCTTTGAAGTTAAAGCAACGATGCCACTTTTTACCGTTGTTCTGACGCGCGTGTTCTTTGGTGAGAAACAGCCCACGCTCGTGTACCTGAGTCTATTACCCATCATAACAGGTGTAGCGATTGCGACAGTAACCGAAATATCATTTGACATGCTTGGCCTGATAAGCGCACTCATTTCCACAATGGGCTTCTCAATGCAAAACATTTTCTCCAAGAAGGTAAATCTGTCAACAGTCAAGATCACAAAAATAATCCAAAACTAAACTAGTTTCTTATGTTATATGTATACTTATATATACTTTAGGTGCTTAAGGATACGGGAATACATCATTTGCGCCTGCTGCATCTCTTAGGAAAGCTATCTCTATTAATTTTCCTGCCTCTTTGGCTTTTCGTAGACAGCTTGGCTGTTTTCCATCATTCGGTAATTGTAAGTATTTTAGTTGTTCTGTACAACGAGTCTTGATACGCATCTTAATACCATATTTTGTTTGTTTGCGACCTACAGAAAAATCTGGATTATAGGGTAATTGCGCTGCTCTTTACCGATGGTGTTCTAAATTGGATGCAAAACATAATTGCCTTTAGTGTACTTTCTCTGGTATCGCCGCTAACCTATGCGGTTGCTAGCGCTTCAAAGCGCATATTTGTGATTGCAGTTTCGCTTATAATACTGGGTAATCCAGTTACATGGGTCAACTGTGTCGGCATGACGCTGGCCATAATCGGTGTACTGTGCTATAATCGTGCCAAGCAAATTACAAGAGCTCGGGAACTACCAACGAGCGTACATAGCAATCACATTAAGTACACACCGCTCAACGATTCCTACTATCGCAGCCCAATGAATGGCAATGTGGGAAATGGACTGCACAAAATGCAAACAACAAGCTCTTCGACCGTTACAATGCCAATGACAATGCCATCAACCAGCAACAGTTTGCTGGCAAGTGGCAGCGGTATGCCAGGTGCAAGCAACACGCGCCTGCTTTTCGTTTAGTTGTATTAGTTAATTTAATTGTATTACAGCAAAGCTTGTAATGTACCATATGCTTGACACTTTCCGCTCCCATCCCACCTCACAAGCTTGTCTCGATCTTTTTGAATCGCGTATGCGCATTCATCAAAATAACATCATGATAACAAAGCCTCTTATCAGCTTCAACTATCAATATGGCCAACCTAAATAGAACAGTATTCTATATTCAAAACAAGTGTAACCATTCACTTAACCTGCTCTCTGTCCCTCTCCATCTTTCATTTTGCTTTTGTGTTCTTCTGTGTATGTTTGTTCAGCTCCCATCAAGACCTGTCCCAATCCAATATTGTAAATTATTGTATGATATAAATATGTATGTACGTGTGAAGCGGTATGTAAATAATATAAAATCGAGACCAAACCCAGACTGGCTTAGCCTCTATTGCCGCTAGAGAATTAATTTTGTTTTCAACTTTGAATTTGATTAAGCCCTAATAGTGTATTTACAACAAAAGAAAACAAAAAAGATCGAAGCGCATAGTAATGCGTAATAAAATTTTTGATCGTGTACATAGGCATATACTACATAGATATACTTGCGTACTACGTTCTACGTACTATGTAAAGCACTTTTGATTTTTTTACTTGACGTTGCCCCCCAACCTCAACCACTTATAGCTTAAAACCCTTAATCCTATACAGGTATTTTTTGGTAACGCATTAATTGCGTGAGGGCAAAAGTTTTATCCACTCGTTTACGATACCCTTTTGGTAGCCAATGCGGGTAAGTAATGCCTCCGAACGCCAATTGTTGGACACAATCCATGCGGTGAGCGTGACCTGTTCCCGTTTTGCTATTAGTTTAGTCATCGCTGCAGCTAAAAGACTGCCAAGGCCACGTCTTTCCGCCTTAGGCAGCACCTGGAGCATGCTGCAAGTGGCAAAACATTAAGTACATGTTTGTGTAACAGTTTATAGCTAGAAACATACCCAAGACCTGAGAAATCGTTTTGGAATATCCAGGCGATCAGCTCGCCAGTGTCGCTACGACAGGCACCCAGCGTTCGATTGTGTTCAATTAAGACACGGATATATTGTAGCGATCCTTCACCCTTGTTGGGCCACATTGCATGAACCATGGCCGCATCTTCAACGCTCAGGCGACGCAGCTCAAAGTCCGATAGCAAATCAGGTACATGGACCACCCGTGCATCCTCATTAGCCAGCACCATGCCATAACACTGACGTGCTTGGATGCCCGCCGCTCCCTTCCTAGTGGCCAACTCCTTGACGCGTGCGCAAAAGTCAAGATCAACATTAGTGATCAATGCACCATTGGACCATTGAATGCGGTTAGTTTGCTCCAGGCAGGCAAATAGCTCGACTGGGTCTTTTGACTGCCACGAAAAGAACGACACGCTTTGCACAATGTCCTGGTGCAGGCTCACATAAGTGCCATAAACTCGAAAATCACCCAAACGATGAGTATAGAATCGTTTGCGCAATGAAATGTACGCCTTGTCGTCCCGGCTTATGCCCGCGGCGTCCAGCTGGTGATCCCATTTACGCTGATTGTACAGCAGAAGGTAATGAAAGTTAAGTGCACCATATTTGTCGCTATATAACTGCATCAGCTCATCGATTTCGCTATCGGTGAGCGGACGCAAAATATCCATATCCTTATCATCGGCCATTTCGATTGGACTTCTACCAATCTTTGGTAGGTTAGCGATTAGAGATATTACACACAAATCGCAAATCCCAAAAAAACAGCAAAGCTGCGTGTCTCGACCGTTTAAGTCGGCTGCTTATCTGCTTCTAAGCACAAACAAAAATAAATTTGAGCAAGAAAGCGAGAGCGCACGGTCGACACGAGCAAAGACATTTAATTAAAAACCGTCTGCACATGCTATCCGCTATCGCGCTCGCTCACACTTATTGCACAGTGGGTTCCTGAGAGCGTCAGCATGAGACGGAAAAGCTCTAAAAGCTTTTCTTCCCAATAGCACCGTCTTTATACTTTAATGTCTTTGACTCAAGTTGAGTCAATCGACAGCCGAACAGTGCTGCCAGAAACTCCGAAGCAAAAGTTGCTAAATGCAAAAAAAAAACTGCCAAACCATTTAAATTCCAAAGGAACATGTTTTCTTAATCTTAAACAATTATATTAACATTGGTTTAAAGAATACTCAAAATTAAATCATACTCTTTAGCTTCGACCATGGCAGTGTAAGAATTTTAAGACTAAACCACTTAATGGGTGGCGGATTTGCAATACAAGTAATAATTTGCCAACAATATTATATTAAGTTCAAACCAACAATTTAAAAAAATACTTAAAAACATAATATTTAATTTTTTGCTTAACGTATTTATTAAAAAAAAAATATATATCCAACAATTTAAAAAAATATATATTATACATATAAATATTAAGATAACTACATTTATGTTTCTATAAATTTATGCATCTCTTTGCTCTTCTTAACTTTGTACAACTGAAAGCTTAAAGTGTTAAGTTTTTAACGCCAGCGGCTGAACATGCTTTGGTTCAATGGGCCATTGTCATCGTGGCTGCACCACAGCGGTCCAAGCCGAAATTCTGGCGTATACGCTCCAAGGCAGCTTGGCTGAAGCCGCGCGCAAGGAGCTGCGTCTCCGCCTGTGCGATCACATCGCGCATAAAGTCCAGTGCGCCAGCGCTCTGTGTCAGCTGGCTGCAGACGAACTTGTGGCGGAAGCGTAGTTTCGCCTTCTTGATTTTGTTGATGTAGCGCGACTTGCGACAGGATTCGGCACGCTGACGTTGTGCATCACGGCTGCTGGGCATCACCGATGGCTTTTCAATTTGGAGCTGTTTTGTCTCTGTTTTGGTTGGTGGCGCACGTCGTTCCACCACAATGGGATTCTCGATAAGCATCTGATCCACATAGCGCTGCTCCTCGTCGGCATAGTGCGTCTTCAGATGCTGCAGCTCCACGGCAACCAGTTCGTCAATCTGCTCTGGCTTATTGGCAATCAGCATTGATGGCATTTTCACTGGCTGCACTGCACAAAAGCCATGCGCCGTTGTGGCATAGCGATGCCCCAGCTGGGTATAAAATTTGTGAAGATAAAGATTGCTTTGTTCCATCGTTGTTTGTTACTTCTCTCTTCTCTGGTCTGCTCGCCCCGAAATCAGAACTGCAATTGCTGCCTCTACTTGTCGGCACATCGCTTTTATAGCGGCAACAGCAAAAAATTGGTAGCTGACCTGCAAGCACAATCAGTATTTGCAAACCTTTTATGAATAAACTTGCCAACAATTTTATGATATTGTTTGTCAGCCTCTTGGCTGAACCACATGCAACGCCCTTAAACTACCTGTTATGAACTGACCTGAACTGACCGACAAAATATGTAGGTAACGTAAACAAACGGATTAACGCGACAGCGTCCTTTCTGACCTCATTGACGTTAACTTTCATCACAAAATATAAGTATAATATAAAATATGCCAATAAATTCATGAAAAGGACAAATAGTCCATAATATTAAAATATTTTTATGTTTCGGCAATTGATAACAATTTAATCGTGTTGCTGCAGGCTACTTGCTTACAGACAACATCGGGGTGGGCAGAGAGACACGACCACGATAAAGCGGCTCAGCCATAAACCAATCAACTATTTTGCCTGTGCTGGCGTTGCTACCAGCAGTGGGTTAAACCCAATGGCGATGTCTGCATCTTATTGACTGGCTGCAATTGCTTTGGCAACACTGGCAGGTAGCCATTGGGAAGTTCTGCTCTATGATACTGGACCAGAAAAGTGATACTATTATAATCTTTATATAGGGATAGTAAAGGTGACTTTCGAGATTCAAAGAAAAAAATCGCAAAAAATGTGCAACAGTTTGAGGCAACAAGTATGAAGCTATTAATAGCTGTGCCTTAATACCTGTTTCAGATAGTTTTTTATCTTAATTATTGAAAAATTTAAAATATTACTGAAGTTACGTATATAAATATATTTATCATTTTTAGTTTATATAGTTTCAGAATGTAAGAACAAATGGAATATTCTGTGCAATTCATATTCGAGACATCTTCGGGGAGAACGTAACAAACAGTCAGGGTCTAGCGGTAGGCAAAAGAAGAAATGGTACTTTTCTGATGCTATGGCATTTTTCAAAAAATACGTTCATCAACATCGGTCTACTACCAGCAGCATGCGCGATGTCTTTGAAGAAGCTCTTTCGACCATATTTTGGTTTTCAAATTTAATATTTGCATTGCAACTTCCAATCTCTTAATTTTGTCCGTTACTTAACATAATGTTGTGAAGCATGCAACATGCCATGGTTATATGATAAGCCATTTGCTGTTTTCGAATTACGATTAATGGAGTGAAAATGTCAGTAATGTACCGTACTTTTTTTTCCGCTACATGCGCCCCATTCACGCTCATGATCCAGGAGCGATCGCGCTAACAAAGAAAAGTGTCGGTAGCAGGTAAATGCTCCTGAAGCAAAACTTCCTGGTGACCGCAGCCATTTTGAATTAATTTGTTAGGCCACACAGGCAGCTGGACATGTTGCTGCCTGTTTGCAGCCGAAGAAGCGTTCATGTGCGGGTAGAATATAACACAGCAATTAAATTAAATGCCTTCGGCTTTACAATAATAAATCCTCCCGAAACAATCCCACAGAGAATTAACTGTTTTGCGTTACTTTATCTTCAGGCAAGCCATTGTAATGATGAAATAATGGGATAGTTCTGTAACTTTTGATTCTGTCACTCATAACGAAAAGCCGTGCTTAAATTAAGTTTAAAATTCATTCTTGATTTAAGTGCAGGAAGTGCAATTACAAAAAACTTGAAAGTTATTTTGTAACAAGGTCGTTTTATTATTAATTTATACATATATAATACACAATTATATATATATCACGCTTAAAACTGATTTAGGCATGTCATTCAAAGACTTTATTACAGTAAATTTAAAGGAAAAATCAATTGTAAAAATTTCGAGCTTCATACAAAGAATCTCAAGGGGACAAGTAAAAACTTCGTTATAGAGAAAATACGTAGTATGGAATGGGTTTTTCATTGAACCTAATTGCAGTGTTCTGGAAATTAATTCGTAGAATAGAAAAGATCGTTACACAAAACTTCGTCAAATAGAAGTTTGACTTTATTAAGTTACATTGAAACAAAAAGAAGAAATTTAAAACTAAAAAAGTCACCAAACATACTACATTTAAAAATGTTTGGTAGCAACTTATGTGCTCACACTTGGCACAGTTTGCTCACTAAATTTAATGGAACGAAGAGGCAGGAAAGTATTCCAGGTTGGGAGCAGAGACTCTCCTAATAGAACTCAGGCACGCCAAATATCTCTTGGCTTGCTACAATTTCAAACGATTTATGCAAGTAACATTTATGCGCCAAAATAGTCTCTGGTCTTCTAACATGACACTGTAGACTGTCACCAAGCTAAGCTAGGAATAGCTACATATGTATATGCGACATCTGCAGTTTTTTTTTTTTACATGAAACGAGAATGCGCAGCCTTAACAAGGAAAATAAGTAGTTTTCAAGGAAAACAACACAAGCACATCGAAATTAGAAATCATTGATCCACCAAAAATACTCGCTTTTTTCAGGACCTGGGTCTAATGGTAAAGCTATAGGCCAAGAAGAAGGCACAATAAACCTCTTAGGCGGCAGTTCATTCGTTCCCCAACAAAATTATATTATAAGACAGATTATTTTCTAGCATTCTATCTTTGGTTGTGAATTACAAGTTGAAGTTCAAATTTTAATGTTTATTAATAACTTAAAGGATTATGAATAGGTTTTTCTCGAGTTAGAAACTTCTTTCGCCTTGTTCACAACATATTTTTAAGTAAACTAAAGATGTTTTTTGCATTTTTAATCTACCCTTTTCATACAAAATGTTATCGTTATCTTACATTTATTAAAAAATAAAGAGTTATAAGCATAAATAAATAGAAAATGTTCACTTACTAGTAACGTGCCTTGAGTTATACAAGCTAATATTCGCAGAAGTTCAATTGTTTATAAATTGAACAAATAATTTCTATTGCACCATTGTAGTATACAATTGAGTGGGTAGGTATTTGTACATGTTCCGCCTTATGCATTTTCAAATGGAACAGTGTCCGGAATGTCTAGAGTAGATTAGCCAGAGCAACCGCGGCAGCCGCAATGAACGCATTCAACAATGCGACCCTCTTCCAGTTTGGACTTTGGCACACGGCAAATACAATTGGTGCCGAAATTCGTGTCGCGCGTTTGTATGCAACGTAAGCAGCAAAGATTCTCATAGCCGGCCTTCTTCCACTTGGCTATTAAATTGCTGTCGGCAATCTTTTCTTTCAAACAATAGTCGTAGAGTTCGCGGCTGATGGCCTTGCGGCGATAGAATAGGTCGTAAATGTAGCGAGTCTTCTGGTGATGTATCTTGAAGATGGGCCATAATGATTCTGTAATGCGCTTGCCTTCATGCGGTTCCGTTTCAGCTGCAAATTAAATATATAACATATACATACGTTTATTTTACTGACGGGAAACATTCGGCATTATTAAATATGTACCTTCGCGCATTTTTTGTTCCAGCTCCTCCAGCGTAGGTTCAATAAGCTCCCAACCATCTGGTGGTGGCTTGCGGCTGTGACGAACTTTTGGCATTATTGATTAATTTAAATATTTAAGCAATTGAAATAATGAAATTAATCAAAACTCTTAGAAAAATTAAATGCTTCGCAAACAGCTGACGAATACAAGCAGTGTTGCGTGCTGTAAAATACGGAGTTTTTGACCTATCGCATAACACAATAGTTTGTCAGAGCTGCAGCAATAGCATCGATAAATGGTACGAGTATCGATAATAGCAGTAGTTGATTTTCCATTTTCAGTGTATATGTAATCGTAGAAGTAATGAGTTGATTGTTTTTGTTATTTTGCGTTCCGACACAAGCGTGTTATTGCTATTGTGCTATTTATTTATGCATAAACAAATATATATATGTATAAATATAACACCTAGTTCGTGTTGTTTATCAATTATCAATTGTTACGCACAATAAGTGGATTATCATCAATAAATCGTCGCAAACGCTGCCACAGCCAAAAAGTAAGCAAAGCCCAAATAGAGACAAAGTCAGTGTCTAATGTGTGTGTGTGTGTGTGCATGCGAATGTGAATATGCAGCAACGCAACCCACAGTGTGCTCCACGGTGCAAACTTACCCACACAACTTAAGCGCAGCATCTCACACAAGCAGTAACTGCAAAGAGGCGCCTACTCCGTTTTGTCTCAGTGACAATAATTACTGAATAATTACACGGTCAACTAATTGCTACAATCAACTCTAAAGGAAAAAAAAGTAAAGTAAACACTTAGGGTGCGTGTGTGTTTGTGTCTTTTGGTGTTTTCAAATGCAAGGCCTACATATTCAATGTACGTTTGTGCGTTTAATTTAACTATTGAAATTATTTTTAAATATCACGGTGATCTTCTATTTGTTGCAACGCCTCGCTTTCATTCATAAGTCCCCGATGGTTTTATTTAAGCCCAGACAGAAAACAACACACATACATATACATATATCAACAATCACAACGGATAAAAAAAATTTGGCCTTCGCCTAATGCGCGCTTGCTCTCTCTCGCCATCGTCCGCATCATATTGCTATTGCATTTTCCATTCATTTTGGCGATTAGCGCGTACGCTTTGCTTGTCATTCGTATTCGTTGTATTAAGTGCCATGGTACGTGAAATAACCAAAATTTAATCACACACAAACACATACAAAGAGAGATCACCACCCCCTCAAACTGTTGGCACATTTAAACGCCCCCTGCCTGCGACGACGTGTCTGTGTGTTTATATATAAGTACTATGTACTATATACACATACATATATACTATGTGTAATGAGCACTATAAATTAGTATTGTCTTGTTTTTGTTGTTGTTTGCACATTCCTCATTTTTTGCCATTTTCCGCCATATGAGCACATACATATGTACATACATACGTACATCTCAATTGTAAAATTGGAAACCAAATCAACAGCAGCAGCAGCAGCAGCTCCACTTAAAGCGTATTTCAATAGGGCCTAGTCACCGCATACCACTTGCAAAGTACAAACCTGTCAATTGGTCATATCGTTTACCTAATTTAACTGTTATTTGTGAGTGGAAACATGCTAAGACTTGGAGTCGCCCGTATTTACTGTTAGCCAGTGATAAGATTGCAAAATAATATTGTATGACAAAATGATAAGTATATGTTAAACAATTGTAATTGTTTTTAACAAACATATTTCTGTTACTTATTCATCGGTGTTATTTGTGTTATTTTTTGAAAAATATTGTCGGTATTTTCATTTTAATAAACGAGTTTTGAGTTTTGGACATCTTTAAGTCAATCACTTGTTACTTCTATGATTCAACTTAGCGCTTTAAATACTTTTCCCAGATTTCAGATTGATAATCTGATCCAGTACAGTATAGGTATGTACAAATGTACATACACACAGTGGTGGTCATATAAATATGGAGAGTTGATAGAGACAGAAATATTTCGCTATTTGTGTGACAATGCCAGATTGTCATCGAATTTTTTTTCTTTATGTCTAGAACGTAGAGTATGAGTTTTCATTGATACAACAAATGGAACATTTTTTTCTTGTGTTTCGGAAATAGTCGAATAATACATTGATGTCCTTTCATTACTGTAGTTAAACTTAAAAATGTCCTAGCTTTTAGTGCGATAGAGCAAAAGTTTGCTTATTTAATTTTATTTAACATCCGGAAGCCTTTGGATAAAATGCTCTGCGTTTCTATGCCCAGCAGAGAAAACAGACGTTTTTTCCAAACAGTCTCGAAAAGCTCTCTTTATTTTTATGACCGCCACTGTATATATAGCACTGCTATGTTTTTTTTTTATTAACGCTACTGCTACATATCGTGCCTAGACCATTATTATGTTACTAAATGCGTAGTTGACTGTTTAAAAATTAAAATTTTTGGTGAATATATTTTTGTATGTAGTTTGATTTTGTTTTCCTTAACTTAATTTTAATGACACTTTTTCCCCGAGCTAGATTGGTTTTAGTCTTGTATGTACATATAGTATATATTTACATATGTGTATATAGATATTTACACTGTTTCAGTTCAAGTAAAACGAACGTAACTGCCGTCTATCCCGCTGTTATATACAGAAAGACATGACAAATGCGCGTTAATTACTGTGCAAACAGTTTGAGGCTTCATTAACAAGGGACAGTGGAGAAAGTTTTAAGCATTATAAGCATTTTTTGTGTATTAAATCAGCAATCAGCAATACTTTTAAGGCTTTAAGCTATAAGACCCTAAAAAACCTAAAAGATATTTAACAAGTAAGTCGGCTATAATCTTACTTACTACTACTAAATACTTGTTTTTAATATAACAGTCGAATTCCCATATAACGATCTGCCATACAACGATGTTTTGTATAATATTCTTATTAACTATTATTATTAATATTCGGTTCAGTCAAAAACCCATTCTATTCTAATCCGAATTTTTATTGTAACAAAGGTTTATGTTGTCCCCTTGAGATTCGATGTTTGGAAGTTCAAATGTAAAATCTTTTTACAGAATTTGCATTTGCATGGCATCCTTATGTTGTGGTTGTCCGATCTGGCCAATTTTGATACATGATCTGATTGCAACAAAAATAAAAAGACCTTGACCAAACTTTCTAGTTCGCAAAGACGGACAGACGGACGTAGCTAAATCGACTCAGCTCGCGAAGCTGATAATGTAGCCGGATATGTTCCCTTCTATGCTTAACACATTTCATGACAAAAATAATACACACATTTCAAGGGCATAAAATATAGAATATTTGTGTAAACATATACATATGTAGATTGAATTTATGTTTTTGTCTCTTTACAGTCAGCAAGGGCCGTACCATGGAGCCCACAGCAGCAGGCGAAAACCTGCTGGAGATCATGGACTTAGCTCGCACCCTGCGTCAGGAGCAGCTCTTCATACAGCACGAGCTGGCAGCCTTTGCACAGCTTACCGGTGCTTTAGAGACAAATGCGGCAACAATAACAAAGGTTTTTTTTTTGTCAACGCAAAAATACATAAATATATATATATTAACGATGTCACGTCGCATTAACATGTATTTATTTAATGAGTTTGTTTGTTCTGTTTTTCCATTTAGCTGGCGTACATTTGCGCACAACAAAGACAGAATCTACATGATCTACTGCTGGACAGAACGGATCACGATCCTCTTGTTTGTTGTCGACGTGCCAGTGCCTATGACAATGCACCATTCTTGGATGCCAAACAGGTGTTGCCCTACGAGGTAAGAAATGAGTTCACATTATATATCCATATAACATTTACTGTGTAGTACGTTTTATCCATTTTGTACTTGCACATCCAGACAACAAAGAACGATTTCCAATGTACAAACACAGGAAGCATTAATATTGTTATTGCGTTTCAATTCAGGAAACTATTTAGTTGTTTAAAGTCGTAAAGTGCAAGTGGGTTGCTATCAGTAGATATATTTTGTATAACTATAATATATCAGTTCTGCTGATTAGATTTTTTTCATGAGTTGTCTCTTTCCATGTTGAATTATTATAAATTAATTATTTGTTTGTTTTCATTTAACTGTAGCATGCCCTGGCCTATGAGGATCTGTTTAATTATTTGTACAATGCACCATATTTGTTGGCCTTGTCGCTGGCCACAGCGGAACGTCTCTCGCTGCTTGCCCCTGCGCATCTTGGACAGATTGTGAACACAATTGCAACAGGATTGTATGGCAATGCAATTAATACCAAGGATGTGGAGCTGCTCCTAAAACTGCTGCGAGAACTCATCGAGCTACAGCTGCTGAACAGCGATCAGCCGCGTCGTCTGATCCGAAACAATGGCAGCGCCTTTGCCCGCCTCTATCAGCATCTGGTTGAATCGCTATTCTCGGCACGCATATTTCTCACAGCGGCGCTGCATGAGCCACTGATGGCAGTGCTAAGCGAGCATGAGGCTCTGCTCGATATGGATCCCAACAAACTGCTGCAGAGTTTTACATTACGCGAGCGTCAACGTCGCTTTGGCGAGGATGACACCAGTGACGCCTATCAGCGCAATGTGGCACGCTTTCATGCCGACATGCTCGGCAAGCTGCATGCCCATGTTCAGGCTTTTGTGCGCAGTCTACAACAGAGTTGGGCTCTCTTTCCCAGCTCGATGCGTTGGCTACTACAGACGCTCGGTCAGCAGCTGAGACAGACGCAGCGGCACAGTGATCATGAGATACGCCAGCTGCTCTCCGATCTCGTCTTTACCCACTTCATTTGCCCGGCCATTGTCAGCGCCGATCTATTGGGCATTATCGATGTGAATGTCAGCCAACAGATGCGTCATAATCTCAACCAGATTGTGCAGCTGCTGCAGCGTCTGGTGCTCAGTGATAGCTCCAGTGAGTTGACCCAGCTGATGGACCTCCTCCTGTTGGGGCAGACGGGCGAGGATGTTGTTGCTATACTGCCGCAGCAGAGTGACTTTGAGCGTGCCCAGTTGGCTATTAATCAGCGAGAGTTGCAACAATTTGCCGACTTCTTTCGCCTGCTTGCCGCTCGCGATGAGTACGATGTGTCCGCGGAGGAGCGACAACGATTGCGGCGTATTCTTTCGCGCATACCCAAACAGGAGACAGCCCTAATTGTGGCAGCTGCATCAGCTGCTGATGCAGTCACGAGTCCCGATAAGAATGGCAAACGTTCTAACAAGGGACTTATGCGATTGGGCAAAGCCACCAAAAAAAAGATTGCCAAGGGCATGAGTTTCACCTCAACCAACAACAGCAACAACAACAAAAACCATAATCATCAAAACAATAACAACAACAACAGTAACAACAATAATAATAATAGTAGCAATAATCTTGCTCCAGAGCTCCTGGGCAATGGCAGCATCAGCTCCGTAAATGGCCAAGCAAACATATCCAATGGTGATTTAGAGCCATGCTCCTCCTCGCACAGCGGCAGCAATACCAGCCTCAGCTCCTGCGGCGGCAGTGGTGTTGGGGGCAGCAACAGCAATGGAGCTACAGCTGCTGCTCCTCCGGAACCAGGTGAACCCGATGAAGATGAGCCGGTCTTGATGTTTAGCATTTATAATGCGGCAGCGAAAAGTAAACTAAAACCGCTAACCGAAGAGGATCTTCTAAAGATGAACTGCATTGGTCAGGATTGCAGTGTGCCAGTTGCTCTTGCAACAGCAGCTGCATCCTCGAATGCTGACGATGTGAGCAGCCTGGAGGCAATGCGTCGACCCCACAATGACGATGCCTCCATTGGCAACTCCGATAATCTGGAGGCAATTAGTGAGGCGGCACATTCGGCAAATCATTCGGTGGCCAGTTCATTGGATTTGGAGGAGCAGCAGGAACGTGATGTGCACGATGCCGAAAACGATGATAATCTCTCGGATATGGTGTCCGCCAATGTTTCCGGTCGTGGTACGCCCAATATCAGTGGACGGGATACGCCCTCATCCCAAGTGACCGATGGTGATGGTGCTGGCGGTGAGTTGGCCCATCATGTGGTTCGTCCTACACCGCAAATGCAAAAAATGCTGTTGTCCAAGGCACGTTCCGACATCGAGGACAAGTTCTGCAAGTTTGAGCTAAAAAAATTCGAAGGGGATGAGAATGTGAGCATCATTTCGGATACCTGGTCAACGGATGTGCTGGCCAGTGACTCGGAGAATACACTGGATGCCAGCAGTGAGCAAAATAGAGATCGGGAGCGGGAGCGGGATCGGGAGCGTAACTTTTCCACACCACTAATACCATCCGCTGTGGTTTTGCCCGGTGATAATAATAACTTTGTGGTGGAGGCATTGGCACGTGCCGCTGGCAATGCTCCCGTGCTTGATGCCTCCGATCAGCGTTCCGAATCCAATTGGAGCACAGATGTGCTCGCCAGCGATTCGGAGAAGTTGGCCGAAATGGACACCGACGACAATGTAAGCATTACAGCCAAATCTGATATTGCAGCACCTTTGATCTTGGCCGTTGTACTCGACGATGGCGAACAGACGCCCGGCAGCAGCGGTGATGGCGATGCGGATAACGATGTGGATGTGGATGTAGATGTGGATGGAAACGTAAATGTGAATGTGAATGGAGTTGCCGATGGCAATGGCAATGGAAATGGAAATGGGAATGGCAGTGCGAGCGAGCGCAGCCAAGAGGATTCGGCTTTCTTCGATGCGGTTAATTCGTATGAGGATGCCCATCATTATCAGGCAGCATCCTCGCTAGCTCGCAGCTCAGTGCGGACAAGCTACCATGGCCTGGGTGGCGGCGATAGTGGCGACAGCAGCTTCCAGCAACAATACAAATGCAGTGCAGCCGAGGGCAGAAAGAGCACTCCGCTCATGGGCATTGCCTGCATGCGTCGCCAGACATCCGCTGAGAGCAGCATCTCCAATCAGAGTCTCAATCTGGAGGAAACAACGGTAACAGCGAGCAGCGGCAGCACTAAGCATCAGTATCATCACCATCATCATCAACATCATCAGCATCATCATCACCATCATAAGAAAAAGAAGCAGCAGCTGCAGCAGGATCTAATCGATTTTAGTGACTATAGCGAGGATAAGGAGGATCCACCGGGTCTCGTCCAGCAGCTCCTTGACAAATTTGGAGATGAGCAACATCTGCGTGGCGGTGTCCAGCATCGCCGCATCTCCATGGAGCAGCGCACGGCGAGCGTAGATGGACGACGCAATGGCATACTGGCCGGCGCAACAGAGCGTCGTCATCAGAGTCTCAACTATGAGAATCATGATATCATGCTGCAGTCTTTGCTACCATCTAATGCAACCGAGCCCAAAACGGACGATGACAAACAGCAGGAATTGCAGCTACTATGCGCACGTGCCCAGCAATTACAGCTAAATGATGATGATTTAATTGCAGGCGTAGAAGGCTTACCAGCAGCTGAAGCCAGAGCCAGTACACCGGCCAAACCAAACAAAGCAACCGGTGCGATACCAAAGAGCATCAGCTTCGATGCCAGCGCCGACAAGGAGAAGCAACAGCAACGCAACTCACAGCGTGAGCAGCGAGATCAAAGCGCTGGCATTCTTAATAAACTGAAGCAGGGCATCTTTAAGAATCGGCGCAGCAACAACACTAAATCCTCTTCACAGACCAACCAACATTTGCCCGCTGGCAGTAATAGCAGCAACATCAGTAACAACAACAATCCCATTGTTAATGATCCGAATCGCAGCGTTAGCTTCGATCCGAGTAGCGCCTGTGACAATTTTGGCGCACATTATTGTGATAGTAGCGAGGACATATTGGCCAAATATAGACGCAAAGTGAGCAGTTCCAGTGAGGCAACCAATTCCGATTCCATGGGCAATGGTCGTGGTGGACACGGTTTGCCCTCAGCGCATGGCCAGGCCATCAACGGCGGGTATGTGCATTATTTAAGATAGAATTTTTACCGTCTTAAATTCCACTTATCTTTTTGGGGTCATTTTATTGCAACGAAAGAAAATATTGAATAAAATGTTACATTTTGTTTTTAAAGCAAAGTTTCCGAACTATCAAAGATTATACCATGAAAAACTTGTAGCACATTCACGAAATTATCGTGTTTCGATAAAGCAAAGTTTAAAGAAAAGATTTTTTTTCTGGGTAAAAGAAAAACAATTTAAGCTTCTGCTCCTTAATTTACCTAGTAGATTTTTATATGAGTACATAAACTAAGTTGCATCCTTAGCTTTAAAAAAATGTGTCACACGTCGATAAACTTTTTAAAGCACTTTTCTTAAGCTGCTGTTGCTGTTTCATTCATAAAAGTTGCTAACTCTTAATTAAAGCAACAATTAAAACTTTTATTGAAATGTGTCTTTTTGATAATGAACAATCACTTCAATTACTTATTCACTTGCTATTGAAAAATCTTAATACATATTTGTTTTTAACTACAAAAAAAAAAAAAAGATTTTCTAATCAATTATCAGACAACAGTCATACTTAATTTTAATGTAGTCTTTCGAACAGGTTGTGCGCTTCGTGCGGATTATAGTAAATGGAGAAGGGTTTCTCTGAACTATATGTGGTGCCTTTAACTTTGAAATTAATTCAGAAACTATAATCTTATTGTTGATAATTAACTAATAATGCTCGACAAGCCTAGTAATTGAAAAGTATTGCCATTGTATAAAAAACATGCCACAAACATTAATTAGAAAGTTAACGTACATATATTCATTCCTTTCTCCTTTCTGCGCATTGCTCACTCTAACATATTCTCTCTCTCTCTCTGTCTAACTTACTATTTCAGCAAATTGCCTGGCGTTGTGTTTAGCAGCGTTAAACAGAAGCTACGCACAGTGCTATCGAAGACTGATCTGCATAGCGGCGACTTTAGGCAGACAACACTGCGACCATTGGATGCGACACCGTTGCAGACATACCTGCAGATTCAGTTGGCGCAGTGCACCAGCTTGCAGTGCTTGCCTCAGATATCGCATGTGGCAGAAGCATTGCGCTGCCTGGCGCAACTGGAGCGGCCGCAGCATGCGCAGCTGATGCTTGAACTACAGAATGATCTGCAGCGACGTCAAAGTTACATGCAGTACCTGCTCGTTCATCGGCAGCAGCTGCTGCTGCGATCCGAGCAACTCGAGCAGCTAGAGAAGCGTTTGCGTGGCGAGGCACGCAGTTGTCAGCGCTGCCTGCTGCAATCTTTGGTGCGGCTCTATTTGGGACGGCAGCAATCGAAACTGCAGAACTTTCAGTCGGAATTCGCTTTGCTCAGCGTTAGCGATGAGCGTCTGGAACTGATCGAAGAGTTTGTGGAGAGTCTGTTGCAGGAGCTGCGTGAAGGTGGACTGCAGGATGACTGGCAGCGAGAGGCAGCACGTGTGGCCATTGAGCGTTTGCTGCTGGAGCAGATGTACGAGCAGGTGATGTTTCCTAACGAGGATGCGGATCTGTCTAGGGATGGTGTGCTTGCTGCGCATATTAGCAAACTGCAGCGCTTTGTGCATCCGGCGCATCCTGCGCTCTGCATTGCACAGGAGTATTTGGGCGAGGCGCCTTGGACGTTTGCCCAGCAACAGCTGTGCCACATGGCCGCCTACAAGACGCCACGCGAGAAGCTGCACTGCATCATCAAGTTAGTTAAATAACATTACTTGATTTCAAACTCTTATTTTAATCGTTTTCTTTTTTTTCATATTTGCAGCTGCATTGCTAGCATTATGAGCCTTTTGCGCATGTCAAGCTGTCGTGTGCCAGCCGCTGATGATGTTCTACCTGTGCTCATCTATGTGGTCATTATGGTAATTAACTTATATATTATTTGTTTAAAACAAAGGTATATCATTGATATTATCATCACTATTACAGGCCAATCCACCTTATTTGCTTTCCACCGTGGAGTATATTAGTTGCTTTCTGGGCAAGAAGTTGGATGGCGAGGATGAATTCTACTGGACGCTGTTCGGTTCTGTTGTCAAGTTTATCAAGACCATGGATTATTTAGACTAAGGTAGCGGAGGAATGTTTAATTGTTATATATACAGCACATATTGAGATATTTGTTAAATCGTAGTTATTATTGGTTTGCATTCGAGTCCTAGTTTATGTTTGTTTTTATTTGTTTTTAACTTGGTTTCCCATCGGCAATCGTCATTCAGTTTAAACGTAAATCTACTTATATGAATAACTTAATTATAAACGATATGGTATACACATACATGTATATAATATTACTGTACCATATTTACACATACATATGTATAAAATTGTTATTAATATTGAAAATCCAAGAAAATTTACTAGCAGCTAATAATGGCAGCTGCTCAACGATCTAAACTATTTTTCGATGAACGCATTATTTTTGTATACTCCGTACATACTAAGTAGGTACATCCATACATGCTATAAACATACATAAATACATTCATACATACATTATATTTAGCTACATATATACAAAATGTAAGCATGCACATGAAACATGAAATACAACTTAATATTCCTTATTGTGTAACACAAAATTAAACAAAGCAAATATATATATATATTAGAAAATCAATTGATGTCTTCTTCTATTACATACATAGAACATATTTAAATGCATATAAGGAGTTTACAATGTCATTCATTAATAAGGCTGTGCAAAATTATGGAATACTTCTCTTAGGAAGGCATCGGTGTTGGAAAGCTAATAACCAAAATTACATTTTTTTCATACTACTATGACTGTGTATTAACTACGACAAAGCTGAAGACGCAATAATAATATTTCTTACCGATGTCGAAATAGTGGCTTCCAAAACAAATATCACAAAAATGCTCAAACTCAACCTTATCGAAAAACTTCCATGAAATTAAAAATCCTTATATGCAGCTTATTTGAGAAAACTTATGTTTGCAGGAATGCTTGGTTTTAACAATTCTTTCAAGAAACTGTTAATTTCTTGTTCTCTGAAAACAGTTCATAAGTAAATAAAATAGTTGAGCTAAACAACAATTTGACTATATTTAATACAGCACATAATAGTGGAAGCGGTTTTAGTGAATTGCAACGTAAATGAAAACATAAATAAACAATTAGTTTTAGTTGGCTCTTTTATTATTGAATTGATTTTGTTGTTGATAAGATATTAAAAAAAAACACAAACCAAAAATAAAAAAATAAACTCTTCAAATCTGATCATCAGACACGAATGCGATAAACAAATTTAACAAAGAAAAAAAAAATATAATGAAAACAATTTGGTTATAATAATGGATAATGAAAATGATCATAGATGGAAATGATGTTTTCTTATTGCCGCAGCACATATTTCTCCAAATTAGTTTGACGTCCACCCATTAGATAGCTATTGATGCACATCTGGGACATGATTTGAACACCACGCTCTTGCAGATAGGCAAAGTCTGCAGCAGCCAGTGGCACCTTCTTCGCATCCACAAAGCAGTGTGTCGCACTTGCAGCACTTGCATCCGAGCTAAAGGGTGTGCTGGGCTCCAGAATTTCAGCACCACCAGCACGCAGCACATTTTTAATGGCCGCCAGATTGCGTTCCTGCAAACTGAGTATGACACGATAATCACTGAATGCTCCACCATCCGTTTCCGTGTTCAGTTCGACGCGCCAGCGATGGGCAGCAGCAGCGATCAGTTGCTCCTCGGGCGGCAGTGAGGGCAAATTGAGTGCCTTGGGATTGCCCCACTCGTATTGGGTCTCGTCAAGAAATTTTCCACAGGCATGACACTGCTCAATATAGCTAATGTTAAGCACCCATTTGCCGGCTGCCATGCAGCCGAGTAGTTTCTCGCCGCGATTGGGTCGCTCGCAAAGCAGATGCGTACAGCTTGGATCATAGTTGGACAGATTCTGACAGATCTTACCACCTAGTACTCGAATGCGTTCCATGAGCAATGTGCGCATATCCTCATTATCACCACACGAGATGCTGAAGCATGGGGTGCCCGGGTAGCGCATCCGGGACAGATCTGCATCCGAATTGCGCTTGGCGCCAGCTTGGAACTCGGCTGGATCACGCCAGCCAACCATATCCTCGCTGCCGGCCAAAGCGAATCCCTCCGATTCGAAAGGCTGAACAAATTGTGCCTCGGATCTGGCCAGTCCATCATGGTCACGCTTCAAACTGCTTCGTCGCGTCTCGCGACTCTTTAGAAAGTCGGTTATCTGCTTGAGTTCCAATGAATTGTCTGCTGCTGTTTCTGTGGTGCTGGTGGTAGTTGTTGTCTCCTCGAAGCTTATCTTGTCAAAGTTAATGGTACAGCTGCTGGCTAGATCCTCAACAACTGGAGCTGCAGCTGCTGCTCCTACACCTTCTCTGCTTCCACAAGGACTCTGTGTGCTGGGCACAAATGGTGATCCCACGGCTGGAGAAGCATTTGTTGATGCCGGCTGAAAGAGCAGACGTCCCTTTGGCGGCTGCTGGTCCTTTATCGGTATCGACATCGGCATAGGTTCCTCCTCCTCCTCCTCTTCTGATGCATTATAGTCAATGCCCAGTGTCTCGCAGGTAATGCGCATGACACGTTGCCGTATCACTGCAATCGGGGTATCCGGTTTAATGGGCTGCTTGGGCAGACGCCAGCGTCGCTCAAAGTCATCCGCCATGCGCTGCTGGAATTCGGGAGTTAAACAAAAGTCGGGTATACCAGGAACAGGTTGCTTGTATTGGCGCCGGTTAACGGGCGTGCATGCCTGCCGTCTAATCCTCTCAAGCTCGGGCGTTTGGTTCTCTCGCATCTCTCGTATAATCTGGCGGACGCAGTTGCGTGCCTGGCTCGTCTCCAGACGCTGCACCACCTGCTCGAGAAACTCAAAGTTGCAGGCACCAGGCACCACACTGTTTCCACTTTTTTGATTGAGTGGCGTGTGTGGTGAATCTGGAGGCAGAGCAGGAGCTATTGCGGATGCTTGGGAGTTGCCACCAGAGCTGCGGCGCTTGGCACTTGGCATGCCCATTACCAGCTCTGAAATGCGTGGATTGCGCAACGGTGTCAACTCGGGCTGCTGCTCCTTATCCTCCTCCTCTTTGTCCTCCAGCGGCGGATGCTCAACCCGCGTCACTGTTTTGTTTGTGTTTTTGTTAGATTCCTTGAGCCCACCCGGAGAGATGGGAAACTCGCTGGTACATTTGCCCACAAGGAAGCCAGCATACGGCAACTTCTCACCACGCTGGGCGCACTGCACCAGCCAGTCGGCATTCACCACTGGATAGCCCCATTTGAGTGCACCCTCGTACTTGGAACCCTCGGCACTGGAGCACACCAGCAGTGGTCGCTCCTTCTTCACAAATGCCTTGTTCAGCTGTGCTCCGAGCAGCTCGGCCAGCGCATTGATGAAATCACGCTCCAGACCCGCATAGATGGATACCACAATGGTCATGCCGCATAATGGCTCCACCTGTGCACTAGGCGGCACCGGTCGATGGTAGTATTCCAAAGGCAGCAGCTTGTTCTGCTTCATGCAGCTCTCCAGATAGAGTTCGGTGACCACATGGCGTGCCCGCACCGGCAGCTGGAGTTCATCGAAGGCCTGCTCGAAGCTTACAATGGCATAGTCCACCAGATCTGTATAGGTGGGCGGAACGAGGCATCCCTGTGCAGCACGACACTCGCTCAGCATTTGGTCGTAGAGTTCGCTGGTGAAGCACGGTTCGTGGACATATACCGAGGCGCCCATAAAGTAATCCAGCTTATCAAAGTCAATGGACAATGTGCTAGCGCTCAGATCCGGCAAGGCAACAGCAGGAATAGGATCAGGAGCGGATGGAGGAGCATTGAGCTGTGTGGAACTGGCAGCAGGCAATGGCATTGCTGGCTCTTGCTCCTGTGAATAGTGTGTAAGCAGTTCTGGTGTGGGTTCGGGATGTGCCTCCTCTTCGTCCGGCTGCTCGAACAGCTTCTTTTTGACTGGCACCGATGGCTGCTTAAAACTGTGGTTCATGGAACGCAAAGTTCGTTTGCTAGCAGGCGAGGCAGCATCCGTTGGTGGGCCATGCGGCAACGATATGCGATATTTGATTGGGCTAACAATGTGACCAGCACGTATGCTCTCCAAGAGCCAATCCAGTTGCACCACCATCACGCCGGAGAGAAGATTCTGTTCCTTCCACTGGCGATATTCGGCATCGAGCAGCTGGCCAACGATGATGTGCGTCAGGCCTTCATGCGGATCATCATAGCGTGTGGCACCACCTGTATTTAACACACGATTCAACTTCTCACGTTCCACGCTGCGAAATCCGCTCAGATAGATACAGCAGCCATCGAGGAAGTTGCCCGCTCGCTTCGCCTTGCGCGGACTTATCTCGGCCAGCGTCTGCTGATACTGTACACCACTTGAGGTGGCCTGTTTAAGCAGCTTATTGCTGGTAGTGGTGCTAGTTTTGCCGCTGCTGCTGCTGCTGCAGTTGCTTGAAACGGTCTCGTTAAGTGTGGTATTATCACTGCACATCCGGCGACCTGGCGCTGAAATGAAACTGATTCTTGACAGATCCGAGAGTTGAGTGTTATCCGCTGCATGAGTTTGATTAGCTGCCTTGGTGGGCGTGGAGACCTGTTTGCGAGGACGCACTTCATACTGTTTGGTAGGCAGGGCATAGCCACGTTTATGACTATCGAATATCCATTCGGGCAGGAGGATGTCTTTCTTGAAGCGCAGGGCTGCCTTATATTTCTCGGACTCTGTCTTCGACTGCTCTGTAATGACAATATCGACGAGCTGGGAGCGAAAGGCGCGGTGATAGATGCCACCATTCTCATTGACTAGACGCATTACGGCATCCTTGCGTGTCGCGTCCAGGCCACTGCATGTTATGTTTGCACCGAAGAATGTGGGCAAAAGATACTTGTCGAATTGTGGATCGGTGGCGAGAATTTTGGAGCTGCTGCTGCTTTTGTTGAGTGTGCACTCCCAGACAGACTGCACCCAGTCGGCGTGCATGATGGGCACATCGTTGAGTGTGGCATGCTCATACTTGTTCGACTTGATCGTGTTCGAGATCAGGTGTGTGATATTGCGTCCAAAATTTTGAAAATAATGTCCACCCATCCAGTTGATGAGCTGCTTTAAATGTTCCTTCTCCTTGCTGTCAATGCCAGTTGCCGAGATTTGTAAATCACGCATGGCTGTCCCATATATGGGACTGGTGCCCAACGGCACGGGCTCACAACTGCTCAAGCACTCCACAATGCAAGGTGGACCCAATACCAAAGCCTTTGTCATTTGCAGTTGCGCAAAGAGATCGCCTTTAAAGTGCGCCAGCACAAAAACATCCTGCTTGGTCAGTCCACCGCTGGCGATCAGTGGAAAGCCCTCGCTGGGTCGAATCTCGCGTACTTGGGTATCTGCTAGCTGCTCGCGCATTAGCTTCAAGGCGTTATCATATTGCTCAGCGATGGCCTGGTCGGCATCTGTTTCGCCATTTGTATTGTTGACAAAATATGCACATATTGTTTCGTCGAGGCTTGTGCTCATATTTGCTGTGTTCTTGTTGTTTTATCACTTATAATTATATCAGTCCAATTGTTGGGTGTTTTTCACTTTATGTGGCTTTGTGGCGCGTTTGATAGTGTTTATGGCGCGATTGGAGATGGTTGTTTGTAGTCGGTACTATCGCAACGACTGGTGGTGAGATATCGTGCAAATTGTGTTCTCTCTCAATTCGACTACAATCAACAACAATAAACAATTTCTATTTCAGCAGCAGTCGACAACAACGCCATTACGATCAAAAACACACAGTACTACTTCGATAGCTATCGATAAGAATAATATACAAGAGTGGCAGCCCTGGCGGTCGCGTTTGAAAGAATTGGCGCGTAGCTTAAATATCGATTGAGCAAAAACAAAAAATAAGACAAACTGATTTGTGGGTTGCACTGTACAATATTTATTTATTTGCGTGTTTTTTTTATGCGTTGTGTTTTAAAATTTATTATTACGTTGCTCGCTACACAATTAAATATATTTTGTATGGATTTGTACCTGCAGTTTCCAAAGCTTATGTGGTACATATTAATTCTTATTGCTGTTTACATGAGACTTTTGTATTTATTGCTCCATGATCGTTATTCGATAATTGCTTATGTAGCTGTTTAGTAAGGGCAATATTTTGGGGTCTTATCGTATAAAATAATACAAATCATATAGTTTTTAATACATATACATAAATTGTTATGCCAATTTATATGTATATAGATACTTTCGTTCACTGATAGTCAAATAACAATTAAAGTTAAAGTTAGTTAAATAAATTAAATACAGCTATGTAGGCCTTAAAATGCTAAATAAATCAAATTAAATGCAGCGGTTAGTCAAATAAAAATAGCGATACTTTAACAAAACAAAAAGAACGACAAAAAAAAAAAACCATTTCGTATATAGGTATGTTTGTATGTGTTATATATGTTTTTTCATATTAATATGTGTGTGTATATTATTTATATAGGAGCTGGAAACAAAGCAAAGAAACAACTTGGCAACGATTCCATGCAAAAATTCATTAGAGTTGCGACACTTTGATTTGATTTTCTCATACTTAACTTATGATCTACATACAGTCTACGCATATGGTCAGTTAAAAAAAAAAATCTTTATGTGTATATATGTATATAAATGAATATAGAAAAAGACGAAGGTAGATAGTTAATTAAATTGACAGCAAGAGGTGTGACAACGATGGACACTGTGTCTGTGTGGAAGCAGGACGGCACATCTACGCACAATTGCGCGCTCGACGTTGAAAGCGCTTCATGCGTCGATACCAATCGTCCTTCCACTCGATAACTATCGAACGCGGACCAATGCCCAGATAACCAGGCGGCGCCTCCGAGTCGCGACCCAAGATCAAATACGATCTGCAATAATTAAACAAAAAGTTATATAATTATTAAGAAGAGCTTTTTTTTTACTATTATCAAGAAAGACCTTATATTTCCGTTTTTACGATGTTAAAGATATAAATATTTTTTGTAGATTTAAATGGAATTCATTATCATCTTAATTCCTTTTAAAAAGATGGTATTTTGAATTGAAAAACTAATAGAAACGAATGTTTTCAGTGAGGTAACACAAATTAAATACTTTATTATTAATTTAATCTTCACTTCCTTGTCATTTATTATTTATGTTTCAAATGTTTTATCCTCATAAAAGTGTATTTTTGAAATTTAGTTTTCAAATTTCTTGATCCGATAGTACTCCTAGCAAGGAGCAACCAACAAATAAGATTTATGTTTTTCCAATTTCCTTTTGCTTTAAAGTAATACTAAAAATTCTCAATTTCAGCTTTTTCTAATATCAAGTGTTCAGATACAATATTCCACTTTGTTTAAATGATAATCGACTGAAAAGTGAGTTATTATATGAGAGGTGTATTGTGCCCTTTTTGTAAGTTAGTGAAAAATTGGAATAATTTTTGCTATCCAATATGTTCTATTAATGTTTTCGTATTGTTGATGGTCTTTCTTTAAATTTGGATTATATTTTAGTTTTCTAAAGCTCACCTGTTAACTTTGATCTTGGGACAGCGGCACTCTAAGTTTTTAATCGGTATGATCCAGGTCATAGGACCTCGTTTCAGCATTGTATTCGGCATTCCATAGGCGCTGGTTGTGCTGCTGCTGCTTCGCTTGAATACCGCCTGGATTTGCAGATCGTAGCGCGTTGTTTCGCTGTCGTTTGGATAGTCCGGTACGCTGGCGCTGTTGATGCTCCCAACCGCTGACCGCTGATACTGCTGATCCATTTCGTAGTCCACGTCCATTGGGTCGATTGGGCGACGACGCTGCTCGCTGCTGGCCACCTCGCTGCTCGTATCGCGACCAATTACTTTGGCCATTATTGCTGATGATGATTGAGAAATGAAAGATCTGATTTTGCTGTTAAGGATCTATCTTACCGTAATCTCTTTTGCAGTATTTGTTGAGATTTAATCTTTTGGTGCTGATTTTGCATTTTTCGCACTCTGTGTGTAAGATAGGGGGGGAAAAAAACAAAACGAACAAAGAGTTAAGAAATTACTAATTAAAGCACAAGTAAGCGAAGTTGTTATTGTTATTTTTTTTCTTGTTCAATTTTAATAACGTTTTCTGCCCAGATGCATTTATAAATTAGCGCCAGAACTTCAATGTAATCCCATTCCGCCATTCCACTGCTTTAGTCAAGTTTTTGTTTCGTATTTGTGTTTACAATTTAATTGCGAAATTTATGTCTTTATGGCCAATGCCAATTAGCGTGTTCAACAGCAGCAGCAACAGAAACAGACGCTGCTTTTGCAGCAGCAGCAACAATAACAACATTAAAGCGCGATCGGAATTGCATTAAAGCTGCCACACCCCCGCCGTCCCGCCCTTTCAATGGGGCAGCCTAAGGTCGCCATTCTTGATTTTTTTCTCTGTTGCATGCACTAAATTTAGACCAATGCGCCTTTATGTTGCTGTCTCTGGTGTTGTTGTTGTTGTTGTTGTTGTGATTGCTACCAATGCAAATTGCATCGTTTGTTGTTTTAGTAGCAATCGTTGTTGCTGTTGTTGGTGTTGTGACTTTTCTTGTACCCATTATAAATGTGTGTTTGTTTAAAGGGCACAACCTTTTAACAATTAGTTTGAATCATTGTTGTTATTCTATGCATGTTTTTAAGTGTGAAAAACGTTGATTAACTATATTTTAGTTTGAATTAATTTTGATTTTATAACGGCTTTTCGTAGTTCACAATAAATAAATAACTAACACTGGGTATCTTTTAGTCAAGCACAATAACAAAATGTTGTAATTCTTTAGGTTTTTGTCGTTTTGTCGAGTGCAGCTGTCAATGTCAGCAATGACACTGCCGCAGCAAATCGTGACACAATTGAGGCAAGGCGAGATGCAAAAAACAAAAACATACTTTGTTAAACAAAAATGAGTAAACGATCGATCGACTGATCGAACTAGGGATCAATCACAGTGGGTGGCAGCGGGAAAGTAATTAAATTTAGACGGGTGTGCCAGCACTTTGTTGATGTCGCCATCAATTTCGGGTATTAATTGAATTCTCTAAGATTTTGCTTCCTAGCATTCGGTGTGGCCGAGCGATATTTATCTGAGCTATTTGCGGCTCTAGCGTCAAAGAGCGCTGGACACGCCCACTGCCCCATTATGTGGGTCTATGTGAAGAGTTAGTGTGTAAAGGAAAGCTCGAGGACAACTTGCAAAACGACTTGTTAATCATTTAATTGTGCATTGCATAAACATGTCATTAAATTTCGCATACAAAATCCGATACGAGAGATGTCGATTAGGGGGTGGTGCCCTTGGCGATAGAGTCGCGAGTTTCTTTGGTGGGGGTAAGGGGAATGGGGGTGCGGCCGAAGTTGTGGAGTGTGTTGCTGGCAGGCACTAACTTTAAATTAACTCCAACTCCACAGAATTTCAAATTAATTTAATAAGATTATCAAATTATAAATTCATAATTAATATTCATGTCGAGCTGTCTCGCCCACGCATCCCAAATTTTTGCCCCATCTCCTTGTCTCTTTCATTTACCACTATGTAAGGACTAACTTTTGAGCAGAGTGTGTGTATTTGTGTACGTGCGAGCGTTTGTTTGTGTGTGTGTGCTAGAGTTTGTCCATCTTTCTAGTGCGCTTCTTGGTTACAAGCGTGCAAACTTTAACTTCAACTTGTGCTTCTCACAGCATCAACTTTTGCGCTTTTCTTTGCCATTGACAAATAAATTTAACTGACTGAACAAGGAGACATAGAGATGAAGAGAGAGAGAGAGAGAGAGAGAGAGGAGAGGCAGCAGCAGCAGTCACTTTAAATGGAGGCCCTATTTGCATTTGATGATGGATGCTCTTCTGAATGGGCGCCCAATGTGCGTTCGTATTTAGTTCTGAAGGGAATATATTTTCTCTTTTCACTTTTTTTTGTTGTTGTTTCGTTTTCAACTTATATTTCAACTGTGACTTGACTCTGATTTAAGCTTATGGCTGACAACGTCACAGCTTCACGCATGGCAAAATGCATTCTCAACGGACAAAGGCTCAAAAAACATAAAAAAATTATGCATGTATGTGTGTTAAATACATATTTGTATAGTGTAAACAAATGCTATTTAGTTTGCAATCAAGAACTATTTTACTTGTTTGCAAAAAGACTCACAAATAAAAGAAGTAATTGTAGAAGTTTTTAAAGTAACTCAAAGAAATAAACCTATTGAAATGGGATCACTTTTCATCATATTAATGCTTTAGGAACTCTGTTGAAGGACTGACTCTATAAGAAATGGAAACACATTAACATACTTTTTCGTCAGCAACGATATTCGGCAATTTTTCATGGCAATTTATTATGGCATTGGGCAAGTTTTGGCTGTCTCTTTGGGCTGTGCAGTTGGCTAAATGCATTCTGCAAATAGTTGCAAGCAATTAGCGGCAACAGGCAACAGGCAACCGGCAACGGGCAACGGGCAACAGGCGTCTGTGGCACCGTGCCGCTTAAAAAGTGGACGACGAACAAATTAAATAAAGAAAACTTTTTAATACATTTGCGTAGCATGAAGTTTGCAACATTTTGTTGAATTTCGTTGTCGTTGTCGCTGTTGCATGTTTTTCTATTTACTGCTGCTTTTGCCATTCGCTTTTTTGCCACTTTGTGTAGAGTTTACTTTTGCGTTTTGCTTCTGCTTTTCATCCTTTTTCGAGGGGTTGGGGCAGGGAAGTCGGTCTTAGCATGATTTATGCCATGTTGCGGGCGCATTCTGTTTGCTGCTGCTTGTTGCTGCTGCTGTTCCTGTTAGTGCAACGCAACAAAAATGTAACTAAAAGTTGCGTGCAAACATTTGCACTATCTGTTAAGTGCTGCTGATAATGCTGCTGTTCTCCTGTCACGCCCACAAAATGCAGCACTAAATTCCCCTCCACACCCCCGCTATTATTAAGCCTTTGTCTTGGTCTTCGTGGAAGCTCTATCTCTTTCTCTCAATGGGCTACATCGCTTAACCGACAACCGACTGCACTTTAGCGGATTTGTGTTTTCTCACCCATTTGAAAGGATTACAAAGCGAGTGAAGCGACGCGGCAAAAAGTTTTGCTGTCTGCGATAGTTAGTAGAAGCGACCACAACTACAATACCAAGAACAACAACAGTTGTGTGAGAGAGACAGTCATCGACAGTGAAAGAAAGAGTGGGAGAGTGAGAGAGAGAGAGTGGGAGAGCACTTACTTACCCCTGCCGCCCTGGGTGCGATAATATTGAGATTGGGCGGCCGCCGACGAGGCACCTCGATCCACGCCAACGCCTCCATTGGACTCATTTGGTTCCGGGGCTGTATTTTGCGTATCCAGCATGTTGATCATGCGCGGTGGTTGCTCTATAACATAGACAGAGAGAAAGAGAGAGAGGAAGAGACAGAGAGATAAATAAAGTTAAAGCCGACTTGATAAATAAAGCTTATGGTTGAAAAGATACAATTATACAAATTAAAGCAGTTCAAAATTAAAATTTTCAAAATCGCCTATTAACTGATTTCAAATTAAATTAATTGATATAAAAACTTTTCTTTAAGGCATTTAAATTGAACTGAAATAAAAAGAAGACCTATTCGGCAAACAGAAACAATTTTCATTAAAAATTTATCATTCATCCCAAGGTAGGCAATAACTGTAATTTGCATTTGGTTGAGGTGTTTTCGAATTGAGCATAACAAAAGCAGTAAGCAATAAGTGTGAGCGAGCGCGATAGCGGATAGCATGCGCAGCCGTTTTTGTTTCTGTTGCCCTAGCAGGGGTCGCGACATACAAATCTTCGGCGACATATCTCCGCAGTTTCACTTACGACACATCTCCGCTCGTTTCTAAGCGTCATAGCTCCACGCTGTGTCGTCTTAAAACGTCATATCTCCGCCGAAAGAAACACGACATATCTTCGCCAGCAAAATGTATACGAATGTGAGTACATCAGCTTCGCGAAATGAAAACATAAAAAGGACTGTCGTGCTCTAACTACAGAGAGCGATCGTTACCTTCCACGATTACACTTGTTCCAGTTAACCACAAAGGCAGTAAGCCTGGAACTTTGCGCGTCTTTACATCGCCGGAAGATTATCGTCCGTTTTTTTATTTAATTAGAAGTGAAACGCCCTATATTAATAGTCAAATTGTGTTAATATAATGTACTGAACATACTCAAAATCTTTATAACATTATAGAATCGCCGTGTAATAGCTTTTCAAAGTGTTTTTAAGCAAATGCAAATTGTGAAACGCGCGTCATTTGTTTTGCTGCTCTGCCGTTTCGCGAAAAAAAAAATTAAAGAGAGAGGATAAACGAGCTCATACGAGTGTGTGTTGTTGTTGCGTTTAGCTCGCTGAAAATCTCTATAATAAGCGAAGCATTGAAGTTGGTATTAATTACTTTACTTTTTTTTTATATTTTTATTCTTGTGTGTGAAGTGCAGTGAAAATAAAATAAAATAATATATACATATACATATATTGAAAAGTAAGATGCGATGCAAATCAGTTAATTGTGAAGTTTTTGTTTTTGTGAGAGTGCTCAATGGAAAAAAGAGAGAGAGAGAGTGAGAGCACTTGCATTGAACTCTGTGTTGTTGCTGCTAACGGTGAGTGCATTCTACATATTCTATATTACATTGATCACCCTGTTAATAAATCACTCTTTTACTATAATTAGCATTATTATTATTATTATTATTTATAGATTGGATTCAGTTAAAGAAATAATTTTAATAGCTGCAAATTATATAAATTGTTCTTTTAACGCTTCAATACACTTTCAAAAGTCAAGTATTTTGCTTAATTTAAGCATCTCAAATATTTAGAATTAAATTCAATACTCGTGAATTTGCAATGAAATATAATCTTGGACATCCGTTGGCTGGCAACTTATTTACCAACGAATGGAGCAGACATAGGCCAACATTCAGGAAGGTCAGGCAGAAACAAAGTCAATTTAGGTTATCAAGTGCAAAAGTGAACCAGCTGATAGTTGGCCGGTTTTTGTGATTGCTAAAACAAAAATGCTTGAATTAAGTTAAACCGTAACTACGATTCCAGCTTTTTGGCAATATTTCTTTCCACAATGATACACTGTAACTAAAATTTAAGATGTTTTAAGTGAAAGTTTACTAAAGATTGCTTTTAAGCCAACTTTCATCAGGAAACCTTTAAAAATCTGATCTACGTTGTTTCTTGATATGTTTTGCTTGATTATGGACTTTTTTTTAAGATGTTTGCCTTGAAACTAAAATAAATTTACTGGTTTTCCAAGGAATGGTTTCTGAATATTATTAATAACGTTATTTATCTATCTAACCAATTGCAAACTCTTTGGTAATACTTACTGATGCACGGTGCAATGTGGGAGCGACTTTGTTGATAGCCGCGGGCACAGCGATTGCAGGTTAATCCAATGACGCCATCCTTGCATGGACATTGACCGCTAGTGTTGTTGCAGATCTTGCCAGATGAGCCAATCGGATGGCACTCGCAGGCTGCAAACAAATAGGAAACGAAGAACAAATTGAGTACAAACAGTTTAAGAAAACAGTTGAAAGGCATTGAGATATGATACAGATACATTTACAGATACGGATACAAATATGGATTATTGTAGCAGTTGCAGCTGCGTCGTGTTGAGAGCTTAATTGTTGTAGCCGCACTTCAAAGCCATTTCTTTTGTTCTTGTTTGCCAATCGCAAATGCAATCTACAATCGGAACACACACACACACGCACACACATGCTAATTGCGAATGTGGCATTATGGCCATGGAAGCTACTTGAATTTAGTTTGCTTATTGTTGCTTTCAAGTTTTGCTTATCCATTGACTTTTTCGGTCAGCCAGCGGGTGACGATTGTGTGCTTCCCCCAAAGTCCCTTGCCATTATACGTTTATGAGCCGTGGAAAAGTGCATTAACAGAGACGAGACTATCATCGACACCGACCCCCACCCAACCACCCAAACATCCACCACCCACTGCCATTCAAATCGGGTTCATGCTGTCAGCTAAATGCAGCGATTAATTGCAAATAAAAGTGCGATTCTTTTTATTTCATATCCTCTTTTTGGCTTTCAAAATGTGTTTTACACTTATAGAATTTTATTGTTCTACTGCTACACGTCAAGAAAATACACAGCAAGTTTTGTATATTAATTTTAATTCAATTCAAATGATTTAAAAGCGAATTTAACGAAGTTTTTCATACGACGTATTACAGTCTTTTTAGCCATAGCAGCTAAGTTCTTAAGTGGACTTAACATTTCTTCAATTAAGTTTCTTATTGCGGGAAATGGTAATATTTTTTAGGTACATTTTAAGCAATCCACATCTTAAAATATCGAAAAATTTTAATAAACTTTGATAAAAACACAGAAAACCTAGATGCAATATTTGTTTTAAATGTTCAAGATTATGAAGTTAAATTTGGTAAGCATTAATTTCCCAATTTTGAAAAGTTTAGTTTTTAATTATTATTTTATCTTTGCCTTTATTTTTTCCCCTTTTTTTTTGCTTAGCTTTGAGTTTATTTTTAAATTGTGCATCACTGTTAACGGCTCTTTATTTTTAACTGACTTTAACCTTATTTTCTTTAAGGCTTTTGTTTTGTTTTTGTAACTTGCATTTAACTTGAACTGCGCTCGCTTTGTGCCACATTGAAGAACCCCGCTGCGTTCTGATATTTCTCACTTTCTTGGCCCACCCACAACTGAACAAATGAGCTGTGTTCGTTGGCCGGCAGGGTGAGGAAGGGAGAAGGAGAGAAAGGTCAGTTTGCTACCAGTTATACACTCATCTGGCTAAGAGAGAGTGAGAGAGAGAGGGCGGGGGAAAGATACCATCCAGCTGGACTTTATTATGTCGCACAAAGTTTTTCCATTGCATTTTGCACTTGGACTTTGCTTGTGGATTGGGATAAGTGTGTATTTGGCTAATAAGCCGCTTTTGGCCCTCGAGCCTTAAGCGTGTTTAAAGCATTAAGTGCGATGCGACGACGGCTGTACTGAGGCGTGGGGTAAACTGAGACTCTCGGCGTCCTACATAGCATTTAGCCTAGGAATGGGGGGAATGGGTAAAGAATGAGGCATGTGGCATGTGGCATAAGGCTGGCGTGGAGCCGAGTGTGCAGCGTGCGTGCAACATTTGGTAATTTAATCCGATTTACAATAAATTAAATGCGATTTATATGCACACAGCGACACATCCGGAAGATAACAACAACAGCAGCAACAACAATGACATTGACAATGACAACAACGACAGCAGACAACAATAATAACTTGCTACAACAACAACAAAAACAACAACAACAGCACTTTAACCATTTGGCGCTTGTGTCCATTGTTGTTTGGCCGCAGGGCGCACTCAGCTCCAAAAAGAGGGCGGGGCAGTCCTCCTTCTCAACAAAACAATATGCCTTTATATGTATGCATGTGCGTGTGTGTGTGCGTGTGTGTGTGTGTGATATCTGAAAACCACACAGCTTGCATACTGGAATCCTGTTAAAATAGCCAAGGCAGAAAAAAAGAGGAATACAAAAAAAAATAATAGCTCGCAACAACAACGAGTTCATTACGCATCCTGTCCCATATCACAGCTATATGTATGTACATACATACGTATATAAAAATGAGCTCCATTTCAGATCCCACTCCTGACACAAACACACACACACACACACATATTTACGTATGATTATTTTTACATGTTTGTATGTATGAACATTTGTTCATGTTTACACGGAGAAAATAGCAATTTCACATTAAATAATTAAAATTTTGTTTTATTTTACAATGATCTTAAATTAAATATTTTTTGCACATTATCAGCAGTGTTGAAAGGACTTTATTGTGACAAAACTGAAAATATTTCCTTGTCAAATTTCAATGGCAAAACTGTTTTGAGGGACGAGAATGGCAAATGTTTTATTATGAAATATTCTCAACAATTTGTAAATATTTTTTTGTTTCCAACAACTAAAATTGTTACGTTCGAAACGATTGCATTTAGTTCTCTTGTAGTGTATTATACAATGTGTAAATGTATAGTTGTTTGTATGTATGTATGTGTGCATGAATGTTTCTGTTTCCCTGGCGGTTTCCATATGGTTTGTGTTGCGCTTTTTTGCGTACTGACCAAGCAAGAGATTATGAATTTTCATTATAACAAGGCACAGAGGTAAATACACACACACACACACACACACAAACATTGTCGTTGCAGAGAGTCAGAGTCATACTATTTGCATCTCTAGTATTTAACATTTTTGCCGCATGCCGCATGCTGCATGCTGAGTTGAGTTCCGATATGCTGATTCATTCAACTGGCATATCAGTTGCATATCGGGGAGCAGCTTTCGCTGCTTTTGAGGACGACCCAAATATGCGAGCTGACTGCATTCAAAAGGTCCCAAAACACATGCACAATGAGTCGAATTTCAGTTCAGCTTAGTTGTGTCTCTTAGTTGGTTTTGGCAAACATCTCTCTGCTGCTCCCAATTCGTACGGTTCCAACAAAACCAAAACACACGCTGACTGACTGACAGACGATTTCTATCCCTCTTTTATGTGAAAAAGGGCTCTTTAAAATATTGAATGTTAATTAGGGCTGCTGCATGTGAATCAATTTCAATGTTAGCTTTCAGCCATACCAAAAGGGATTAAAGTTTGACATTCGACAATCACCTTATAAATAAGATAAATGCTGAGCTTTATTTAAAGAAATGTTTCCATTCTTAGCTTTGATTGTAAGAAATTTGACTATCAAGAAAAATAACCTAAAGTGTTATCAATCTGAATGAATACTGAGGATAGTCTGGCAAATTCAAGCATTTAGATTTCTTAATCTAACGCACAATACTTACACACAACTGCACTGAAAGAAATAATCGAGGGATACGCACTTAAAACGCAGCCTAGCGAAATCGTTCTTCATTTAATAATCTTCTACTTGATTTTAAGCATTTCGTGCTTAGATTGCTGGCTTAAAGTAATTTGGATTTATTTTAATTGATTTGAAGCCATTTTTTTTCGTGCTTGAACTTACGACTTTCGACATTAAATTAATTTTTGTTTCTTTTTGTGTGTGTAAGTTAATATTTTTATGTTCCGTTTGAATATTGAGTAAATAATTATGTTAACTACGTTCTATTCTCAAAATATTACATTTATAGCTTGTATCTAACTATCTGCATCATTAAAAATCGCAATAAGCACTGCCAAAATGTCTCAATGCCAGCAAATAAGCTATTGATCTGTGTTTGTACACCTGTTTGTGTGGATCGCAGTGTATAGAAAGGCATTCGAAATTATTTGCATCTAATAGTAGTTCAACTATTTGTGCTCAAAACTTGCGGTCCATTTAATTTGCACAATTTTCTGACTTTAAATACGGAATTTTGTGAAGGCTTTTGCGCTGTTTCACTTTTATTTACACCGTTGAAAATCTGTTTGGCTTTTATTTATTTTGTTTGGATTTCCAAAAATTAATTAACCGAAGCTTCATTTGCAGCACTCACACATTCACATACGCATATACATACATACATACAAAGTTCTGCGTTGCGTGAAGTGTAAACATCATAAAGCAAATCAAGCGCAATTTGTTATTGTTTATTTCAACTTTGCGCGAGCGAACAATCTACAAAAATATGCGAACATATATATATATATAGTATATAGCATATACACACCCACGTGTACGCCTTTAGCCAACTCGCACCGACCACATCCCTAACACTGCGCCTACACTTAGACCTCAACATCCCGCCTCTTAGCTGACCGCACACACCAACAACAGCAAAAGTGCGTCGTCGTCTTCACATCAATTGCCATAAAATATTTGCCCGAAAATTTCGTAGTTCAGCTGAAAAAGTGGTGAGCAATAAACCGCACAGCTGCCTCCAGTCAGCAGAAGCAGAAGTACAAGCGGAGGGAACACGGCTGTTTGTTATTATTGGCCAAAAAACAAAAACAAGAAGAAATCATGCAATTTTTAAAAGCAACCAAACACAGAGAATAAGAATTATGAAAAGATTGCCACGTCGAGTCGCAATCGAATGATTTGCTGTGAACGAGAGATTACACCTGAACGATTGAGATTGAGGTGAACACTAAACAGATCGCATTCTCTATATATATATATATATGTACATATGTATTATGTACTCAGATACATTGTGCATCTGATGAATATCCAAATAAATAATTCGATTAGCAATCGATTTGTGCAACGAATCGAATTGAGCTTAGACTTAAATTAGACTTTCTATCGTACAGTTGATAGAACATATGATTTCGTTGAATTGAAAATATACTAAAGTACCTGAATAGTCTGAAAAGTTTATGCTATTGAGAAAACCTTACACAAATCGTACTCAGTGATATATAAAGCTCAAATTTTAGTTAAGAAATACAATATTTATGCATGCGGTGAAAAGTTTTTCTTTTCAAATACTGAAAATACTCAATAAATATATACGCCCTAAGGAACGCGTCTCAACTACAATAATGTCAAATTCGCATGGCTATCAAAATTCAAATCAGATTCGTCTTCTTTAATTTGCATTTAAATGCTTCTCAAGCTTGAATGGATATTAAATAATCATTGCATATGTTCTGAAAATCCTCTCCAATTTGTTGCTGTTGTTGTTGGGTGGGCGGTATCCTCATTTCAAGCATAGTATTAATAAATCAATGGCTTTGCACGACGCGACAAAAGTTGTTATGCCCATGGATGGCAGTCTTTCCTGCATCCACTCCCCTCCCCTCCCCCGACTCCAGTCTCTGCCTCTTTGAAGGCGCTGAGATGAAAAAGTTTATCGCGGTTGCAACTGGCGCTCAAAGTTCGCTCAACTTTTTTGACAACGCCAAATGAGCAAGGATGTCATAAGGCTCAGAGACTGTGAGATGTCTGCCTGCTGCTGCTCAAATGGATTGTTACATTTTGGCTGCATGTACTACACACAACACGGGGCCAAAGTTTATTTCCGCTGCTGGCAGGCGGAGTGACAGAGACAGAGGCAGAGACAGCCATAGGCAGTAGCAGTAAAATAAAAGGTCAATTGTACTCCAAAAACTTTGTCGCACTTTTCCAAATTGTGCGTTCAAATTGAGGTGCAGACATAAAGTCTATTGAAAATTAAACGATGCGCATAAAAGTAGGCAATGCCACAAAACTTGATGGTGGAGAAGAGGTGGTGGCTTTGCTTTTTGGTCGATGGAATTGGCTTGGGGGTCGAAGTCAATGGCAGCGCCAATTTGACGCTCGAACAATTTGCACAGCTTTAAATGTCAACTCGCATGCAAAATGTCATAATTCAAATCCCGATCTCCCCCCCTCAACCAACGCCCAAAAGTGTGGCCAGCGCCGAGATTCACTCTGTCTCTGTGTGTGTATCAGAAGATGGGTGGTTGGTCCAGTGGTTGGGTGGGTGAGTGGCACACTCGCTTTGGTGCGGCTTGCGTGCCTGATATGCAATGAATATACTCTAAGACCTCTAGTTATTTATATTTGCAAGGGTTGATCGGCAAGCGATAATTTAAATGCATTGGGCTAGCTCCAGAATTGGTAGCCATCTATTGGAATTATCAGTTGGCTTATAAACATTATAGTATTGTGTTTTATTTGATTGCTAATCTATATATATACAAATACAAATTTCTATTATATCTTCTTTTTGTAAATTTTTAATTTTTTTTTTTATAATTTCACGCTTCATTAAGCCAAAAAGATCTTTCAGTTTGTTAAAAAGGTCAATGTCTTTTTGCTTAAGCTTTGAACTTTTGATTTATTGCCTATATACATATATAGGGTATATTTCATAGTCGGGCATTATTGCATCTACTGCAACAATCCATTATAGCCTGGGATTTACTTTTATTGCTTCGCCAGCGTAAAATTTGCTACGCCGCTTAGTTTATACTCTCCCATACCCGCTCCACACACTTACACACACACACACACACACATTGCTTCGCCCCGCCATCCCCCAGCTCGAACAAAGTTGTAATAGATTTTTGTAGCTTAGTTTTTAAAACCATCGTGGCTTACTGACTCCTCCCCCCCACACCATCCGGTCACAGTTGTTGGTTAGCCTGTGATGATAAATGCATTTTGGCCTGGCTTTCAATTAAGTAAGAACCCCCACTGAAAATGTAGCAACAGCAAAGGACTCATTGCGACCTTTAAACTCATTGGTTACAGTTGCGAAAAGCGAATTTTATGAAATTCTAATGATGTTTGAGTGATATTACGAACACACCACACACATATACATATACTACTATATAATACATCTTCCTTCCCCTAAGATTACACCCTCACACACACACACACACTTGCCAACCCCTGCAGCTGCTGTTGCTGCTGTCTGTCTAATAATTACAGTTACCCTGTTGGCAGCGGCTGCGTTTCATTAACTTGGCGCTAAAATGGGCAGTAAAAAAAGTTGCTCCTCTCTACGTGCGGCGGTTGTGTGTGTGTGTGTGTGCTCGTGTGTGTCGCATAGGTAATTCATGACATTATTTTAATTGCTGTTGTTGTTGCTGCTGCTGCCGCTTGTTACATTTCGCACGTGACTTTGTGATTTTATGGCTTTTAATTTCACGTCTTTAGTTGCGGATATTGTTAATTGTATTCATGAACGTTACATCCCTTTTCCTCGCTTCCCTCCAACACAGCACAACCTTTGTTTATATTATATTCATATGTATGTATATATAATTATTGTCATTGCTGCCAATGCATAGACATAAAATCCAGTAACTGACACATTTCGATATCTTTTGCATATATTGCGTATTAAAACACAACTATATAGGCTTCTTGTTTAAGTGTATTGCTGTCAAGAATTTTCTTGTGTGTGTGTGTGTGTGCATAAAATTAATGATGTCACTGCGGTGACATGAAAAGCAAAGCATACTTTTTAGGGCCAGGGCAGTGCTTTTAATTATCCAAAGATGTGCAACAGCAGCAACTACAACAACTCCAACAACAAACAAAACTATTACTATGAATAATGGCTAGACATTTACGTTTATGAGTGTGTGTGTGTGTGTGGTGTGTGTGATGTGCAATCGCTCATTGGACAAATAATATGTAATTTTCCGGTCATTGAAATATTTGCGCAAATAAGGAAATTGGCTGAGCCGTAAACCCGAAATGACTTTGACAACATGTCGAGGCGTTTGTGTGTGTGTATGTGTGTGTGTGCATCCGTTTGGACAACCCGCTATGTCTGCACCTACCTTACCTCCCCGTACCATTCTCCTCTTTACTGATGACTTATGGCTGACAACGTTTGCTTCATATTGCTCATGTCTGCTGCTGTTGCTGCTGCTGCTCGGGCTCAAGTAAATCATTTGAATATTTAAATTAAATCGAAATCATGCCAAACATCAACAACAACAATAACAGCAGCAGCAGCAGCAACAACAACAACAACTGTGCATCAGCAAAGTTGACTTCATTTCTATCCCGGAAGTCTCCCTCTCTCTCTCTTCACTCTACTTCACTTTACTTCTCTCCGGCATTTGCCTTTAAGGCGTTAATTATAATGCGAGACATGCGAGAAGCGCGTGATTTGTAATCTACTTGAAAACTTATTACTTATCTCTTATGAATATGAAAAAGTCACAAAAACGAAATAAATCATAAGCTTTCAGTCTACCAGAGGCCAAATTTATAAACGCAAATATCTATGCATGCATATATATATACATATACATACGTTATTTCGCAGATAATAAAAGAGATGATTGGAATTTGATGTTAAAGTATTTTATAAATAACCAATGTATTTGAAATTGTTTTTATTACAGATGTAGCTAAATTAGTGGTTAAAATTTTTATTTTTAGCTATGAATATGCTTGGAACGCGTTGAATTAAAGTATCTTTCAACATAAAACCGGTTTCACTGCCAAATAAAACTCAAAAAGTTTTAAAGATTCACTAATAGTTTTACGCAAATATTGTACATTCAAACTCCCACATAAAGAAACTTTTTATGTTACGAATTAATTGTCAGAACATTGCATTTTGGTTCAATTTTCAATGTGTTTTATGTCGCTTTCATCAAACGAAAGTTTTTTTTTTTTACATTTTGTTGTTCATTTTTTATTCCGTAGTTTGTTTCGTTCTGATTTCTTGTTGATAAAGCTAGATGCTGTTGCGTTCAGAAATGATTGTATATCATATAAAATGGCATGATTTAAATGCCTTATGTCCTATATTTGATTTCACGACAATGAGTTGGGAGACAAGTTTACTGCAACTAAGAGACATTGATTCAGAATCATCTTACGCTGAGAACAACAAACGGTCCTTTGTGCCTTTTTTCATTCATTCATTGAATTAATTTACTTAAACGAAACATTTATTTAGTTATGCTTTGAACAAGAAGACAAATGGAAAAGAGCTGTGAAATCTTAGTTTTCAATTCAAAAAAAGACTACGATCCGTTATTGTTTCATTCGAATAGTATGAATGGGCTGGAATGCTTTGGTTTATAGCAAATCGATTTTTAAAAGACGAGTCTTTGACTCGAGGAACGTCATAGAATTAAACTCTGACCTTCCAGGGTTAATTAAAAAAAAAGCGAATTTTTCAAACCGAATGATAAAAATATTTAACGCTCCGAATGGAATCGGAACTTGCTTAGAATGAAACTGAGATTCTTTGTTCAAAATATATCTAAAATAATTTTGTTGTAGAAATATCTCTTTAAATTTGATAATTCTCAGAAAGTGGTTCTTGTTCTTGTTAGCATTTTATAATGAAATCATTTTTCCAAATTGATTCGTCTTAAGCGTAAAATTCCAAGTACTTAAGACAGACCAAGTATAAAAATCATCACGAACAGATTTTGTCAGTAGTTGTGCATTAAGTTGATTCCGATTCACATTTTTCGCACTAAAAGCTTTTAGTTGTAATTCTTGTTGTCTTAAATGTCTGGATAATATATTAATGTGATTTGCTGATCTGATTTTTCAAGGTACATTTTGTATATACCATTATGCAAAGTAATAAATATTGATTTGCGCAAATGGCTTCGGAGAAAGTGTTGCATGCATCAAAGAAACATTTCAACGCAATGTGAGCCACTTGCCATTTCTTATTGCACATATAGTATATAGAGGCTATTGCGTCGACTGATGATTTCTGTTTCGTTGGTTTTTTTTTTGGTCTTATTGCAATGTGGCGCAAAATGTTTGCATTAAGCACGATGGCTGGTCAAGACAAACAGTCCAGACATGCTAAGACAGTTGACTAATTGAAAGGCAACGTCGCCAAATGGGCGCCCAAAAACAAAGCAGAACCAAACAGAAACCAAAAACATGATGTAAAACACACAGAGCACCAACAACAACAATTAAAACGAGCTGAACAACAATGCGAAACCACAATGCAAAAATGTTTTAAAACAAATTGCACGCGTGTCAAAATTAAAATGAATAAATTTCTTTCAACGTTGCGCCAAAAAAAAAAAAAAAAAAAAAAAACGAGCAATAAACAAAAAGCAGTTCCGACAAAAATAAAACAAAATTTCTGCAAAGAGAAGCCGCCAACAAATAAACTCGGCACAGCTTCAGATTAACACACACACACACACACATACGAGATCATGTGTGTGTGTGTGCAGCTGCTTGCTTTACTTATTTACGATTGTGTTTGTTGTGCTGTCCGCTGGCCTTGTAAGATTCAGATTTGTGTTGTTCTTGTGTCGTATAATTAATTAAAAATCGATAAGATTTTGATTTGGATTTAACGGCTTTGCAGTGAGTTACGATGCTTAGTCAGCAGCTCTGCGTTTAGTATATTTTTGAAATGAAATTATGACAAATGGGACAAGGCGGCGTATGCGCAATTCACAGCTGGATGCCCTGACTCTGACTTGAGAAGAGCCAAACAGGAACTTCTACAACAGCAACAACAACAACAGCAACAACAACAACAGCAAAAACAACAAATAGACAAACATTACATGCATACAATTTGGTTTTGGTTTTGTAGGAAATTGTTTTGTGTGTGTTTCATTTGATTTTGTTTTGTTTTCGTTGCTGTTTCAGTACTTGAGTTAATCTTTTGTTTGTTTACAACAACAACAAAACAACAACAAAACGTTTTTAGTTTGCAATTTGAATTTCGTTCGTTGCGGACGTCAATTCTGATTATATGTTAGATGGATAAATGTGTGTGTGTGTCTTGCCTAGCCATCAGCCGAGCCATCTGCTCTTGTTGTTGCTGTTGTTGACCACCTAATTTGGCCGAGTTATTTTGGGCAACTCGTCTAAAGTTATTGCCAGATCATAAATTAGCTGACCACAATGCGATGTTTCTCTAGCTGATGCTCGATCTAATTATACCCTAAACTTGCACTTTGGCACGGGATGTACTACTTGATTTAGTCACTTGCAAAAACCCAATATATTTTGTAACAAAATGTTGGTTTTTGTGTCTTACATCTAGCTTTAAGTAAAGTAAAACAGGGTATCAAAACAATCAGGCAAAGCCAACGAGCACTTTAGAATTCGTATTCAATTTGTTTATTTTTTTTATGCCCATCAATTGATAAACGCGCCACATAAATTATAGTGAAGCATTTACAAAGGTCGCTTTGTTAAGGAATTGATTTTTCACTCGGATACAGTTAAAGCTCTATAAGATATGGGGCCATTACTTGGGCCTAATAAGTGTTAATTTAATATGATTGCCCAATTTGTTGTTAAATTTGGCAAATTTGGCTAGCTTGAAATGAGACTTATATGAGTTTATTTTAAATTTTAAGCACTTGAAGTATAACATAAGAGGAATTAATTAATTGTTAACTTACCTTTGCACACTTTGCGATGATGTAGTGGCTTAGTGGGATCCCTATAGAAGCCCTCCTTGCACTGATGACAATTGCGTCCAGTTGTCGAATGACGACAGTTCTGACAAACTCCGCCCGAGACGCCCTCAGACAAACGAAAGATTTCCATATTGAAGCGACATTGACGCGCATGATTATTGCAATTGCACACTGTAAGCAAATGAAATGAAAACAAGTAAAAAAAAAAAACAAGACAATAAGTAATACTATTTGACAACTACGTGTGCTTAACACATCAAGATGTCTTTATAACTCATACTCCTTACTCTGAAACTTAAACACATGGCAAATGCGATAAATGGAAATAAATGATAAGCAAATTGCAAATCGAATGGGCAGAAGGGTAAAATATGTTAAATGGGTTGGCCATAGCATGTCATCTTTCTAGCGGGACATCAGCTTCAATTGCATAATTTATGCGACAACTTGTTTGATCGGCCTCAGACATCAAAAGACGGAACGACAAATCAACTTAACTATCCCTAGCATAATGCGCGTTTTCTACTCTCTCCACTTGTTACATTGATTTAGACATTTTTGTCTTAAGCATTAAAACTTAACTTAAACTAAAGCAAACTTAATGTTAGTACACAAGTTTGTTTTATATTTATTGATCTACTTATTAAACATGAAAATTGCAATGTTATTTTTTAATTAAAGTTTCGAACTAAACGATTTGAATTTTATATTCTCATATGCATTTCAGGCCACATTCTAATAATTTATCAACTGCCCAGTTAAAAAAACATTTATCTCTTCACACACTTTAAATAGTGCATTCAAAATTCGTTGAGTGCTTTGTTTTGTGTGTGTGTGTGTGTGTGTGTGTGCTGACTTTATGTTTTGCTTTTGGCAAACAGTTTTGCTGTTGACATTCGATGGCGAATGGACTGCTGCTGGACTGCTGTGTTGGCATCTTTACCAACTCCTCAAATCAACTCGTTAGCTTTGTTCGAGTTGGACGCCAAGTTGATGCTGATGTCAATGGCAAAGGCTGACGCTTGCAGCTTGTGGCTCGATAAAAAAACGAAAATAAAAGCAACAAGTAAGAAGGCTCTAGTCGGGAGAGCCCGACTAGAAGATACCCTGAACCCAGTTGCAATAAATATATTTAATTTATATAAGACTTTGGTATACTGGCTTAGCTTCCATCGATTAAGTTCAATATCTCCGGTGTTTCTCAACCGATTTGGATGAAATTTTCAGAAAAGTTCTATCATTATCCATTACTTCAACCCTCATTTTTAGATTTTCCAAATTCGATATTTTATTGTTATCGATATTATGTGTATATCGGAAATCAGAATAGTTATCGATAATTTGAAGAAAACTTGTTCTGCTCATGGTATAGGAGAACTTAAATACAAAATCAGAAGTCTCTAGCTCTTGTAGTCTCTGAGATCCACGCGTTCATACAGACGGACAGACGGACAGACAGACGGACAGACGGACATGGCCATATCGTCTCGGCTGTTGATGCTGATCAAGAATATATATACTTTATAGGGTCGGAGATGCTTCCTTCTGCCTGTTACATACTTTTGCACAAAACCATTATACCCTTATTTACCCATTTTATGGGTTAAGGGTATAAAAAAAAACAGAGGAAAAAACGAAGCTAGAAGCGTGCCTCTACTCCACAACTGTCCACCTATGTGTTTGGTGTGAGTGTGTGTGCGCACACATGTTATAATTATCTTTCACACATTGAGAATCGCAGACAAAGCGACTGCCTGTCGTCTGCTACTCTACTGCACCACAACTCATCTCAAATTTTCTATTTCTCTCTCTATCCCTCTCTCTCTTTCTCCATCTCTCTCTGACACTTTTATCCACCATGGAGCCCTACTCAGCGCCTTCTCAACGCCTGGTCGCGCGCCAGCCGCAGACAAAGTTATGTCAGTGCAAATATTTGAGAGCAGTTGACTTGTCAATGCCATTGAAGCTTTTACTAGTGGTATCTTCATACACTTGAAATAAAAAAAAAAAAAAACAAATTGCCCATGCGCTTGAATTAAGAAAATCATCAAACACACATTTAGCGCCATTCTCGGTCCCACTCGATTTTTTTTAAGGTTCAGCTTTTTTTTGCTTAATTTACCAAAGTCGATATTTTCAACTTAAGAAATTAAAATATTTCAAAGGCTTGGTGTATATAATAATTCAGCTTGATGTTGATTTAAGGTTGACTTTCCCAGATAAAGATACATTTTTTTTTTGAGTGTACACATGTGCTATATATATTTGTATACATATGTTTTGAATAAGCGTCAACAAAAGCATTCAGTAAATATTTGGCAAAGTGCAGCAGGAAAAGCAAAAAAATGCTAAGCTTGATACGCCGTGTGGTTAATTGCCAAGCCTATTTAAGCCAAGTTTGAGGATTAAGCGCCTTTATGGCAAATGGGCTTGGCATTGACTTAGGCTATGATTTGCATATCCATGCTAAGCAAAGGCAACGGTGTTGAAAAAAGCTAGATAATTAGTTTTAATGACACACTTACGGACGAACTGCTTGCTGACTGTTGCTGCCGAATGCAACTTGATTTGTGGGCCAGCATTTTGATTTCGTGTTAATCTCTATATCTCACTTTTTGTATTCACTGCCAGCTACAGACAGAGAGAGGGCAAAAGCGAGAGAGAGAGAGAGAGAGAGAGATTACAAAATGCGCTCGTAAAAGTCAATGCATTTAACTGTTCATTAGGCGACGGCGTTATCTAAGCCATGCAGCAATGCGATGCCGATTGGTAATTAACTTCAAATTTGATAAGTGAACCCAACAAAAGCAATAGCCACGAATCACAAACACACAAAAAATAGTTGTCAGCTGTTGTATCTGTGCATCAGAATCAGTGCATTTGTATCTGTATCCGCAACATCAGCTGGGCCCTCTATTTAACTGCCGACGAGCAGTAAGCCTACTGTTTGAGGCGCTTAACTTTCAGTTAACAAAACATACACTCACAAAAAAAGAGCACAGTTCTACTCAAAAGTAAAAGGTACTAAAATTCAAATCGATTTTCAAGACAAATATGTTTTATATTTCCAGAAAAATGCAGCAAACTTCATTTGCAAAAACATCCAAAGCCAAAAAAACTAAAATTGCTTTAACGCTGACTTAAGTTAGCAGCTTTTGGCCAGTTGCCTTTGCATTGCTTTGCTTTGCTCAAACTGCGATTGTTCTTTCTGCGTTCATATTCTTGTTGCGATGTCCGATGTTCGATGTGTGTTATCCTTTGGCCGTGACCTGACCAGCGCTTTTAAAATTTGTTTTCCTTTTGCGTTCGTCGACATTTCATCGTTTTATGATTGATTGCCCGCCCCTGCATCGTTGTGATTTTCCGTTACCAGAAATTTTGAATTGAATTCGATGTCCATGTGGCTAGCGATGAATGTGGGCGCAACAGGGTGTAGGATTTGGGGGTTTTGGGTCTCGTGTGTGTGTGTGTGTGACCTTTCCACTCTTTTGTAGCCTGGCTGCTTGTTGGTGTGCGTTTTGCGGTTGCGGTTGCTGCTTTTGCGTTTTTGCGCTGCAATTTGACAATTTCATCGCAAAATTGTTTTGGTGTTTGTGGCCATGTTCGGTTGTGGTATGCAACTGTGTGCTTACTGTGTGTATGTGTTAGTTCGTGATTTATCAAAAGTGGTCGATTTACAGTTTTTTTTTTTGATTCCGTGAATGCTCTGATAATTAATAATAACTTTTATTAAAAACACAATGCTAACTGATTGTTTTCCAAACGAAATGAGCAAAGGGTATTTTTGTTTTTGTTTTGTAAGACCAATAAAAAAGCGATAAAAAGCTGCTTGTTGATTGAATCATTTTTATTAAGTTTGCATGTTAACAACACAAACATTTCCACTTTTGGTAAGTCTGCAGCATATGATATACGTTCACAGAATTTCTTTCTCTGGGTGCGAAGTACTACATATAAGCGCCCTGTGGGGCAATAGTATGTCTTAGCTTAGTTTGTTTTCTTTTCATTTATTGACCTTTTCCAAATGACCTAGTTAGGATTGTTGGATAGGCACGTGGTACTTGCTTGTACTACATAACTAAATGGCTAAGAATAAACATTTTCAGTTTAAATGCTTGAAGCGTTCATAAAATTGCCCCTCCATTCACACTGCAAACTTTTTTTTGTCTAATGCCTTCATAAATTCTTCACACTTTCTTCGCTCGAAGCGACCATAATACGAAGAAACCCATTGCTGATTTCTTAATTATGCCAACTAGCTTATTTATGATTAACACTTCCACTTCTGCCACTATTTCGACGAACACAACAAATGTTGTCTGTTTACAAATAATTGTTCTCTTTTGCTCTAATTGGCTGACAATTTGAGTTGCTGAAAAGCGCAGTGTCCAATTGAAGTGTGTGTTTAGTGCATTTGATCTCAAGATTATCAAGCTAATCTTCAAAATAATAGAAAAGAAGGCATATAATTATTCGTCTAACCAAACAAAATTCGAATCTTAATGTATCTGAACAAGAACAAAGCAAGAAAAATTTTTAATTTACAGTCTAGCCTTGCTTTCCTTGATTGTAATTGGTTTAAAATGTAAATAAAAATAATAAAAAATTAAATAAATAAAATAAGAAACTATTTCTTGACTAGATACGTAAAATTGTTTTGGTTGATGGATTACAAAAAGTAAATTATATAGAATGTTTTTCTTTTCATATGAAATTTGTGATAGAAATTGCTATAACGATAGATTTTTAGAAAATTAAACAAGAAACTTTTAGTAAATTTATTTAAATCCCACAAAAATATTCCCAAACGAAAACAGTTTAGTTTTTGGTACAGATGACTGAGATTTAAATTCTTAAAATCTGTGTGATGAAAATTAAACATATTCGTAAGCAATTTGCTTTTGCTATCGCACAACACGATCGACCTCTGTGGCATTTGCCACTTGCCACTTGTTTGGCTTGCTGGCTTCAACAAAAAGCAACATATTTTTGTTTTTTCTGCTTTTGCTTTTGCCGCGCTTCCTTGCTGACTGCATTTAAGGCGGCTGGCAGAACAATGCAGGCCATGGAGTGATGGCGGAGGAGGGTGTGGGGGATTGTTGCTAGCAACTTTCGCGTGCCGCAGCTGCAACATTTTCCTTGTCAACGGCAGGCAGCAGAACAACGATTACAAATTGTTTGCTGCCAGCGCGCTGGCAAAATAAATAAATACAATACTATATAGTAAATACATATACATACATATATACAAAAATGTCTGCTTAAAAATACATTTTCAGCTCAGTGTGGAATTCTGAATTCAACTTGTTGCAGTTGTTGTTGTTGTTGTTGTTTTTGTTAGTGTTGTTGCTTTGAGTTTGTTTCTTTTTGTTTTCCAATTAATGCAAACGAATTAACATATAAATAAAGTATGTTTGTAGTTTAGAATACTAGAAAGGCAATGACGATATCCTGCCGCTAATAAAAAACAAAGTTCATGACTGCAGTTTGGCCCACACACACACACACACACACATACGCATACATACATACTGAGAGAGCACCCCAAATCAGTGCTGTGTGTGAATTTATGTTTAGTTTTTCGTCGAATTGCTTTTTCTGTCTGTTTTTGTCGACGGTTGGCCCGTTTTGTTATTTTATTTAAATCACGGTACCAAAATGATTTTCAATTTGCCTCAAAAACACACAAAAAGAGACGAGACGAGGCGGAGGCAACAACCACTTGGACTCCGCATTTTCATTTTCCTTTTAATTTCGAATTCCGATTTCGATTTCTGCTCTCTCAACAACAAATTATTGAAATGCAGCCCAACACAAACCCAGCAACTGAAGGCGAGGAGGACCCCGAAAAAAAATCAAGAAAACAATTAACAAATTTTCAAAAGAGAAAAGCAAAAAAAAAATGTTTGTGTGCTCAGCTTCAATTTGATGTTAGTTTTTCCTCAGGAGCTAACAGGAGAGCGGGAGCGAGACGGAAATCAAGAGAGGTTGAGTTAAATAAACGACTCGTTAAGACACATAAATAAAACGCACCAAGTTTCCTAATTAAGTCGCCTCACACACACACACACACACACACACACGCACAAAAAAGTGGCCCAAAAATAAAAGCAAAATACGTTTAAGACGAAAAGTAGTATAGGTTTATATGTATATAAAGGAACGACTTATGCATACACTTTGCCTTTGGAAATCCATAAACACAATTTTACGGAATTTATTTTCTTTCCCTTTTGGAAATGGGAAATTAAAGAAGTTTTAGATTTTGTTAAAGTATAATGCCAACTTTGAAACATTTTCACAAAGCAAAGCCAAACAACTTCAACTTAACTTAATTTACTCAAAAAATAGAACATAAAGCTGAAAGCTAAAATTCATTTTAGCGATCTCTTCACAATATTAAAATAAAACACATATTTATTAAAAACATAAGTAAATATTTTAATGCTTATAGGAGTAATTAGAAAAAGAATTTACAATTAAATTTTCTAAATGCCTTTTGGTACAGAGGAAGAATATATATGATATCACGACTTTTTCTATAGCTCAGACACGACTGTATGATAGTAATTAATATTACGTATCATGTATTTATTTATAATGGAGTATTAAAATTGAATCTTTCATATTTGAGTTCGTTTTTGATGAGATTCATTTTCTAGTCAAAGAAATGCATAACATTAATTTATCGTCTTTGGAATTAATGAATGAAGAAAGGTAATTGAGCGTGTTACGAAATTTTGAAAATATTTCAAATATTCAAAAATAGTCTCTCTCTCTTTCGCTCTTTCTCTCCTAATTATCGGAAGTTTCTTATGTCACTGTTTGCTAGGCTTAACAATAAGTTGATTGTTTTTGGCCAAGCTCTGCTGTTGAGGAAAACTCTTTATAATATTCATTGATTGTTGGTGTCGTAGCAAAACAACACCCAGCGTGTGTAAAAAAACAACAACAGCAGCAGCAGCCGCAGCTGACAGGTGAGACCAAGTGTGAGGGGAGAGAGAGAGAGAGAGACAGCAACTGTAACTTAGATATGCACCATAGAGTAGAGTTTGAACATTGTGGCTGGCGTTTGTCGCTTGCCGTTAACCGATCGCCCGCCTGCTGCTTTCGGCTAACGTCAGCGTCGCGTCGCTGCTGACGTGCACCTCAAGTGTCTGGCGCGCTTGTTGTTGGGTTTTTGATCTTTGTTTTGATTGGGTTTTGTGGTGAGAGGGGGAGGCTTGGAATTTGAATTCGGTTGCCAGTTGCCAGTTGCCAGAGTTGCCAGTTCAAAAGATCATTCGGCTGCGCTTTGCATTTGCATTGTGTTCCATGCACTTTGTCATTAGACAGAGACGGACAGATGGACATATGGACAGATGGGCAGAGAAGGCTGCACAAGGAGCTGCTGGAACAAAAACAGAAACAGAAACAGAAGCTGATGCTGCTGATGTTGGTGTTGAAATGTCAGGCGGTGCCTCACTTGGTGCACATGGCCTCCAAGTGCGGCAATATGTTTTGTTTAACTTTTTGGGCTCGTTGCTGCTGTTGTTGTTGTTGTTGCCACTGCTGTATTTGCATTTGTTTGTTTATCTTACAGCTTCTCTCTCTCTCTTTCATTGTTTTTTTTTGCTGTGTGTATCGAGAAATCGTGGTCTCTGTGCTAAGGGAAACTTCGCGTTTAATTACAGCGCCATGCTTAATTCATATTAATGATTTTTAAATGCGCAAAATATGCGCTACTGATTTGAAGTTGACAGCAACAACAACAATGCCAAGAGTATGATGCACTTTCAATAGAGTTGTCGATTGTATTTAATTAAGCCAAACCCAACACTACTACACCTCACACACACACACACACACATACCACACACGCTCTTAATCATTCTTTCGACTTTGTCCTGGTAGATGGCCTATCATTTTATAGCTGTTACTACAAATTCTCTAGAATCGAGTAGCAGCGCGCCTACTGAAATGCGATGCGTTCACAAAAAAAAAAGGTCAAAACAGGCAGCCCAAAACATAAATCAGCTAACCTCTCACTCTCTCAATGATTGTATTTCACTTCTTTCTCTGTCTCACGCTCACTCTCTCTCTATCTCTCGCTCTCTCTGTCACTGAGTGTTTCGCGGTTTATTTCAATGTCACAGCTTGAACAGTTTTGCACTGTTGCAGTTGCAACTTGTTGCCCTTTGCCCATCAGCTCGGCTCATGTAACAAATAGAAGTGGCAGAAAAGCAGATGCTCTCCCACGTATCATGGCATATCATGACTATTTCAAGTGGTTTGTCACACTCGGGCTGCTAATCAGCATGACGCTTCAAGTAATGCTTTGTCGGCTTCTCAACTCGTTATTGGATTGAACATATACTGAACCCAAGAATTTCTTCATAGTTGTGTTATTTCAGTAGCTTCAACCATTTATTGACAGAATAAAAAAAAAGTGCTATAGAAATAAAGATTACGAATATCTAGGGACTTTAATTTTTACAAGTAACCAAAAAATAATTATTTTGCGCATAAATTGGCTTGGCTCTTAGCCATGGAATAAACAAATTTAAGACCATTCGTTGTGGAACAAAGCAAAATAAATTTACAACTCAATTCAGGTTTTTATTTTTCAGAACAAAATAACTTTAAAGTCAACATTTTCGAACGGACTTTAGATTTTATGTTTTGAAACAGTTCTTAATGGATAAGTTTTGCGTTTTTAAATTTCCTTTCTAATCTTCCAAACCTTATATTGTGTATTGTTTGGATGATTTATTTAATGAATTTAGCTACAGATAGTAAAATTTAAAATGGCAACAAATAAAAATGGCTTTTGATGCATTTTTTGTGACATTTTCCAGTGAATTAACTTTTTTTTTATTATTATCTCTCATTGTCTATAAAATTGGTTTACCTGCAGCACTGACTTGTGTAAGAGTATCGTAGCATAGGTTAGTTGTTGTTGTTCTTGTACGATTATTATGTTTTGTGTTGCATTTTTTTTTTTTTTTTGGTAATTCGTCTTGGTCACATTGGGCGTACGTGTTTAATCTCCAGCTGGGCGGCCAATGGGTGACAATGCCATCTCATGGGAAGGTAAGGAAATTCGAATACTTTTGTGCTGCAGAGTTTTTGCCATTTATGGCACTTAAGCAAATTAATAAGAGATGCCTTTTGGGCGGTCATAAACTGGACAATGGCATTGAGGAGGATTGAGGATGAGAAAGAGAAACCGGTGCAGTTTGAGTCTGGATTCTCTAGCTGCTAGTTTCAATGCAGTTTTGTGTGTGTTTTTATGCATTTTAATCTTTTTGTAAGGCTTCGAGCATTTGGTTAGGGGCAGGAGCAGAGGGCAGTGCCTCATTGATTGTGTGCTGAGCCGAGTCGAGGTTTCGATTTGGTCAATTGTTCAATGAGTTTTCCAAAGCGGCAGCTGTCGCCCTTTTGTTGTTGCAACTGCAACTGCTGCTGCACACTTTGGCCCGAATCCATTCAGCAAAACTATGCATGCAAAACTATGTCCCTCTTCTTGTCGCTCTGTCTCTGTTGCTGTCCCTGGCTTTTTTGTTATCCCTATATTCCTGTTGCATGATGCGGCAGCTCTGTGAATTTTGTCTGTTTGTTGCCCTTGCATTTATTTACATTTGCCAAACGGACGGACGGACAGACAAAGAGATGGAGCTGAATGCAGAGTCGTCCTGTCTGGGTTGCATTCCCATTGCCATTCATGCAGCTAGCGCATTTGTCAAGCGTATTTCTTCTTCTGTATTCTCTTCTTTTTTTTTATTCCTTATCATACTTTTCGCTCTGCTGTTGATTCCCAGAGAGCTCTACTATGCAACCAAAGCGGCGGTACCCAAAGGAGACCCAACAGGTGTGTGTGTGTGTGTTTGTGTGTGTTTGTATGGACAACTAGTTGCCAAAATGGAAATCTTACTTTATGAATTGTTGGACACCAAAGAGAAAGAGAGGAAGAAAGAGAGAGCTTAAACAGAAAAGAACACAAAACACTGCCAGCTAATCAATTAGTGCACACAAAATGGAATTATGTGTTTGCCGAATGTTCAAAAAACACAAAAAGTACACATAAGCAAGGCATAAATACTGAACTAAGGATACCTGAAAAGTTCAAAAAGCTTTGCTGCTTTAGCAACAGAATGAAGATAATTGGTTACGTAAAAGCTTAAAAGCCTGCGAGAAACTCAAAGTAACAAACTGAAAATTATTAGAAAAAAAAATGGCAATTTGTTAAGATTAAAGATTGCGGTTAAATGCAATAAACATACTTTATTATTATCTAATCTGGGTTAGAATATTTTATAAGAAATATTCAAGAAAATCATTTATAACAAAAAACTTAATCTAAAATGTGAAAAGTAGAGTGTTTAAAAAATTTATCATTAACAAGTCAAAAGCAAAAAAATTAAAAAATAGGACAAAGTTATTGAAATCTTGCCTAATGTGCAACATAGCCATAAATATGGATGTCTTTCCAGACAAACTAATAAATCGATAATAATGAAACTCAGATATATAAATCTGACTTAGTTTAATACTTTTCTAGCAAACTCTGATCTAGTTCTCAAGAAAAATAAACTCTTTCTCGATCCAAACATAAAAAAGACACATTCCGAAATGTTGTAATTTGATCTGAACAACGATTCACAGCCAAATGAGGTAAGGGTTCAAAGATTAAAGATAAGCAAATAATATTGCAAGTAGATGAAAATAGTATGTGTGAATTTTGGCATTGTTGCAAATTAAGTTGATCGTTTATCTTTTGGGTATTCATAGGAATTGTGATTTGATCTTTTGAACCCAGAAATAGTAGAGATGTTTATCGGACATCTTTTCGGATTGCAGTTGACTTATTTGCAGCTGCATTTCAGTTACCTGATACTAGCTGAGAACTCAATTCACAGTAAGCCCAACCGGAAAGCATAACCAACAACAACAACAACGATTGTCAATGCCATTCACTTTACAGCCAGTAGGTTGGCAAGTTGTTGGTAAGCAAGCAACATTATTGTCAATTCGGAGTCAACAGCAACAGAAACAGCAACAATAGTTTTATATTTTGCATGGCAAACAAATCGTGAAAGTAACAGAAAAAGACCAGCAACAACAACAACAACTATTAATGCGAGTCAATAATAATAAGTAAAATGAGCAGAAAGATCGAAAGAGATTTACAAATATTCGATACTCGAGATACGGTGATTTTTTGGTCATGATTCGGAGGCAACAACAACAACAACAACAACGACAGAATAAACAACATCGAATCTTTATTAATATTTTTTTTTTGTTGCAAGTTGGGGGTCAAAAGGAAATCAACTGCGATCTGCTCTGATGGGCAATCGAAAGAAGAAAAAAAAAAACACTGAGCGTCTTGAGACTTTAGAGAACTGAGAATGGAGACTCGAGACTTGGAGACAATGCAATTTGCATATTAAGACAATGGCAGCGACAAATATTATTTGCATTTAGTTTATTTTGGCTATCTGCCTTTTGGGTCTAGGCCTTGGCAAGAGCTCACGACAGCGACAGGCTGCGAAATGCAAAAACTAAGGAGAAAAAGAAGAAAAGGTAATTTTACAGAACTGCGAGGCGAGTGTTTTCTGCTTTTTAATTTTGTTTTTTGTTTTTTTCGGAGAAATTAACACTTGACCAGGGGCAACTAACATTCTCACACCCCAAAAATAACAAGGTGGAAACAGGGCAGAGGCTGTCTCTCTGAATGCCACAAAAGGAGGAGCAACAGCAGCAACAGCAACAGCAGCAGGCTATATACAGATAATATTTATGACCAAATGACAAGATGGGAAATACAGCAGCAGCAGCAGCAACAATAAGAAGAAGAAAGAAAAAAAACAAGCCACAAAACAAAAGCCAAATGCCACAAAATATGCGATGTGCGACTTTGCAAGTATCTTTTCTGTTTTTTGTTTTTTTTTTTTTGTTTTTTGATATTTGCGGTTGCCTAGTACCTTTTGCCGTTTGTGTGTGTGTGTGAACGTTGTGAGTGTTGTGTAGGCAGCGGACATTTTGCAATTTCATGTTTGCAAGGGGTCTAGAGGACTACCCGGTCCTTGTCCTTGTCCTGGTCCTGGCCCTGGTCCTATTCCTGGACTCTTTGCTGGTGTTTATTAAATGCTCGCTGCTCGGGCCAAAAAAACAGAAAAAACTCTTCTTGACAAAGGCGAGAAAACCCTCTTGGGGGTCAGGCATAAAAAACATCGTCGAGGCCTTAACGACTTTGCCAGTTTTTTTTTTTGTGTGTTGTTGTTTGTTATTTTTTGGGCTATCTTTCACTGGCTTGCGCCTCCTTCTACTTTCGGTGTGTGTGTTGTTGTTGCTCTTTTGGTCGCTTGTCACATTTATCGCACTTTTATAATTAAAACGAAGGCAAAGAGAGAAACAGAAACTAAAGGCTGTCAGATAAGCGACTGAGCCACAAAATATGAAACAACTGGCTAGCCAACTCCTGCCAAGTCCTGCACACAGCAACAACTGCTGCTGATGCTGCTGTGGCTGTCCTATCACTTGGCTAAATAATGATAACAATAAACAAAAGCTAAGCGAGCGCGCATTGTTGCTGTAAACATTTATTTATTCTTTTTTATGTGCGCATTTAATAAATTACATATTTATGTACAATATCTCCTGCCACTTTTTCTTCTTTTGCGCCACTGCGATTTACTTGGCTAGTTGGCATAATTGTCACCCCCGCAGAGTTGGAGACTGAGAGGGAGAGAGAGAGAGAGAGAGAGAGAGGGGCGGGCGGTGGGAAGAGACACAAGGCAAGCAAGATTAACAACTTCCGAATGACTTTTTTTAATGGCACCAATTATGATTTTCTTATCGGTGCAGCAGCTGCCCAAAAATATATGAACGACTCCTCGGACCCAGGTTTATTTTAATTTTACCTCAGTTTCTTCGTCTTCTTCTTCTCATCTTTGTATTCTTCGTCATCATTTCCAACTTTTAATGAAGTAATTTTTCTCTCGCTCTTCTTGTTCTCAGCTGTGGGCGGAGTAAAACATTCTTTGGTAGCATTTGCATTGTTTGGCCAATACAAATATTGTTACATGCCAGGTGACTTTAAGGTGGGGAAAAACTCGCGACTTTCGCTGCTTTGTTTGTCATTTATAATCTCTTGTGTTTTGGGGTTCAGGTTCTTCTCTACCTCTCTCTTAAGAATCGTATTGTTTGTCAAGTTTCTTTTGTTGCTTGCTTGTGTTGCCTGAGCCTTAATAGTTGGGCGCGATAAGCAAATGTTTGCTTAGTGCTAAGCTCAAAGGGAGCCCAAGAAAAAAACAATCAGTAGCTAACAAAATCAGATGGGACAGCCAAGATAGTAATTATATGCTGAGAAATCGTGAGGAGTAAGTAACTAAATAAAAAAATAACTTTAACAGTTGCCACGAATTATACAATCTAACTGAGAAAGATCAGTCATAAAACATATCTGTATTTAGCTTTTGAGTAAATTTTAGACATAATAGTGGAAATTTATTTTTGTCTTAACAAAAGTTCTACTAGAAGCATATGATATGATTGCTAAGCATACTTATTGAGTGTAATTAAAATATTTTAATAACACTTTGAGACTTTTGCTGTGTTTATTTTGGTGTGGGTAAGCAATTGTCAATAGCTCATTAAATTGAAATATATTTTTGGCCTTGCATTTGAAATGCTTGACACCTTTCACTTGGCACCTTAAGATGCAACTAATGAGTTGGCCCATTAAAATATTTGTCGTCTGCACTTGAAAGCTCAAATCGTTTGTCCAAATACTATGCATTTTGCTTGCATAGCACAAATATCAATTTGTTTTAACTTATAATTCGTTGGCTGTTGTTGTGTTGCGTCTTCGGTTGTTGCCGCTAATGAAGCCAATGTCAGCCTCAGTGTATTAGAGTAGAGTCTCCAGCCAGCATCCAATTGGCGCTTTCAATTGTGCAACGTCATCCAGAGGCCAAACTCAAACCCTGTGTGTTTGATTAATTAAATTGTAATTGAGTTTTAATAGGCAAAAATACTTGCAGACCAACCCAAGTTTGAAATCTGAGATGCTGTTTGTTGGGATGCGGGTGTTGTTGTTGTTGTTGTTGTTACTGTGAAGGTCGCGTGGGTGCTTGGACATGACGGGAAGACGCTGTGACAGCAACAACAACAACAACATCAACATCCACTCATTAATGACTTGCTTGAGCTGGCGATTGGGAAAGCTCTCAGTGGGCCTCAACGCTGTTTGAGCCATCAGCTTTGAGAGGCAATGGGCCATCAAGTTTTTCCTCTCTCTGTCTCTCTTATCCCTCTCGAGTCGCGCTTAACAATCACTTAGCGCATTATTAAAAACGCTTTTTGATTGCGCTTTGGCGTGCTTAGATCTTTGAACGTTGGCCGATTGAAATCGATAGGCGTTGCTTTGCTTTTGCCCTTAAAATCTAAAGTTTTACGCAATATACGAGACATTCGTATAATAATTTTCATATCACGGCTTGGACTATGCAGAAATTAGGTATAAATACATGACTGATGAAGTGAATTGAAATAAAGGAAACGTCTTAAAAACTTTAACTGTTTACTGTTAACTATTTTCTAATTTGCACTTTTTAACCATAACCTATTCAGTAAAGGTTATCAGTTACAAGCTTTAAAGCATTTAAGCCACAATCTAAGTTCTCGTTTCTTTGATTTTTATTTGTGATATTTAATTTTAATTTTTCTTAAAGGTTATTTCAATATACATACATATATTTTAGAGTTTGTACCAACTATTTTGTAGATTAAAAATCAACAAATATTTTACCATTAAAAAAAATTTTTTTTTAATAATTATCTTTGTGTAAGGGTATATAAAGTGCTTGACACATTTGGTAAATATGTTTTCAGTCTGTGTGTTTGTCTGCGTGTGTGTGTGATTTTCCCTCTTGATTTTAATTGACCATGGCCAAGAAGTCGCACTTGGGAATGTCTCAATCAAAAGATACGGCAACCCACGGCAAATCAACATAAATATTTGTTGGTGTTGCTGTTGTTGTTGTTGTTGTAGGCTTTGCTGCTGAAGCGGAAAAAATCGAAGAGACCGAAACTTTTTCTTTTGTTTCTTTTTTGTTTTTTTTTTTTGTTTTTTATTTATATTTTTGAGACACGCCCCGCACATCGATTTAAATGTGTGTTGTTGTTGTTGTGATAGTTTTTGATAATTTGCATTTGATTATGGGTGTTAGTGTTTGTGTTGCTGTTGTTGCTGCGAAAATTGTTCCGGCAAAAGGCTTTGATTTCTAATCTGAGCTATTTGATCTTAAAGCAGCCAGATTACAACTTTCATGCGACAAGGGTTTGTTTTTTTGTTTTTTTTTTTGTGTATGATATTTGATCTGATCTGGGCAAGGCATTTTCAGCTACGTCAATGAAGTTGTCAACGTTTTTTTTTTTTGGTAGAAGAGAGAAGGAGAGAGAGAGAGAGCGAGAGAGAGAGAGAGAGTCTGACACATACATAACATGCCGCTAATAAGCTCGTTTGCAGACCAAAAAAATTAATAACACCAACAACGGGGAACCTGGCTGGCACCGGCCAGAGGTTGACAACAAGGGCACAGTTTATGAAGCAGCCACAATAAAATAGAAAAACACACAGAGAAAAAAACAGTTACAACGACTATGACAACGACAGGAATGGGGGAATGGGGGAACAGGGAACGGGGCACCGGGAAACGACAAAAGCAACTCAATAACAATAAAAATAACAAGATGCCATAAAATGAATAGACAAAGAAATAACAAGTACAACCAAAAAGCCTTAGCCCCCCAAAGAAAGTCAAATAAATAAATAAATAAGTGCATTTATAGCAAAAAAAATAATATAAAAATTACCGCTGCAGCGATTTCAACTGAAAAAGGAATCGTGCCGACCACAAAAAAAGGATAATTATGTGCTTAAGATTTTTTTATGCGGCACATTTGGAAATAAAATAAGACAAACCAAATTAAAGTGAGCCTAAAGCAAATGAAGTTGGGTGGCGTCTAAGCGTCTAGCAAGAGGGGGGGGGGGGGGGGGGAAAGTACAGAGCGCCCTTGGCAAATGAACAGCAACATAAACAACAACCACCGAAATGTGTTTCGGTAAAAAAACAGCAGCCCAATAGATATATATAACAAAATTTGTCAAATGAAAATATTTTGAATGCTCAAAGCGTCAGAAGGACGGGACGGGACGGGGACTTCTTTTATAATAAAATTCACATTATTGTGTTTGTGTTTGTGTTGTGCTTTCCCTTTTTATACGCTTCGATGAGTTAATCTCGTCGTCTTTTAGCGCCTGTCACCCCCTCGTTTGACGAGAGATAAACAAAAGCCAATGTTAGAAATCGAAAGAACGCTCAACTTGTCTCGAGATTGAGTTTTGAAGCTGAAGCTTAAGCCAAAGCTCTGGCCATAGGCCTAGTTGCTGTCCAGCTAGAAAAACCCTTTTAGATTTACCTTTCACACAGGTGTGTGTGTGTTTGTGTGTATGTTTGAGTGCTCTTTAGTTTTGGGGTTGCAAAAGCATCAAGCTGAAAATTTAAGTTAGGGTTGCTGTTGAACGCTCGGTGAACAACAACAGCTTCAATTTTCCAAATACTTTTTGCGAATATTTGTGTAAAATTTAATTAAACCAAAAATGCTCAAAATAACAGTCGATGTTTGCTTGCCAGCAAGCAAAAAAAAAAAATACTTTGCTGACATAGCAAAAGCAAAAAGCAGCAAATTATATTAGATTCGAGGCATTTGAAGGGATCTAAAAGCATTTAAGCTGCCTCACTGGCTGCCGGACTGCCTGCCTGCCTGCCTGCCAGCTGATATAGAAAAATGAAGTTATTTCGCATTATTGAAACAAAAAAAATCATAATAAATGCAACTTGCAGTTGCTCTCTTTTTTGTTTTTTGTAGTTATTCACACTGCAAAAAAGCAATATTCATAAAATAACTCAAATAACTTTGGACTTAAATATGAGAATTTAAAAAAGCTTTTAACAATGCTTTTAAATGCATGGCAAAGCGAAACAAAATATGCGAATCCCGAATTGGGATTTGATGATTGAACGTTGCATTAGCCAAGCATATTTCGCATTCTACTTCATTTCGTACAAGATCATACTTTTAGGCAGATTAAAACATTAGAGTCTGTCTTTATCAAACACAAACATTTTAATAAAAGCCATTAAAGATGTCATTAGAATAATTATATTAGTATCCAGTTTTGAATAATTTTCAGTTAGTTGCATTTAGCGTGGCAATACTGTAGCACTTTTGCCTGTGTGCACATCCTTGTGCGAGTTGCTTAGCTTTAGGTAAGGCCCCCTGCCTACCTCTGGAAAATAATTTTGCCCAGCTGTGAGTTAATTATTTGCCTGACCCCCGAAGGCGAGGCAAACAAACACCTGCTACAAAGAGCCGCAACTTGTTCGTCAAATTGATAAATATCATCAGGGCCATCTTCATTATCATTATGTTCATTGTGATAATGATGATGATGGAGTTTCAACGTTTTCCGTTCGTTCGACAGTTTCAGTTTTAATTGCTTTTGACTTTTGTTTGCTTAACATTCAACTCGATTTGAATATTTATTTATTACAACAACAAAAAAAAAACAAATTTTTATTTGTATCCATTCGTTTTTTAGGGTCTATTTTGATGTTTGTTATTTGCTGTTTGGCTGTTCGGCTGTTGAGGCTTATGAGGGCTTAGAGGGGGCGTGGCACAACCATGTTGCAATTTGGTCAGCGTGTCGCTAACGATCGGCTAATGAGCTTTTTATTTGACAGCGTTACGACTATGCATGTGTGCAAACATACTATTTGAAAACACATGCATGTGTGTGCCTCAAAGGCATTAATTTGAGGTACACTACACTTGGGAAAAAGGTTTACACACTTTTGGCACCCAGGGCTGAAACTGAAGTTTCTAAAACTAACATTTTTTACTGCTTACCTAGTATGATGTTTGATGTTTTTTTTCCCAAAGTTTGAGTGAAATTTTTCTTAGTGTACGTAACTCCTTGGCTCCCCTTGCATCGCATGAGTAACCCCAATTCCCTAGCGATTTTCCATTCCCTCGACTCGACACAAATTGTGTGTTAAAGTCTTGTGATTAAACAACTTTGGCACCTGCTTGGCCCGCTGCACTTTGATCACACTTCGCACTTCACACCTACGCCAGCATCACTGTCGCTGTCGCAGTCGCAGTCGCAGTCGACGTAAGCAGCAGTAGTGCTTCTTTGCATATGGCAGTGCTGCACCTTGTGAAGCACTTGCGCAACTTGTTCGCAAGTTGCCTTTTTTTTCCCCGTTTTTTTTTTTTTTGTAAGTTTTTGTTATTGCTTTGGCATAAATTTGCGCGTCGACAGGCGGGGTGAGGTGAGGTTGCTCATTGACGTTCATGATTAAGTGTGCCTGGCAAATTATGTTCTGCTCGAATGCGAGAGAGAGCAAGAGCCAAAGGTGTTAAGGCTCTTAATATTTAGTTCGTATCTGTTCAATGCATTGCAACAGCATTTTTGATATGCGGAAAACTCTTGTGAGTGCACGCTAAAAATGTAATATTCCATAAGAGATATTTATAAAAATATTTCGCATTTAAAAGCCACTTTCTGAACATAGAAAACTGGCTAAACATAGATTCTAGCGCACGATTCCGGATGCCATTAACAAACCATGTAGAAATCAGTTCAAAATATATATATCCAGACATCTGTGATATGTTTTAATTTGAAGCAATTTCATGTTACTTCAAGTATCCGCAATATTTGCATGCAGTTAAATTCGAATTAATCAAACTTAAGTTGATGGTGGGAATTGGTTAAACTAATAATACGATTAACTATGTGGCTCTCGAACATACTCAGTCATTATGTATCTTTGGGCAAACATTTTTGTCTATCAATCGCAAAACTTGACAACAACAGCAACAGCAACACTGCACCTTGCAACAGATGTGGGAGCAGAAGAAGGCAACAGCAACGGCAACGGCGGCAACAATGAAAGGGGGACAAAAGGTGCAATAGGGTGGGAGAGGGGAAGCGGGTCGAAGTCGAAAGGAGGTAGTGTATAGCATGTTGCATGTTCAAGTAGTGTGCGGTTGCAAGATACTTGCTGGTAGCTGTTAGCTGACGCCTTGAAAGTTGCAAGCATAAGTCAACACCATGTGTTTGTTGCTGCTGATGTTGTTGCATGCATAAATCTGTTGCATGTTGGAAATGTTAAATGCAACGACGACGACGACGACGACGACGACGACGATGACGATGGTTTTCATCTCAGAGCTGCATCTTTGGCGCATTTGCGCTTCAATGCGATTTATTTGCCCGTTGTTTGTAATGCCGTTTATTGGTGTTGTTATTGTTATTGTTGTTGTTATTGTTGTTGCTGTTTAATGCATATTTACATTACGTTTAGCGGCACTTGACGGGCGGCTCCTGCTGCAGCTCCTGCTGCTTTAACTTAAGCTATGGCAAAAGCTGCAACTGCAAATCCATATTGAAGTGGCAGCTTCGCATGTTGCCCCCTCGTTTGGGGCGGCAACTTCCTAGCAAAAGGTAAAACGTAGTAAAAGACACTGAGACGTTGTTGCCGCTCGTTGCACAAATTTTGATTTATGTTGGCGCTGTTCCTAGTTTATTTCTTTCCTCCTTTTATTGTTGTTGTTTCGTTTTTTCTTCTGCTGTTTTCGGCTTTTAATGTCATACATATCATTAGCGATACGCGGAGGGCTGTTCAAGAAGTTACTTGCCAGCCCAAAATAAATATATATTTATGATTTGACTTTGATTAGAATAAGCCCCATTGTTCATAAGTGATTCCTAATCAAATAACATAACAAAACAAATGGAGTCCAGCAAATTTGGTTTAATTTCTCAGAATATGTCAATCTTGTTTCAGATTTTTGATCTTATCTAATGACTTTTACTTCTAGAATGTGTTCTTTGCGATTCATTTCTATTATTATTATTATTATACTATTATTTCCTATACTTTATAAAGCAACCTGACTCATAATAATGATGTTAGAAAGCTCGAGTCACTGCATAATGACTAAGACTCAAGCATTGATATGTCTGGTCTTTCTCAAGTGATTTATACTTCCATATCAGGTTTGGGAGTATAATACCTTTTATTGGTTAGTATATGGTTTATGAAGATATTATTATTTGTAACTTTTTTTGTGCCAACCCATGTTCATCTTTCTCGCTCTCTTCCTCTCTCTCTCTCACTCTCTTACCCTCTCTGTGCATAGATCCACCGAGCTTGTAGTTTTATAGTCATGATATACCATCTTCAGTCAGACAGTAGCCCAAGTTGCTGTTTTTTGTTGCTGTTGTTGTTGTTGCTTTTGTGGTTTGCTGTTGTTGTTTCGCATGAGCAACTTTAAAATCGGCAACAGACCAAAAAAAAAAAGAAAAAAGAAAAAAAACGGCAAACGTGGAAAGACAAAGGAGAAGAGTCGAAGAACTTAAAGATTTCAATTCAGAAGAACTGTTTGCCACGGCGCAAGTGCAGCAGCTGTGCAACAACAAACAAGCAAACAAACAAACAACAAAAACAACAGATGTTGTTGCTGTCTTCATTTCATATGTAGTATGTACAAATTTATTGGCAACAGAAAACAAAAATAATTTAATAGATTCCATGAAAAGAGTCGAGACTTGAGACATTAACTCTTTATCCACTCTGATCCATCCACCTCCTACAACAGCAACAACAATAGCAACAACAACAACAAAAAGCTATAGACAACTTCAATATATGTTGTTCTTACGGCTGCTGTTGACATTTGGGCAGCTGTTGGACTGATAAGCTGAGCTGACAGCTTATGAAATATTTAGCTACATTGCTACAGCGCCATGAGGTATGCAACAATCTTATATGCCGTTTCTGCAACAGATGCTCGATGCTCAAGATGCACACATCAAAGCAGGACGTTAGTGGTGGTGGAGTGGAGGGGGGGGGAGCCCCCTGATCCAATTATATGCTTACACACAAAACACAAATGGCCAGACGAATAGACAGCGAGGAGAGGGAAGAGCGCCGTGGGTCAAACATGGACAACATTCAAAGACATATGCCGGGGTCCAAGTAATAACAGTAAAAATCAACGCACTCCATTTGCCCGGACGTTAAGAGATAAAGCTAGAGAGAAAGAGAGAGAGAGAGGGAGAGACAAAATGCTGCCCTGTGGCTACACTTCAGCTTAAAAGCACACACAGACAGAGCGACAGGCAGAGCCTAAGTACCCCACACTCTGCAGCGTAGACGCCTTCGCTTGACTACCTTTGTACTAAACATACATTATACATACATAAATACACATACATATCAGCATTTGATGCTCTTGCCAAAAAGAGGTCATTGCATTACGATGACAAGTTAAAGGGCTAAGAAAACTTAACGGAATCTAAAAGTTTGATATATCCAATTGTTAACTAATCAAATTGAGAGCTGCAAATTTAGAGATTCTTTATTCAACATTTGTGTTCTCTACTTTTGAGTTTGACCAAGAAACTCCAGATTACTTTCAAGGTAATAAAATAATTAAAGGGCATTGCAGTAACGTTTTGATGGCTTTTGCCTTTTTTGGAATTCATATGCTGGACGCTGGCTCACTTTGTGTGTGTGTGTGTGTGCGTGTGTTTGTCTATTTGTCCGTATTTTTTGTTTTTGGGTTCTGGGTACTGCGTATTATTCCTGGTTTTTGCTTTTGACGTGGGCTGATGAGCCTGACGCTTTGGCGTTGACTTTGGCTTTGGCTTGGGCTTTGGCTTTCGCATTGGGGTTGGCTTCTGGCCGGCCCGCACATGTAACGTTATGTGCATAAAAAATAATCATAATCACTTGAAAGCCGGGCCAATTCTATGTACGAGTAAAGGCAAATAAAGGGTTCGGATTGTGCAAAAGGGGGCTGCAACTGGCGACTTTTGGCTTGAAGCGCTTTGAGCACTTTGCCTTAACAATAAATAAAACATATAAATGGCAACAACAATAACAGCAACAACAACATGCATACAAATATAAAGCCAAGTGATTTTCACGTTTTTTGCAACTGTTGTTTGTGTCCGAGGACGTTGTTTACTCTGTGTTTCGCTTGCTTATTAAAAATATGGCTAAGTGAATTTTGCCACCAAAAGAGGCAAGAAGACAACAAAAATAAAATAAAAAGCAACAACAACAAGAAGGACATCATCATCATCACCAACAGGCAACTGTTTAAAATTCATAAACATTTACAGTAAACAAAGAATAAAAACAAGTAGAAACGATGCATTCGGACGCAACCGATTGCGTTATGCTCGATGCCTGTTTCAAATCGGTGGAGAAGAGGGGATAAAAAAGATGTTATAGGATGTACGAAGCTTTGGGGCGGTTTGGGAGGGCTACGGCACCAAATTTTGTGACCCTAGCTCAAGAACTGTGGAAGATATAGGCGATTCTGATTCAAACTGCGGGGATATGGGAGGTGGTATGGGTGGGCGTGGTTCCAATGCAATGATGCAGTTGCTTGGAGGACGGCAGTAGCTATCTCCTTACCAAATTAGGTAACTCTGACTGGCAAATATGTTGATTTATCGATTTTCAGTTATCGAATTTATCGATTTGCCTGCCCCTAGTAGGCGTAGGGCCCCAACCTTGCAAAGTTTCAAGTCTTCAGCTTTACGGGTGTCGAAAAGAGTAGCGTTCATACAGACGGACAGACGGGTTGACACCTTGACGGACATTGCACGAAACCAATATACTCTTTAACTTCGGTATCGAGTATAACAGACAAACATTTAACAAAAGGTGGCTCAGGTGGAAATGGAAAATGGTATATACGTGTATATGTGTGTTTGTGTGTGTGTGTGTGTGTGTTAGCCAGTAAATCAGAGCGTATGGCAATGACAGTCTCGTCACATACAGCGGCCGCCATGACGAATGGCCAAGCACACAGGTCTTCAAAAGCTGTCAAATCTCTCTCTCTCTACTCAATTCCAATCCCAGATTCAACGCCCCAACCCCAACTCCTTGTTTATTGGGATGCCCGCGAGACTTTGGACGGCATATTTTTTTTTTTTTTTTTTTTTGCACTGAAGTGCGCATTTGACAAGCACGGTAAACAACAATTAAAATGACAACGGCCCCAAAGACATGGAGAGATAGATGTGGGCAAAAAGATTTTAGCACGTTTCGCTTTCTTCAAAAAAAAAGGATAAAAGAAAAGGAAGACAAAAAAGATTCGTAACTGATGAAAACTAACAATGAATGAGATTGAACGTTGGCGAGTCCTGCACGAAATTATAGCCGCAGGACATGCATACAAAAGGCAGCGAAATCAGCAACTGAGGCACAACTACACACACAATGTGGCCAACGAGGCCAAATAATGCCCAATATGTGGCTGAAACATGTCAAAAAAAAAGTGCGAAGAAGTAGATGCAGAAAAAAAGAGCCAACTATTGCAAGCAAATATCTTGAGGACATGACATGCAATTTCCAGCCAATGCTCGAAGCCAATGAAAAATCCATCAACGAATCGTTGATTACGATTTCGAACAGCATCATATTGTTCTTTTGTACTACATACATACGTACATACACATACGTTCACAAACATATCTATGTTTGCCATCCTAGGAGTAGTTAAACGCAGACAGTTTTGATGGATCGCTTTGAGGAATCGCCGCACTGCATGAATCACCATAAAACTTGCCGCAATGTAGCAAAGCAAGCCAAAAGAATATAAAAAAGCGTAAAAAACACAAATTAAGATTGCAGTCTTTTACCAAACGGTAGATCTACGAACAGTTAAGCAATCAACACTCAACTAGAATGTACTCTTCCAAAAACCTAAACTAAAAAGTTTAAAGTTTTGAGTTTTTCATAAACATTGATACATTATGATACTGCACTAAAAAAATATGCATTATCGTTTTCAATATTAATAAAAAAAGTGTTTGACTTCGTTAGTTTGATTAAGTGTAGAAAAAATATACGAACAAGCGCTAAAGGTTCTTTAGTTGAATTTAAATTCGTAAAAAGAAAATGCTTTCATTATTAATATTTTCCTTTGCTTATTTATTTTGAATACTAAATACTTTATCATTGCTATAAATTTTTGTTTTTTGCACATTATTAACTTTATAACAAATATATCATGTCTTAAAATTAATATTAATTTTCTACTCATCCCGATAGAGCTAAGAAATAACACTGTTGTATATCATATATTTGCATCTACAAGCAAATAAAAAATCAATAGTCATGCACAAGATGTTTTCTAACGATTAGTGCTTGTTGTGATTTTCTGGTTATAAAAATTAGATTTGCGGTATTATTTATAATATAGTATGCGAGAGAGAATGACGCTCAAAGGAAGCAGTTCCGAAATTTATGAGACAAGATGACAAGCAAACAAAAACATGCTCGCAAATTTAATAGAATACAAACAAATAGTATAATTGGAATATGTTCCAAAGCTTTGGCAGTTTTAGCTTTATGATAGTTGACGCATCGTCTCTTAATGCACAAGTATACGTAAGTATATGTTTGTTGATTTATATGTACACACGTTTATATAGTTTACATACATATATGTCAAATAGTTGAGCGGTCGCTTTGGCTCATTTGATTGGACAAATTGTTAGGCTAATTTGCACGGCATTTGGCTGAAAGCCTCGCCACATTTATCATGACGCGTTTAGCATTAAAGCGTTTCCATCAGCGGCAGCAAGGGAAGGGGTCGTGTTTGTGTGTGTGTGTGGAGAAAACTATTTTTGGATGTGCGCGCCACACAGCGTATGAGTAATGTCTTGATTTGCCAACGGCTTAAGATTTAAAATTAATTTATTGCTCTTGCTGCTCAACGCAACTCAAACTCAACCAAAAGCAAAAACAAAACCAACTTTAGGCGTCTTTTGTTTAAGACGCCTGAAAAATTTATGTATCTCGATTTCATTGTTTCTCTTCTCCAATGCAATGACTTCTATTTTAGTTCTACATTTTTAGAGTTTTCGTTGTTTTTTTTTGCAAATGTTTTTGGCGCCCATTTCTGAGTTTGAAATGTGGGCGCAAGGCAACATTTAGAAATGGAAATTGATGAAAAAAGAAGGGGAAAATGTTGCTGCTACAAATTGCAAGTGTGGGAGTGAAATGGGGTTGGTGGCAAGGCTTGCATTTTAATTATGATGAAGTGCTGTTAATGTGCGTTTGATTGGGTCTGCAGCTGGGTGGGCGGGCTGTTGGGCTTGTTGAGTTTCTCGTTTGATCAGTGGACAGCCGCAACAAAGGTCAAACATTGGATACAATTGAGTTTGGCAATAACCCGATCTTCAGCTCGAAACTGAAATGGCAGAACTTTTAGTCAATATCAACGTATTCAGCATCTGTTGTTGACACTTTATGTCGACAAAAGATAGGTTAAATGCATATAGACTCGTTAATAGAACTGTAGAAAACTGAATATCTTGACGAACAGAAATGTTTTTTCATACATGATCATTTGGCTAATAGTTGCCTCTGGCATAAGCTTGTGTATTGATTACAAAAGTTAAAAGCATAGCAAAACAAAACTGAAAACCGAATTTAAATAAGCACGTAGTGAAAAACTTTTGATTGCGTTCGCACGATAATAAACAAAGTTTGCGATCGCTGAGATCATTGCTTAAATGTTTAAGTATCTAATTTTGTTCATCATTTGAGCCTATCAAGTTTTCTTATCTTTATTAATAATTAAGAAGCGAAAAGAGAATTTAAAGTGATGAAGCTAATAGAAGTTTGACAGAAACCTTGACGTTTTTGTTTGACAAATAATCATTAACCAAAAATAAACATTAGACAAGTTTTTGGTTTAGAATCCAGATAGAAATTTATTTTAATATTTAAGTGCATCATGTAATTTGTTTTCAACAAAATATTTGTAACAATTGCGATAGAAAAGTATCATAATGAGTAAAAAAAACCTAAGAACCGTTCATGTTTTTTAAACAAATGAGTGTTTTTTCAATATAACAGGGGACAAAAAATAGTTAGTAAACGATTAAAATAAATACTAAATTTTATAAATTAAAGAGACATACAAAATTATTCGCACCATGTAGTAAAAATAATCCATGTACAACCATAGGATGAAGTTTAAATAATGTATGATTTTTGTATTTGTTATTGGCCATATGCAATAACGCTACTATCATAGCTTTGGGCGTTAGTTATTATTAATTATTACTAATAGCAATTACACACTCTCACACACAAACACCCTTGCAGGCACTCAAACACACTTATTTTAAGCAAAAATCAGGCCCACGTTTTTCAAATATGCCGCTCACATGGCAAAAATTTTCCAATTTTCTCTGGTTGTTTTTCCCCTTGATTTTTTCTGTCATTTGTTTTTGTTGTTGTTGTTGTTGGTTGTAATTGCCAGCAGTTGTTGCCTGTTGTTGAGGTCACATTGAACGTCAAAAGCAAAAGTTGGCAGCGTTAATTTCGTTTGCCCATAAACATGCAACATATGTGCTGCAACCTGGGGGTAAGGTAGAGAAAAGGCCGTTTTGCAAACCAGCTCTTTCTGTGTGTGCGTGTGTGTGTGTTTGTGTGTTTGTGGAAGGGTCGCCGTGTCCTGGACTGCATTTGCAACCCTAATAAAGCGCAGCGCGCGGTTGCCTGCCACACGTGGCAAGCCTCTGATAACAGACGCCTGCCTGACTTGCCTGCCTTTCAGCCTTTCAGCCTGCCTGACTGCCTCCATGTCCTGTGCCTTTGGTTTGTCCTGTGTTTGCCTGGACAACAAACACACCGTGCCTGCCACACTGTGATTTATGCACTAAGCAACGGCTCGACTCGCCTCCCGCCTTACGGTTGCGCCCCTTTTAGCCTTGCAGCAGCGGCAACAACAAAACAAAAAAGAAGTAAAATGCAATTCTCATCTCATTGTTGCGGATGCTGATGCTGCTGTGGCATGTTTGGCATGCAGCATCCACGCGAGACGCGCCGCGTACATGCCACTTGCAGCAAGTGCCACAAAAACATTGACACATCGTTTACAAGGCCAGCCATATAAAAAGACACAGCCCGAAAACAAAAGAGAGCCACAGAGGGCAAAAGAACGCGATTTTTTGAGCCTGGGAAGCTCTGCAATGGATCGTGCCAAAATAAGTAAAACACACCAACATAACAAAAACAAACAACAAAACAACAACAAACAAACAACAAAACTGTGAAGCCAAAAACAAATGCTTTGTGAAATAGAAACCATCCCTTTCTAAGTTAAGGTACACTGAGAAAGATTATGAACTTAATACTATGAATTAATAGCCAACAAATCAATACAATCATTCAAGAACTTCATTCGGTGCAATAGTTGATTAGATGTGAAATCACTTAACTTTTCATAATTATAGAGAAATATACAAACTTAGCTAATCAAAGAAGCTTGACAATTATTCATAGCCCAACTCGAGATGTTCGAATGCAAATCAAATTGCCTCCATAAAAAAAAAGAAAACAAAAAATAAAAAAACAATGATGGAAAATTATCCGTGCGACAGCGGTTAATATTATTAAATGGAAAAATCATATCTATACTTTTGCTCAAATTTTAAGCCCATTAATGCACAACTTTGTCAGATAATTCGCATCAATTTATTGTCTCAACTTTCGCTGAAATCGGAGTACAAATTGAATGCCGCGACATCCACTTCTATTTGTGTCTTGTGCGACGGCCTTGGATTTTTTGCAAAAATCTTAAAATCTAATAGGTGCACAAAATGGAACCCATAGAACCAATTAAAGGGCTTATCAAGAGCTGCTTAATAATGAAGAAATAATTTTTACTTTTTGACCTTTTTACGGCTAGCAATCTTTATGGTTTTATTATTACACATGTATTGAAATAAATATATTTTTATGTGTTAAAATAACACATTTTTCTACAAAACATTTCCCTTCCACAACGATATCTTTCTTAGTGTAAAAATGTGCGCTCCCCCCTCTCTGCTGTGCAACTTAACTCAAACTCTCGACTCGTTTCGGATTCTTTTGAAAATGCTTATCAAATTAATTTCGCTTAAATTCGCGTTTATTGTTCCTAAGCTCGAATAGAGTTTGGAGGGTTAATGGCGAAGGTTTTTCCACAGCCTTTATACATACATACATATAGGACTATATGCATGGGTATTGTTGCTAGCCCGCTCACAGTCCACAGTCCCCACCCCCTCTTCTTCTTTCCACACCATCATGTTACAACGCTGCAATCTCTCATTTTGGCTTTCTTCAGCTAGTATTTTGGGATTGTTTGTTCTTGTTGTTGTTATAAGGACTCAAGTGCTAAGGACGAGGGTTGGTCCAAGAATTGCAAATTGATTGAAATAAACACTCTCTCTCTCTCTCTCCCTCTCTCCCTCTCTCCCCCTTCTTCACTCTCTCTCGCTCTCTATCTCTGGCTCTACACGTGTCCGGAGTTGTTCAATTATGGCTAAGCCAAATCCACAGCACAAACATTCCAAGCCAAAAAACATCCGTCCCCTTTCGCCTTCCCCGTCTCCCACCTTGCATATTGCGTCCAACGAAATCACGAAAAAAGAGCAATCCCTCCCCCACTGCTATTCCACCCACTGACCCTGCACCGCCTTGTGGAAAATGCAACCCCCTTTGGCATACGATTTGAAAATGCCATCACCAATTTTTAAGACGAAAACTAAACACACGCGACTGGCAAACGGCGATGAAGCGTCGTCAGGATTGAAATTGAGTCGTTTAAGCTGCTCCCCACCCTAACTAAAATCTATCCCCTCCCACTCCCAATCCCCCAACATCCCAACAAACCCCAGCATCTTCTCGCTTTCTGTGCGTTTGCAAATGGCAGGATTTATTCCTGCTGCTGTTGCTGATAGTTTTGACTTATTTTTTAATGTAAGCTGATTTCGCAAAGTGAAAAGTGAAACGTTTTAACAATTTAGAAGAAGACTTGATACAGCTACAAAGAAAAGTGTTAAGAACTCAAATGTCTTTGGGTGTTCAAACTTTGAAATTTGACAGAATATATAAAAGTTTTTCCTTATCTTAATCAATAGGCTTAGTAATCAAATCAAATCAAATAATATAAAATCGAACGGAAAAACTTTTAATAACAAAATTTCAGTTCGATTTGTTTTACAAAAAGTAAAGAACAAATATTATTTCTAATGCGAGCTTTTATGGAAGATTAGTTAAACAATTTCACAATTTTAGAACAATTTGTCTTTGAAAGACTTTGACATTGGAGCATTTATGCAAAGCAAGAACGAAAAGTCTGTCTGAGCCTAAGACTCAAAAATCAAATTTAGGATTATGAATCTTAACATTGTTCATTTTTTGTACTCACTTTTACACTCGTTGGCATCGCGAGCCGTTGCTCTGCCCCAGGGTCGATCAAAGTAGAATGGTTTGCAGCGTTCACAGTCGCGTCCAGCAGTATTGTGACGGCATTCGCAGCTTAGCTGACCACTTGCATCCTGTGTACACTTGGAGGCATGTCCATTGCACTTGCAACGTCCACCAACTGAAAAGTCAGAGACAGCATAATGCAAGCCTGCAGCAGCCGCAGCAGCAGCAGCAGCAACTACAGATGTGGATTCCAAATTGTTGCCACCGAGTTGCACGCTGTATTTGCCCGTGCGCAAGTCGGCTGGCGCATCGATGGCAAGCAATGCTTGAGGATCAGGCTGCTGGAGACGATGGAAGACAATGCGTATATCTGTGGCAGTGACCCAATCCTGCAGAACTGGCGAAGCATCCAGATCCCGGGCCGAAGGTCTGCCTTCCAGTGTACTGAAGGCAATCCTCGAGGCGAGACCCACATCGTGTCCATGATTGCGATGGGCATCGCTGCAACGCGGCTCCTGCTCATTGTGCTTGGTGACCTGGGTGCGACTGGGTCGTCCGAACATGCGTCGGCATTGGGAGCTATAATATTGAAAGGGTTGCCAGCTCTGCCCATAATCCGAACTCTTGTAGATAACCAAAGAATCGGGGCGGGGGGCACGCGGACAGAACTGCAAGCTCACATAAGTTAACTCGTACTTCTTGCCCAGGGAGAGGGTGAGGGTGACATTATCATTTCCGCCCGGAGTGCTCGACGGAGTAATTGGAGCTGATCTCCAGCAGGTTACATTATTGGAATTGTTCAGATCGGTGAGAGCGCGTGGTGGGAAACTGTTTGGCTCACAGGTGTTGCATGCCTGGAGCTCTGTGGCGCCTTGTCGGCTTGCATCTACATACTCGCAATAACGTTGCGATTGGTGTTCACCACAAGTGCTGCTTGCCACAACTGGGGCATCGTAGGCGGCATTCACAAAATCGGGAATGCAGAGACGCGCCTTATCGTTAAGCTCATAGCAAGGATCCTCTGGGGTCGGCATGGCAAACATTTTGAGATAGGCATCGTTCGGTTTGCCGAATGCCAAAAATGCGCCGAGGGTCAATAGAAATAACTCTAGTTGCCAGTGTTGCATGGCTAAACACTTTTCTCACTATAGAACACAACAAACAAATCACAAAACAAAATTATACTACTATTTGAATAAAAACACGAACGTTTCGTTTTGAGCAGCGCGCGCAAGCGTTTTCTCTTGGTTAGTGTTTTCTGAGCGTTTTCTTTTACTTTTGAAATCGCGCGCGAGTCGCGTCGTTGCTGTCGTCGTCGTTCGGTTTGGTTCTTCGTTTTTACGTCAAGTCGGCATGCCAGTTCACAGTCGACTGTGTGGAATCGTTGTGCACGAAGCGCGAGCGCCAGCCACGAAGTCAGCAGCTGTGGGTGTGTGTATGCTGCAGCGTTTTGATCGCGTCTGCTGCTGATGTTTGTTCAGCAACATATGTTGCTAAGAGCGTACAGCAGCTCAGCATCCACATTGTTGCTCTGGCTATTTTTGGTTTCGTTCTGTAAACTCACCACATCACATCGCATCACACCACTCTCTCTCTCTCTCTCTTTTTGCGTGACGCTCTTGCTAGTTTGCCGTTTGCCTTGCGCAGTTGTTGGCGTTTGGCAACATTGCTGCTTGCAGGTGGTTGTTGTTGTTCGTGCTTTTGCATTTGTGTGCAACATTTGTTGCCATTGCTCCTTGGCATAACTCTGCAATTCTTTTATTGCCCGCTTGGCGACACATTTTGTAGCATACGATTGCTGCTGATGCTGATGCAGATGCATCTGCTGCTTTCTACTGATTATTTTTGTTTGTTGACTTTGTACATTGCAAATCAAAACAACACCAAACGCCAAACTCAGCCTGTTGCGGAACATGCTTCAACTTCTTCTGCGTCTGCTTTTGCGTCTTCGTCTTGTGTTTATTTGCCTTTCGATTGCTATCGATAATGAAGTCAACAAACGGCTGACGAGGATGGCAGCCTTAAGTTATTAACTTGTCGTTAATGAAAATCATCAATTTTCGAACCAAAGAGATACCATAAAGATAGAGCGAGAGAGAGAGGAAAAGTGACTGAGAAAGAAGAGCGCGTAATTACAATTTTATGCGATGGCTTCATTAATGTTGATCCTCTTGTTGCTTTTGTTGTTGTTGCATATTGCATGTTGCCTGCGTTTCACTGATAAGCGTTTCACTTTCGTCTGTGTTTTGTTGGGCTTTGTGTGTGTGTGAGTCGCATCTTTGGGCGTTTGTTTCGCGTGGGCGTGGCACTAAGCGCCACAATCGAAACAAAGCCCAAATCGTTAAAATTCTCACGCTATTTAGAACATAAGCTTTTATACTTATCTTAAACATTAAAGAGCATAGCCATTCTCTAAACCAAAATGTAAGTAAATTATCTTGTCAGGAACGATATCAATATAAATAACTTTAAGAAAACTAAAGTAAAGTCTTTTTCGCCGTCTAGATGTTTCCTTGGCGCCAGTTGTGGAACATATGTTTTTATATATGTACCGGGAAGTTCAACTCAAGGAACGAAAAAAGACTTCGTTATAGAGTAAATTCGTCACTTTTGCACTATAACAAATTGTAGCAACCTGGAAATGAATTCGTGACATAGAAAACTTCGTTGCAGGGAATTTTTTAAAAGGGAAGTTTGACTGCAATACGTGCGGATCAAGTGTTCAACGATAACTTTTGCCTTTAACGCCTTTCACAAGCTATCGATTACAATAAAAAATATAATTTCCAAAATATAGTTTTACTATTGATCGTCTGTCAAAATTTCATTAGAATCGGTTAAGAAACACGGTAGATACCGAAGATTGAATTATTCTTAAGCACGCTGTTGAAATTGATCATTAAAATGACTGGTAGAACCCAGAGTTTCGGGTATATCCAAGTCGATCCATTTTGCCTAAAACCATAATCCATAGATCCATTAAACAAGGTCCAAATATTTGTTGTACCGGCCAATTATACGAATAATAAGAAGATTTATAATAAGAAGTTTACCAAATAAGATCATAAAATACTTTGATTAAAGAGAATACAAATTTTTAAACTAAATTTGAAATACAGTCGAACTTCCATGTAACGAACAACGGTATAACGAAGTTAGAAACCAGAACCCTGCAATTTCGTTCAGTCAAAAACCCATTCTAAATAACGAATTTTCCAAAACGAAGTTTTTTCTTGTCCCCTTGAGATTTGTTATATGGAAGTTTGACTGTATTTCTTTCATATCGATGATGTGTTATAAGGTCGGCCTTGTCAGCAATTCTACGAAATAAATAAAAAAAATTTCCTTAGATTGTTGGAAATCCTATTTCGAATAAAGTTTAAAATATTTACGTTAGAGTTGTTTAAAATGCTGTCGAAAATTTACTTTTAACGATGTTTTTGTGCATGTTTTAATTGTGTATAATTAGTAACTATTAATTATATTCGATTGAAACATGTATCAATGACACAATTGATTATTGAGTATCGTATGCAACTGCAACATTTAATAATTGTCGATTCCACCTATCTCTCCCTCTCTCTCTCTCTCTCTTTCTTTCCGTTTTCGTCTCTGTTGCACACTGTGTTGATGGTCTCGAAAGTTGCAACCAATTAACTGAAATTGATGTCGCCCATTAGACTGCTGATTATAAGCTGTTGTTGCTGTTGCCATTAGACGAGGCAAGCTATCTGGTTCCATACACACACACACACACACAAAAACACACACACACACACACACACAGTCAACTGTAGGGTTAAATCCATCCACACATACTTATATGGAGATTTGGGGCTGGGCAAGCTCATTTCCGCTTCCTTTTGTTGTGGGTCTAAGCTCAATGGCTCTTCAGTTTGTTTTGTTGTGTACACACATTGTATACTATATGTGTATGTGTATGTGTGGGCTCAAGTGTTATCAGAACTTTGGCTTTATTACCTTGCTGCAAGTGGGCGTGTTCAGAGGGCTACATGCGGTTAACTTGACAATCCCCAAAAACCTCTTTTTCTCGCTCTCTCTCTTTTCTTCTTTTCAAAACTGCTCGAATCTTTTGACTCCTTATGCATAATTGCATTGTGTGTGCGTAATTTTTGATTCAAGTGCTGTGGCACATAAAAGCCGGTTTTGTCATCATGCCTCTTTTAGTCCAGCAGAGTCCAGGCGCCCGTCCAAGTGGCTTTTTGTTTGTTTCTTTCGTTGTTGTTTGTTTGTCTCGTGGCAAAAGACTTTGCGATTATGACGCTTCGGCCACTCAGGCAATCCTCACAATTGGTCAAACATTTGGTCAGGCTCAAAATTCAACTCTCATCTCAAATGTATTCTGTTTACTTGTTCGCCATTTCGTTCTCTTTCTATATGCGTTGTTTTACTTTATTAGGCAACATCAATAAAATGCAAAGTTTCATCTACACTGGGAAAAGTATTTAGCATAATTTATAAACAATTGATATGAAAACCAGAAAACTCTGAAATACTTTTAGTAAATTGATAAAATTTAAAAAATAAAATACATTTATTTTTAAGAGAAAGGATTTGCAAAAATAATAGAAGGAGGATGGTATCTTTACTAGGGTAAAAATTGATAAGACAAATACTTTAAAATTTTTTCCTGCAAATTAAAATCACAAAAAGTTAAAAGCTTTGAAAAATGTCCTTAGTATAGGAAATAGCAAAAAACAACTATTAATAAGGACAAGATTCACAAAATTTTTTCAGTGCAGTTACTACTAGCTCGCTTGGCCCAGCCTTCCCTTACTTCCTTACTTTCAACTCAACGAACAATCGCTTCGTTTCACATGAATCTAGCTCACAGGTAAAACGGCTTAAGCCCACAACCCACCAGCACTACCCCCTCACTAGTACCTCAGCCAACACCACTTCTTCCGAGTCTTTCATATACGACGGGTCAGTTGGATTTTTTATTTTATTTTATTGTTTTTGTTGTTGGTCAATGTTTATCTGAACATTTTGTTTGTCTTTTCTTAAAAGCGCTTTGTATTGCTCCGTTTTGTTCTGTTTTGTTCCGTTTCGTTTTGTTGTTGCAATTGTATCTCGATTTTTATTGCGAGACTGCTGCAAACATGCGAATGGCATTTGCCCGCCCAAAAGATGTGGCCCAAACGCGATAGCTCTAAGGAGGGCGGGTGTTGGCCCCACCACCTCGCGAGGGGTGCTGTCGGTAGTGAGGGGTGGTGCAACTAAAACGCACAGATAGATGACTCGATTCCTATCAGCGTCAATAAATAAAGTTTTTTAAATGGAACAAGAAAATAAATATATGTACATAGTATGTATGTCTGCCACTTTGTTTCTCTGTCTCTTACTTCCATCTCTCTCACTCCTCCTTTTGAGTATGTCTTCTTGTTGTCACACAGTGCATTTCCAGACGCTCTGGCAGCGCACAGTGGGTCTTATGTTAGGGCAAAAAGATTAAGAAACATAACCTAAATTTGTCAATGGGTCTTATGGTGTGACTTATCTCAAATATGTTTTTACCTTCAAATATATCTTTATTTAGATCTAATGTAATCAATGTATAACAGATTTAACAGTTGTGAACCTAGAGAAACCTTAGTGCTTAAATAGCCCAAAGTTTCCTATTCCGAAAAGATCGGTGCCAAGAAATCGTGAAGTCCAGGGACCCTGTGGGGTACACTTATGTTATCATCCTTAGAAGAGATTTGTGCTCCTTCATCTTGCAAATTTCTAGGTTTTCTGCAAGAAAATAAAATATTAAAAAAAAAAAAAACTATTAAAGTTGATTTGAACTTTAAGGAAAAAGTTGGTACCATAGATAAGGCAGCTTGATGAAAAAATCGTTTTGCAATTAATGAAAATTAAAATTTTGTACATTTTAATACATGCATGTTCCACAGTGCAACTCACACTTTGACGCTCGTAGTATATTGTTGTTTGCTTCGGTTTGTTTTTTTTTTCTGCGTTATTTTGTTACTAAGGCGTCTTTCATATTGAAAAAGTTTTGCGAGTGTCTATCGCTGTATCCTACCTCTACTACTCATACTCCCCTCTCTCTCTCTCTGTCTCTCCCTATCGTTCACTCACTATTCGATTACTTCTGCTGCAGTGTGGGCTTCATCGGCTCCCACAACGCTCCTCGTTCATGCCGTCTGTCGTTTTAGTTGTTGTTGTTTGTTTGTTTGCTTGTTTGTTGCAATGTTTTGTCTCTTGTCTGGTGCAATATGCGTCGTGTCTTGGGAACTGAGACTCAAACTGGGCATCTGCATTGGGGGCGGAACATTGTCTTCTCCAGCAATCTAGCGATGCTACCTACATACATATGGTATGTACATACATACAAATCGTACAAACTTATAGTACATTGTGCAAGCCAGCTACTTACATTGATTTTATAATTAGCCGTGTCAGCAGCTAAAAGCAGCCGTACAGGAAGTCAGGAAGGAAGGAAGCTAATGCTGACTAAAGCAAGTATGTTGGACATAGAGAAAGAGACAGAGTGCGAGAAAGTCAACTCTCGTGGCGATAAAAACAGCCAATTACCGTCAAGACTCATTAAGTACTATAGTACAACCATTTATGCCCTTGGGCGTATATAGAGGAATATACGACAATGCGGGAGGTGGGCGGAACGGAGTTTGTGTGGTGTTTTTGGCCAAAAGGGCTGCCTTTTGGTTAGCTGACCGTTGCAATCGAATTAGGTGCCGTTCGCAACGTTAAATGCAATTAAAACTAGAAGATGTTGATTACATTAGAAGTGCAGGCAGCAACAACGGGAGAAAAAGGGGTTTTGGGCACAGTGTGACCAGCGCGTGTGCTACAGGAAAAAAAAAAAGTTTTCCTCATACATTAATACATGCCACACTGCGGTTGTTGTTTTTGTTTGTGTTTCCGGCTGGCTACGCGTTTGTGTTGTTTTTTTTTTTGTTGGCTGAATTTGTTTTTCATTATTTATCCCATCTTTTGAGCTCTTCTTCTTGCCTTGTTTTTTGGCACGTGCTAAGCGAACTCAGGATAACCAACCCAAAATTATTGCGGTTGACCAGACTTTTTTTTTAAGCACAATATATATATATAATTAAAAAAACAACGAAAAAAAATTCAAGAGAAAACTTTTTCAACACTGTGTATGGTAATTGTGGGGCATGGAGCATGTGGGGCATGCTGGTCTGATTATGTCAGCAAAACAAGGCATCTATCTGTCATGTATGTGTTTGTGTGTTTGTCGTTGGCTGGCATAAATCTAAAATCCGCACGCTAATGTGTGCATGATAAATTATTTATGTCCAAAATGGATGTCAACAGCAGCACCAGCAGCAGCCGCAGCAGCGCAAACAACAAACAACAACTTGCCCCAATGCGGTAGTGATGCGGGAGCGGAGGATATAAGCTAAAATCGTCATCTAATCCCTTGAAGTTTTCACTCAACACGAATCACTCATAAAAATCTCTTGCAAACTGAGGTGATCCATTTAGATTTTAGCCGCAAGGCACGGTGAAAAGAAGGGGAGGGGGTTGCAGATGTTACAGGTGTTGAAGAGAATAACAACGATTGCATAAATAATTAATAAGTTTGCTAGACTTAAAGTTTTCTATGCATAATCCATGATTCATTTAAGTCAACAGAAACACAGCTGGAGCTAAAATTGTTTACCTGATGAGACAAAAATTGGGCATGAAAATCATTTTCTTATTGCAATTCAATCATATTTGTTTTTCACAAGACTAGAATTGAACTCAAATATTTTATATTTATTTCGATATATTTGCATTTTCAACTTGAATATTTGCAGTCTCTACTTAAATAGTCCGCAAGCAAACGACTTTTATTTGCGAACAGAATCTTTTCGACAATATTTCGTTGAAACACAGTTGTAACAAAATAAATCTTTTAAATAAACTTTATTTATAGCTTTTTTCTTTTCTAAAACATATGCCAGACTAGCTTACTACCCGGCTTCGCTTATAAGGATTATAATAATATCAGAAGTGTTTTAAGAAAAGCAACGTGACCTTAGCTTGCATTTGGCCTGTTACTCTCTTCTCTCTTCTATGCTCTTTCTCTTTTCTAAGTTACTACGCAGTTTGAGTAGCTCCAGCTTTCATTCCTTAGGGTAAACATATCGGTTGGGTATCCAGATGTCCTTTGTCTGTTGAAGATTTCTGATGTTCAGTTTGTAAGTCATACGAGTACTTACAAGAAAATCTACCACTCAAATAATTGTCCCTTTCAGACTTGTCGAATCCTTTCAAGGGCTGCTTCTGCATCTTTTAATTTCAGATTTTGCTTGGGTAGATCTCAAGTCCAACTCCAAAGCCCAATTTAAGGTTTCAAGAAACTCACCAATCCGGGGAAAACACAATGAGGTAGTGCGTCGACTTAAAAGAGAGCAGGGACATGTTGCAGATCTTTGGGAGAAGTTTCCAGCTACTTTCTTCCAACTAATTTTGGTGATTGTGCGAAATATGTTTATCTTATCGCTTTGCACCTCAAGATGTATCTACATGTTATCGATTTCCTTGCTCTCCAGTGGGATTAGCGCGCCTATATTGATACTTTCTCTAAGGCAAACATGTACCAAGATATTTGCCATGTTTCAAGTCTATAGCTTTAAGGATATTGCACAAAACCAATATAATCTGTACTCTCGGAAAGGAGCTTCGACAAATAAATTAGTCTAATGCCAAACATGTTCATAAGTCAGAACTGAAAAGTCAATTTCTTAACGTTGAAACAGTATTTTGTTATTATCGGATTGGAAACATCGATTGCGTAAATAAAGATTCCGTAACATTGCGTTATATGGAATGATTAAATTGAAAAGAATTATTTTATTAAAAAACTAAGCTGTGCAAAAAATAAATCGATTATCATAAACATATGTATAGTATTTTAACATTATCCAATCATAGCCGGTGTCCCAGTCAGTCGGTAAAGATAAACAGATACTATCATGAATAATAGATTGATGATTTTCTAAGTCAAACTTTGCCTCGTACATTTAAGCAGTAATTAATTTATTATATGTGTTCATACATACATAGATATGTAGCAAAACAAACACAGCTTCAAGCCTGTTGTTCACTTTTTGCGTTTAAGAAAGGTTATGCAAAATTCTAGTTGCCTGTTTAAATTTGTTGATGCAGCAATTTGATTTAGCTTGTGTTTCCATTTACTAGATTTTAGCCAGGCCTGGTGCTGGCTCTTTAATGGCAGTCATCAGCTAATTGATTCAAGATCTTTCCCTTGCGTCGCCATACTTAGTTCCCCTGCTGCAGGTACGTGTTAAATGCAAAATGCATTTTACCTTGGTACACTTGCTGCGCCAGCAGCTCATTGACCAAAGTCCTTGCCCATAATCAGCTTCTGTTGCACTCAAAGTCATTTGCTTGTTTGTGTGCAGTGTGTGTGTGTGTGTGTGTGTGCCACTTTACTGCCTTGCAGCTTCGGTAAACACTTGGCGCCAGCTGCTGCTGCTTCTGCTTCTGTTGCCTTTTATTTGGAGCTCATCAAACGGCGGCCACGTTGCTGGCAGCATTTGTTGGCTTTGCTGCCGTCTTTGTAGCATTCTGCCACCTTGCTATGGCTTCGACTTCCGCTCTGCTTTCTCTCTCTCTCTTTCTCTCTATTTTCTTCTTGCCGTTTGTACACTCAGAGAATTATCGAATTGTAATTTGTTCAGAGCAGCGCTTATTGATTTTCTCAACTCAGGTGGATCTTGAAATGGAATAAAATAATTAAATATAAGGTTGTTGATAATCAAATTTTTAAAACAAATTCAAACAAACTCTACTTTTTAATTTTTATTATACTTAATTTGATATTTATATAAATATTATATTTTATTTTAAAACACAAAAGCAGCAGCAAAATTTTTTTTGGCCTTTTACTTCTAATTTCATTTGTTTTTTTTGGCAAGTGTAATTTGTTTTGCATGTCCTGCTCAGGTGTCGAGCATTGTGTTTTCCGCCTGGCGCTACTGTTTCAATTAGAACACAGACGGCGCCTGCATTTACCGAAAATCTCCCAGTTACCCATACCGTCATAGCACCTAACCGCCTACCTTACTCACACCCTCGCTTGGGGTATGAACCCACACACTCGCACCATTGGCCACTCATTAGCAGCGCTTGCAGCTGCGGTCTGCGGCATTTGTTGCTCTGCTCTGTTGCCGTTGTATTGCTGCTTTGCCGATGCCGTTTTGCTGTTGCCTTTTTACAGTTTGGCCATTTACATTCAGGTTTTAGCTTTACAATTCCCCTGACTGGCAATTGGCGTACGCTTCGTCGCCTTCATATCACTTCCTTCTTCCGTTCTTTTGGACTGTTCGGTTGACCACCCAATCTCCCCTTGGTCATGCACTCCCCGCTGGTCCTGCTGTGTCGCTGTCTGGTTGGCTGACAAGCTTTTGTAAGCCCTCCCCCAACGGTTCACTATCCCCATGAACCGTTTACCTATCGCTTCGTTTTTTGCATAGCATACTTTTGTGCGCCTGGCATTCAAATAGCGTTTCTCTCTTACATTGCACTCTTCTCTCTATAATTTTTCTGTTTGTCCGTCTATCTGTGCGTCGGTGTGTTTGGACGTCTCTTTCGTTGCATGCTTTGTGCATGTATAATCATTTTTCATAAATGTCTGACTCTCAAAGGATTAGACGTGTTTCACATTTTAAATCGCACCCAGAGACTTGCGCATGATGTTGATAATCAAGATAATTAAGATAATGATGATAATAATAACGATGCTTGAACTGGGATGTCCAGCTTCTGTTGCTATGTCAATGATTGTTTAGCTCGTTAGAGAAAAATCTTTTCTTTCTCCATGTTGCTTCTCTTTCTTCTCATATGTTGATTTGACGCTGATTATGGCATTTCATTTAACATCTCCATTATTTTTTTTTTCTGTATTCTGGATTTGACTGATTTAAGCCGCTTAGCCACAGCAGCAACAGCAACTATAACAGCTAAGAGCCACGCCCAACGTCGAGCCCCAATTTTCAAATACCAATTCGTCCTGTTGCCTTCTACGTTTCATTCATTTGGGTTTGGGTAATTGACGTTGACAGAGATTATGCAGAACGGCAACGATGACGTCAACGCCAACGTCGGCACCGTCGACAGCGCTCTGAGCTCTGTTTGGGTGTTATGGATAGCACCAGTTAAAAGTAAGAAAACAACACAGACAACATACAATTTAAGCTATTAATATAGCATTTTGTATTTAAATCGTTAAAACGCAAATGAAAATAACAAAATAAATAAAATAACGAACTTTTGTCTTACGAAGTTTTCTAATAACTAATTTATTACCAGAACTCTGCAATTCGTTCCAATCATAAATCCGTTCTACATTCCGAATATTCCTTATAACAAAGTTTTTCTTGCCGTCTTCAGTTTTTTTTAATATATTAAAATAAACTTTTAACATTCTATACAACTTTCATATTTTTCCGACTTAAATTCAAGAATAGAAATATACAAAGTACGAGATTACTGAAATTGAGAAAGCAGTTCTTGATTCATGTGAAACTTTTTAAGTTAATTTATTCTTGATTAAAATACGTACGCCTTAGACTTGAATCAAGTTCTTCTGTTATGGGTTTAAGTTCTTATGAACAGGACTTAAATTCATGTGTACTAAAAATTTGAGTCTTGATCAAAGTATGACGATTTTTAATTAAAGAATTTTTGTACTTGTACTTGATACAAGTAGCTATAAAGTAACAACAATGGTTAGAGCGCTTAACATTTTAGTTTCAAGTTAAATAAAGCAAAAGGAAAGTTTTGCCGAAAAAGAACATTGTGTCATATCGTACAATTAAAAGTCTTTTGCCAATGGCCCATGAAGCTTCAAGCCAGACACCTCAATCAGCAAGGAGCCATTAGCGAACAGCGGATAATCAAGTCGAGTCAAGTCGAGAGTTCGTTTTTATGCGTGTCTAATGATGCGTCAACTGAATCCTAGCGAAAGCTGATTTTTGGCCACATCATCAAATGAGGCGTCATTAAGTAATAAGTCGTTCAGCCATATCCCAAGTCAAACTGTAATTTCGACGTCCGAAGATGGAAACCGCGTGCAAAAACTTGAGCGAAAAACTATTAAAAGTAAACCTGCCCAGCACGCCCTTTATCCGCCTCTTTTACACTAAAAGAGCTTAACGTTTTCATTAAGCTTCGGAGTATGAGTGTGGAAGGGAGAGGGTAGAGGGGTGCAGTGAAGGTGCAGAGTAAATTAAAATTTAAAGCACAGCTGACTGAGCCAGCTACCAAGTTGCAAGTTTGGAGTTGCAGGCTTTCATGTTGCCAGATGCAAGTAGTTGCCAGTTACTGACTGCCCAGGCAAGCAGTCAATCAGTAACTTTGTCTATTTCTCTTTCATTCGCTGTCTGTCTTTGGTTTAAGACGTGGCACTTCCGTTTCCGCTTCAAGTGCGTCTCCCACCAATCTTTACAGCACAAGCAAAATGAGCACTGCACCGAAGACTGACAACACTTTTTATTCAATTTTTATTTTTTTTTTGTCTATTCGTATTTTCGTTCACTAAAAGTGTTTCTTGTGCTTTTGATTTCGCTTTCGTCTTTTGTGTATGCGGCCGCATACAATAGACGACATATCCCCTTTTTGCCCCCAAACCCTATAATTCTAGATTGAGGTTTTGTTTGCTGTTTCCGCCTGGGCGCGAAAAGTGGTTTTTATTTATTTATTTATATACCCGTTGTGCAGTTGCAGTTGTCGATGCATTTGGCAACTGAGAGTAGAGCTAAGGTCCTGTTGTGCGAACGGCTGAGCGGGGTATCAAAAGGGCTAAAAGCTATTGGCTTGGGCGTCGCCAAGCAAACACAATGGCAAAGAGAAGCATTAGATGTGAACGATTTGGCAGCTAAGCGCGCGCTAAGCCGTGAACTAGCAAAGGGATTTGCCGATGAATCCCAATAGAATTTGAGTCTTCCCACGCTCCAAAAACATGACAGGACAGCAGCAGGCAAAGCATACAATGCAGAGTTGCGAGATTTTAAGCTTTGCATAACTTTAATGAATATTGAATGTCAAAAAACTATTTACTTATAATGATATATTTATCTAAAGATGGGGCTACAAAGTTTACTTTTTGATTCATGTTACATTAAATAAGTTGAAAAGATCAACGAACTGAAGTTGGTTCTTCTTATCGCTCAGTGTAATGTAACTCATTATTATGTAATTTTTCTTAAAATGTTGTGAAATTTTTTAAATCAATATTGTTGTTTATGATCTGAGGTTAATTGTCGTTATTAATGTAGTTAATGTAGTTAGAGAGAACGAGGGCGAGAAATAGAGAAAGCAAACGAGGCAGTGCGGCAGCTGGAGGCGGAACAGGTGGGCGTGACTTAAAAATTTTGGATCAAGTTGTTTGGGGAACGCCAGTATCTATCTCCTTACCAAATTTGGTAACTCTAGCTGTAAGGATATCGAATTTATTGACTTTCCAGCCCCCCAGTAACCGTAGAGCCTCAATCTTGACACTTTATCATGACCCTATCCATAGAAAAAGACATTTGCAAAGTTTCGGGTTTCTAGCTTTCCGGGCGTCGAAGAGAGTTGCGTTCATACAGATGGACATTAGACAAACTCAACATACTCTTTACACGCGGTTTCGAGCTTAAAAATTCAAGGTTTTGCTATAAATTTAAAAGAAGTGAGGAAAAATATTTCATCAATACCAGTGAACTGCCAATTTTTCATTATTTCTATAAAAAAATGTACAAGTGTTGTCCGAAAAAATTGGAAAATTGGATAGATTTACATATACAAAATCGCCTATTTGCTAATTGATCCTCTGGACGCTATAATAATGCGGTCCAAATATCTCTATATCAAACAAGATTTCTAAGCCAAAACTTAATTTTTTGACCGATTGTTCATATAGAAGATATATGATATGGGAGGCTGATGTTGGTGATTTTTTGCGCAAAGGCTTAGAGCATAAAAACACGCCTAGTTACTGAGTTTGGTTCGGATATCGTTTAAAAATAAACAGATACAGATTTTTTTGCATTTGCTCGAATGAAGAAGGAGAGGCGGTGCCACGCCCGTTTTGTCAATAACAATCCTAAACGAAATTTGTACATGTACCTAAGCAACAAACATTTTCAAAAAGTGGCGCAAAGGGTTAAAGTGCAGTATTTATTATTTAGAACTCAACAAAAGGAATTGATTTCCGATGGCTTCGATATTACTTCAGGAGCTCATTAGATGCTGATTTGTAAAATTGTTTTATTCAAACTAAGCTATTTTAATAAATCGACTGTTCACCTAGACTTGACTTGCGGACGGAAACACTTTTTGTTAGAGCTGTTAAAGGTTTTTTTAATTTTTACAATCCTCACCATACAATGTGGATGCTCTATTCATTAAATATATGATATATGTACAAATATTTAAAAAAAAGTGTTAGTTAAACAGTTTTTACAATAATCGTATATGTTATTAGTATGTTATCATATTTTTTGAAAGATTTTTTATATCGATGCGGTTATTTTTCTCTTCATCTGGAATTGTCTGCATGAACAAAGGTGGTACTGTACATTGTTCCAGTTGAGAAAAGTTCACCCTTTCACCATTTAGGCTATTATCGTTGGTGTTCGAACATGGTATAGTGCATCGATATATGTAACTGGAATTGTTGCATTTATGTGGGTTTCTGATTGCCAGTTGTCTCATTTGGCATCGCTGGCGAGCAATTGGACGCATTGTCAATAAGAGCCAAATCAGCGTCGATTTCCTCCGGAGGAGTGCTGCCCGATTGTGGCGAATCGGAACTAGTTTCGTTAGACGAACATCCTTCACTCCCACGAGGAGAAGGAAAAGTAGAAGGTCTCCACACACGATTATAGCTGCCAGAATAGAGCTGCTGCTGACGCAAAAGCCTATGGAGTTGCACCAGCTCATTCAACTTCTGCTCGAAAATCAGACGATTTGGCAACATTGGCAACAGCTGTCTAAGGCTAATCGCCAATTTACCTGTCTGCCACTGCGTAAACATCATCAGCATTGGCAGATTTTCATACGTTGGATTTGGCAAATGTGGCAAGTGCGCACTTCGGAGTCTTTGTCTTCCCAACAATCGACCCTGCTCGCCTGCCTCTTCGTTGGCCGGGACCTGCCAACGCGCGTCACTCTCTCGCTCGAATCGCGACTGTCCGCGCAGCCAGTCATTGTACTCGGCGCCCAGTGGTCGCACTTGATATTGCTGCTATAATGCAGAAAGTTTAATTTCATTATCGACTGCATTAACAACATACAGTCGAACTGCCATGTAACGAAGCACAAGGGAACAAGAAAAACTTCGTTATAGAGAAATTTCGTTATATAGAATGGGTTTTTGACTGAATCAAATTGCAGGGTTCTGATTTTTGACTTCGTTGTATAGAAAATACGTTATACGGAAGTTCGTTACATGGAAGTTCGACTGTAATTAAAGTACATAAAAACACAGAAAACACTTACCGATTGTGGCTGACCTGCCGTGGAAGCCGCAAAGCTATTATTAATTGGATTCATGTTCAATCTCTGTTCAATTAGCTTTTTTGTAAGTATTTCCTTTTATTTGGAAGCTATCGATGTGTCCGCTGCAGTTGCAATAGCGATTGTGCTAATTTGTTTGTCAAATTTAATGCAAAGCACAAATTGTTGCAGAAAGCGTGCGTCAATTAACGTGATGCTGAAAAAAAGCGCGAGATGCTACAGTTTGTAGCACTTTTCAACACTTATTTTAAACATTCGCATTGGCAGCACTTTTGCAAATTTCTATCGAACACTTTTGTTCTTGTCGATATTCCAATCATACGAAATTATTTGTAATTGACCACTTTTTTTTTGCAATAAGTTTTAATGTATGTATTATGTATTATAAATTGATCGTAGATCGTTCGAGAGGTATGAATTTTTGGTGCGCGTTGTGGCAACACAGCTCTGTTACTTCGCGTTGCCAGACAGATTGTGAGAAACTTATTATAGTATTATTGGTTAATTGTATAATTGGAAACATGTTCGGTGCATCGTTTATTTAATCAAAAACATAAATAAAAATAATCAATAAACGTATTAACAACAAGCCGCTTACTCTGCATTTTTTTATATTCGAAGAAACATATCGATACATTTAGTGAGGATTCTATCGCTGCAAGGTGCAAAAACAAGCTAAACACACATATCTAGCACAATGTGACTATGTACTATTTACATATATCTAATTGTGGAGCTAAAAGTTAATATAAGGCTGCCTGCTTAGCATGCTAGCTTACAAGCTTACTGTCGATTATCTAGGGCCCAACCTGTATTTATCACACACACACACACACACTAGACTAGGCAAAAGTTTAGCACGACTTAATGTCAATTGGTTGAGAGCGCCAAAGTTTCAGTTTCTTCATGAGCTCTACTTATTCTTTGGGTATTTTGATGCCAACGAACACATGCATAGTACAAAATAAAATATGTATGTATGTACATATCTGTATCTGTGTGTTGGCAGCGAAAGTTTATAATCCTTAACGGAGCTGAGAACTAATTGCAATGTAAATAAATTACAGGCGACATCAGCAGCAACAGCCAACCTCCCCCCCTGCTGCTGCACCAGATATGTAGAGGCAACAAACAATATTTCACTCAATATTCAAAAGCAGGCAAAATGCAACGCTGCTCTCCTTCTCTCCACCTCTCTCTCTCTCTCTTTCTCACTCTCGCCTTAGCTTTTTCGCTTTGCTGTCTAACTCGCTCTTGCTCTCTGTCTGTCGAAAAACGCATTCAACTCGACTTAACTAACTATTAAGCACTACTTCAAGTTTTACACAGGATATATGCATGTATTTGCACTTGCGTTGTCCTTGCTGCCTCTGCTCTCTTCAGCATTCAGTTTGTTTTATGCACTCAATATGTTGCAGGTTCCATCAGCATTTTCAAGTACTTTGTTTTGTTGATTTTGAAATAAATTTCTCAGTCAAAAGTTATCCCATTAATCCCATTAAAGTAATCTTTTAGTATTTCCAACTTCAATCATTGATCTTTATGGTTGCATGCACTCATTTTTCCCTGTTAAAGTCTGTGCTTCTATGTTATATTATGAAACCTTTAGTAAGCCAATACCATTCTTTATTTATAGTTTAATAATATTCACTATAATAATGTTTATTCTTCATTGATAATGATTTTTGACGAATGTTCTTCGGAATAATTTCAGATTCTTAAAACTGAATTAAGCTAACAAAATAAATATTCTTTTAATTACTATCCCTTAAAGTTTTTATATAACTGATTTGAGAGCATTTCACATTCGACTCTATATTCGTAACGTTATGTTCTTAGTTGTTTTAACTTGTTGTTTTGTTCAAGCGTCGTTCGCAGCTCGTCCTTGTCGTTGGCATTATGACTCTCTATGTGTGTGTTTATGTGTGCTCTTGTTCATCGTTGTCCTTGTCGATTTACATGAGTTGCAATTAGTGTGCTCTGCCTCAAAGCTCTCTTGTATGTATGTATGTATGTATGTAGTAGCTTTGGCAACACTTCTCTTCCTTTTTGTCGCCTTAAAATCTTTGTCCATTGTTTGTGGCTTAACTTTTGTGTTACCTAAATGTGCCAGAAAGTGCTGGCCTCATGTGATCCTTGCCTTACACACAATCGAGTGGGTTCACGTGTGTGCTGGTGTGTGTGTGTGTGTGTGTGTGTGTGCAGCGGCAGCAGCAGCTCATGCCTATCAACTGCATCCGGCTGGCACATCCGTTGGGCAACAGCTTTCAGCTTTTATGGCTTTTAAATAGTTGCAACTATCCAACTTGCTTTCCTTAACAAAACCCCACCTCCTCCCGTCTCCCACCTAGTAACTCACAGATCCCGCAGACCTTATAATTTTTCGGTTCTTCCCAAAACTCTCTGGCCACTTTTGACAGGCTCTTGGCAGGCGCCAAATTTATGACTGTATTAAAGAGTTTTGCCGACTTTTTGCCCGCACATAATTTTTGCATAGTTTTTGGCGCCCCAAACTGTGCTCGATGAATTTTGCGCTACCCACAACTGCTCGAGGAAAGTTATGCCCAGTGGCAAAATGGCTGAGGGGTGGGCTGTCGAAGTGGGCGTGGCAGTTTTTAGCAGTTATGTACTTGCTTCTTGGCAACGCGCCTGCAGTTCAGTTCGCTTCAAAGTTGCGCCCCTTTTATCCTTTTGAGCTGATGTCCAGTTGCAACTTTCTAGGCGTTACACTCACACAAACACACACACACACAGTTGCAATGTTGCAGCAACACATTGTTACATTTTTGTGCAACTATTTAAATGTTGTTTTAAGCCCCGGCGACAGTTTGCTGGCTGTGCGTGTGTGTTTTTGTGCATCCTGTGTTGCAGGATGTGTTGCAGGATATGGTCATTGTGGCTGGATGCCACTGCCTGGTCATTGGAGCCCAAAAGTACAAAGTGTTGTAGCTTTTTACGCTTGACTGTGTGTGTGTGCTTGTGTGTTGCTGTTGCCTTTGGCTAACATTATGTGGCATCAACAACAACAACTCTGGAGTACCGCAATGATACTTGAAGCAGCTTCTCGCATGCTCTCGCACACTTCATTTGCTTCCTGACGAGCGCTGATAATGCACGCGTTTTATATGTTACTTTTTATATGTATGTACATGTGTACATATGCATATTCACCAGTGGAAACAGTTTCAATCGCTACACTCAGAGAAATATATAGGAAGCTCACTTCCTATAGCACTAAAATAATAGGTTTTCTTAATATCCTGAATAACTTTGTAAGTCGGCTTATATTTTGAATTGTCTATAATCTGGGTATTTTTTGGATTTTTTTAAGTGTATGGCAGCAGTTTTTGTTGCATGTACATGTTTGTTTACTATGCACAGCATTAAGGACACGCTACACACACACACACACACACGCACACATCATTGACTTCGTTGCCATTGTTGAGGCTTAGTCAACTTGCAAGTCGAGTGTTAGTTACGGCCAGCTCAGCTTCTTGTTGTTGTTTTTGTGGCTGTTGCTGATGTCGTCTCGAGTTCTTATGTGAAGTGCACTCTTTATGTTAATAGTTGACACTAATTAGGTATGTTTGCACAACAAAGCGTTCTGTGTGTGTGTAGAGGCACGGCGTATACATATTATGTTAAGTCCAACAAACAGCACAAAGACTTTGTTAGTGGCGCCGTTTGAGGCAGGAACGGAGCACGGAGAAAGCAAAAAGTAAGAGAAGTATTAACTACAGTAAGCACTGCTTATAAGTAATTTGGCTCACAATATTAATTTAGAACAGTTGTTCTATTTTCCGCATAAAAATTAATATATTTTTTCAAATCAATTTTTATTTATTTATTTCTTTATCTTTGATCCTATGGCTGAATGAAAATAGATTTTATTTATCGGCTGCTTATCTGTTACTACTGTAGTAAAACTGCTTGGCAAGCTGCTCGCTCATTCAGAGGAGCAGCAACATTAGCAACATTTACATTGTTGTTGTCACAGTTCTTGTTTTGTTGTTATTGTTGTTGCTGTTGCTCCACAAAATGCGGTGTTAAGCATACAGCACAACTATTACTTAATCATTTTAACCTGTTTAAGCGGCTTAATGTGCCACGAGTGTGTGTGTTTGTGTTTGTGTGTGCATATTTGCCTTGTGTGCCCCACGAACTGTGCCTGTGCTGGGACAGTCCGTTTCACAGAGCTGCCTCTCGAGTGCCACACGAGCATCTTAAAAGTCACTCGAAAGTTTAGGCACCCACTTGCACACCCTGCCGTCCTTCCACTCCCACTCCCCTCGCAGCTCGATATTGTTGCACATGGTGTAAAACTAGCCGTGGCTTTGCTTCAGCAGCAGCAGCAGCAGCACCAGCTCGTTTCAGCATTGCATTGTCTGGATGTGAGTGTGGCACATGCAACATAGCACAGCTCCGTTGGCTATGCAGATGTTGTTCGTGCCTGTGGCTCTATTCTTGTTACCCTTGCAAAAGGTATGCTCCTTATGTTACCCATTAAACGAAACATTTTCAATTCCGTAGAGCTTGATTGCAAAGCCAGAAAGTAACTGTTATCGAAATATATTAATTATTTTAAGGAAATACAAATTTAGGTTTTATATCAAGGGTATTATATCTTCGGCATGACTTGAATAGCCTGTTTCTCTCTGCTTTGCATTTGTAGGTTCTTATGTGCGTCCCACACACACACACACACCCTTTCATACCTCTACCCCGCTCTCTAAGCGCCAATCATGCATCCGTTTTGTTGTTACTTTTAATGAAATTTTAATTTGCTGCGGAAATGCGCAGTCAGTGAGCCTGCGAACTTGGACAGAAGCTGCCTCAGCAAATACTACTGGACCAGATATCAGATGACGACTCCGGCCAACTCCAACTTCATTTGCAACTCCAATCCCCCTTCCATCCATAGATTGTGCCACACAATTACTAAGACTTATGCATGTATGATTTATGTCCATGGCTTTGTGGGGATACTACAATTTCAAGTTGAGTGTAGTAGTTGTTGAGGGCAATACACAATGCCAGTGTAGGTAGTCATTGTTGAGGCAACTTCGATGTTTAGCCTAATATGTAGCGCATCTGAAAGAAGATAAAGAGGAAAGGGAACTAGATACATTCATATCTAGGAAGTTGTTCTGCTTTTTGGCAGCGTCATTTTTTTAAACATGCATGCCGCTTTGATGTGTTGTACAGTGTTGATTGATGGGCCAATGCAAAGTTTGATTGAACACTGTGAATGTGAATTTGTGGCCGTGGCAAGACATGTCTGTGAGCGGCATTAGGCATGTGGCATGCTGCGGTTGAAGTTATGAGCGTGTTAAGAGAACTTCTGCGATTGCCAGCCGAAGTCGGCCGTAAATCTAACAACCAAATTGAATTCTAAAAAGTGTTTTATGGCCTGCTAATGCGTATGCTAAATCGATTCCAGCTCCACAAATCATTGAGTTTTAGTATTTTTGAGATTTTATATATATATCTTGATTGGGGTATTACCCATGTGTCTAAAAATCGATTTGCTAATACTTTTGCTGAATTTTAATTTAGCTTACTGTTAGTTATTTAGATCTTATATAGTTTATTAAATAATCAATAGATTTGCCCTGCTTCAACCTTAACTCTTTGCGAACAGCTTAAAAACTGTTGGGAAAAAGTTCTTGCAATTTTTTCCTAACGATGCCTAAATTATTTAGTTACCTTTAACATAAAAACATTGAAAGCAGCAAAAATAAAAATAAAATATTTTATAAAATTGAATAAATTTATTAGATGATTTTCCTTCTGTTTCGCGTCTTTCTATCTATCGTCATTAAGGCTAAAACAGCTTTATTTTTAATAAGATAAAAAATAATAATATTTCGTTAGTTTATCAGTCATGAAACGCATAAAAAATAAAACAAACGTAACACATAAATATATAAACATGATAATATACCGCTGCTGCTTCAACTTCTACGGGTTTTAAGCCAGTCGGACAGACTCCTGGCTCCACTCCTGGTTTACCTTGCCGTCTGGCGCATCCTGACATTCAGCGAAAGCGACAGCCCCAGCGACAGAGACAGCAACACTGAAACTCGCGGCATGACAAGCTGACATGGATTGTACATGTGGCATTAGGATGACGGTGATGCGGCTGAGGCTGATGCTGATGCTGACGCTAAGGATGATGATGTGGATGAATAGTGCTCATACTCAGCGAAAAATAAGAAACACATGATTTTCTTTTTATTACTTTTCCAGAAAATATTTTTTCTTCTTTCTAAAAATCATCGAAAGTAATTCGCATGATTTTTTTCTCAATTTTTGAGAATGTGAAACTGTTGAGGATTTTATTTTACTTCGTTGAAGTCAAAGTTTAATAGAAATACATATAATATATTTCTTAAAATTGCAAATAAATTAAGAAAAAGTAATTCTTACACATTTACTATTTAGTAACGAATTTAAGCAACAATGAAAAGTTTTCTGAAACTCAGGTAGATTTGTTATAAGGTTAGTTCTGATTTTATTTTTTTTTCAGTGCAAACAAATGCTGACTGCCACCGATTTGTATGAAATTGGCTGCGCCTCCCTCAGCAAAGGTAGTGGTTGGGGGAATGAGGGAGGGAGAAGGTGTAGGCGTGTGCGTTACACGGCAATAATTGTGCAACTGAGGGAGAAAGGGAGAGCACCCAAAAGCAGTTTCTGCTTTCGAGTGTCGCAAATAAATGTGATTACATCGCCTCCCGTTTTGCGGGGGTGGCAAACGTTGCACGTTAAAAAGACGCACAGCTCAAGCTTTGCAGCTTAGTTTGGTTCCAGTTCCAAGTCGAGCAATTGAAGCAGCGCAATCAACTGACAGTGATTTGTCATTTTAATGCCACTCGTTGTTGTCTAGCGCCCATAAATAAACATCTGCAGTTGGAGATTTGTTGTAACCACTGAAGGTATATAAAAATCATCTGCGTACATCTATTTGAATCCGTATTGCTTGATATGATCGAAGTGTTGACACTCTACCCATCGACAACAAATCGGAAGTGAAGTACAAAAGTGTTTAAATCTATTTAAACTATCTTTTTATAAATCTGTTATAGAGTTTATAAGCTAAATATGTTTTGTTGAAAATGATTTTCTATCGATTTGATTTCTTTAGTTTTATTATTTTTTTTTTTACGTGATACATTTTTTTTTAAATATGATAAGTTTAATAATGAGCTTTTAAGATTTTTTTCTATGATATTATAAAGTAAATAATTTTTATATAGGCTTAAAAATATAAACAAATATTCTACTTGCTATTTTAGGCTTTTCTTTTAACTGTTGCTAATGCAGAGATCCAAAAGCATTGAAAATAAAGCCAACGTTCATAGAAAAATCCCAAAATTCAGCAAAATTGTTGGCTCCGAACACAGATGATAATAATAATAACAAAAAGCCCTCCCATTACTCAACCAATATTCTAAGCTCAAGTTGCCTCAGCTTTCCGTCATGGCTAGACCGACATTGAAGAGTATTAAGTTTCACTTTTTGGCCCGCTGGCTGAAATATATCTGTTCATAAATTTCGCGCCCGTGAAATCAGTAGCAGAAAAGTTGTCTACTGTCTGTGTGATTTTTTTCTTTTAAACTTATTTTTATATACTCGATACACAAGGCAAAGAGTATATTGGGTTTGTTCAATCTCCGTCTGAGTGTTTGACAGTCTGTCCGTATGTATCAACGCAACTCTTTTCGATGTCCATAAAAATAGACACGTGAAACTTTGCAAATGTCATTTTCTATGGCTAGAACAGGAAAAGTGTAAAGGCCTTTTTTTTACCCGTTGTTAAACACGTATCGAGTATAACGCAGTCAGTTCCGTCCGACTGATGCGTTTCGACTTGTTTTTGTTTTTGGTTTTATGATAAGTATTCTTGTTGTTCTTCTATGGTGGGAGTGAGTGGAGGTTTAGGGAGAGGGGAAGTAAAAAAAAAAACTGCTGCTTAATAGAACAAATATTGTAACGACAGAAGCACACAGAGGGAGGTGTTTGTTTTGGGAGTTTGTGTTTTTTTTTGGGGGTGGCAGTTGGGTGTGTTATCGGTTATCCACCTTATCCAACCACTCACACTCCCTTTGTGCAGATTATGTGTGTGTGTTGGTGTGTGTTTGAGTTGTTTAATGGGCATTTCATAGACCATTGGCCAGAGGGTGGGTTGGGTGAGTAGTATCAGAGCGGCATATAGCTGATTAATTGGGTTTTCCATGATGGTTCTGGCAACTTCTGTCCTTCTGTGTGTTCTGTGTTCGCCTGCGTGCAACATTCAGTGGCAACTGCCACTGATGCTGCTGTTGCTTTTGCTCACTTGCATGCGTTTAATACGTTTATTAATTACATTCCGGACGACATTGTCGCTGGACATTGGCCAAGGCACAAAAATGTTTTGCGATATGTTCAACAATGTGTAAGTAATTGACACAGAGCCACCCAAAAAGTGGAAAAGAGAGGCAAACAGAACATCCACGAGAGTGAAAGAGAGCGAAAAGAAGCATCGTTATTTTCAGATACACTTAAAAAAATCCAAATATTTCCTCTCCTTATATATTGTTAACACTTTACAAACTAAGAAAATATTTGCTAAAAAAGTTATATCTATTAAACACTTTGTTTTCTTCCTATTTATTTGAATGTAAGTAATTATCGTTAATATGTGGAAAACAAGTTTTTTGACTACGCTAAATAATGCAAACAATGTCCAACAATCTGGCATTGACCTTAACATAAATGTCGTTTGGCTCTAAACAAAGCTCATTACTGTTGGAATTTATTTAAAAAATAAATAAATAGCCATTTTAGGTACATAAAGAACATTAGTTACTAAAAAAAATAAATAAAAAAATATCAAAGAAGAGTGTTTGATTTAAGTAAACTTATTTTAAGGTTTTAATTTGAAGTAAATTTAAGGCCAGTTAGTTTTTGTGAGTGTAGAGACAGCATGCCTTGGCGACAATTTCAGTTAATGTCCCGCTTGTCTGTCCATTCTTCTTCGCTTCGTTCACCCCTTACTTCCCACACACCGCATTTTGGCACCACCATCAACCACCCCAATGCATATTTGCGCCAATTAATTTGTTAAATAAACGCATTTGTCCAGCGACAGAGTCGCCGTTAACGTCGCTGCCAACAGGCAAAGCGTGCGTGTGCGTTAATTATGTACACATAGTATGTATGTATGTATGTATGTGGGTGGATGTGTGTGTTGGCATTCGTGTTAGTTACGGCTGCGTAATTGCATAACTGCTTCACATTAAGCAACGCTCGTGATCCCAATGATCCACCTGACCAATTGCCAGCACAACCCACTCACCACTTACCTTCGCCAGCCCCCTTACTATCTGTCAGTTTGTATGTAGGTGAACACATTTCTTATTAATTGATTGGCAAACTGCTGCAACAACGGCAGCTGCGGTGGGGACTCCTTTTTTTTTTAAATTGAATTCCACGGGTTCTCTTCCAATATGTGTTTGTTCTGTTGTGTACTGATTCATTTTACTACGTTTTTTTTTTATTTGTATTTTTTTGGTTGTATTTTGCCCCAGAGCGCATATTCATAAATCAATTTTAATTGTAGGTAATTATTGGTAAAGTTTTTTGTTGTTGTAGGTGGCAGAAGCGACTGTCGCTCAGCGCCAATTTGTGTGTGCGGCATCATTAATTGTGCTGAAATTATTATCATAATCGCTTAAAGTTTTTTCTCTGTGGCAAATGGAACTGAATACCTTAAAGGCTCTCGTACAATTGCGTTTGCTTAAAGCATCCTTAAAGTCGTGTGTTGGCGTCTCTTTGTGCGTTTGTGTAATCGTATCGATTACCGAAAATGTCTAAATATAAGTCAAAGTTTAAAGTTTATTCAACGTGTATTCGAATTCCTTTATGTATAATTAGACAAAAGTCTTTGTTTTAACGGTTGTTGATTATTTTCCATAAATATTTACACAAGCGCTGTTTAAAATATTTATGCTTAGAGTACTTTTATATAATTCTATTGCACTTATTTGCTCGACCAATAATATCTTCTCCCTGTCTTAAAAAATGAGTACTAAAGTGTCATGATCCCAAGACAAATGCAATAAAAAAACATACTTTATTTGACTGCTGTTCCATATCATTCAGGTTGTTCATAATTTATTCAGCCTTTGGCCAATTGGCCACATGAAAACCATTTGAATAAAGCTTTTATAAAAGGGTACATAAAAAACGAAGAGAGCAATTGAAATTCATATTTTCTCTCTCTTTACCTTAGTGGCAGTTGCGATTTGATATTGAAATTGCGAAGCTCTCGCATATGCATTATGAATTCTAACTACACTTGTGTGTGTGTGAGTGTGTGTGAAGTTTGATGCTTTGTCTTGGCCTTCAAACTGAACTTGCCTCAAGTGGCACTCTTGTCTAAACGACCACTTGGATGGCCAGTGGGCTTTTGTGGAAACCCTAAGCCCCTGCACCGTATCGTCTTGCAACCATCATGTAGTTCCATTTGCCTCACGTGCCACATTTCGCATTTCACATTTCATATTTTGTCTTTTGGCGTTTTGTTATGATACTCTACTAACGATGGTAAAGAGCGTATTGGGTTTGTGCAATGTCCATCATAGCTTGTGGCCCTCTTTTCGGCTTTTTGTCTGTCGGTCTGTTTATTCGAGCATTTCTTGAATGGTGTATTTTAATATTTTGTTGCATGTCTGCATGTCAGACAAAGTGTCTATATAGGGGTGTTACGCCCTCTAAGGGACCGTGAAATTGATATCATGTCGATACATCTCGATAAAACACACATAATCTGGCAGCAAATTTGGTGGAAAAAAGCTGGTAAAGTTTTCTAAGATCTGCATTGATTTTGTTGCCACGCCCACCACTAACGCCCACCTCCACACCGCATTCAAAACTGGAAATGAATATGACTTTCACACTTCATAAGCTAGAGTAACCAAATTTGGTAGGATGACAGCTGCTGGTTGACTTCATGTGTCAGAGTATTTCAGAGTCGGTTGCATCCGACTGCCACGTTTTCACTTGTTTTTTGGTGTTTCTACTAATAGCTGAAGCAAATACAAATGGTCAAGTTTATGACGTGGCCATTTCAATTTCATGCAGCTTGACCAACACATTTACCAAAATGTATACCACAATCCAACCTACCCTACCGTTCCACATCCACACCCAAACCCTTCTTTTCTCTTCCATTTCTCTTCCCAATTTACGCTCAAGATACTTGAGCTTAAACTTTTTTCATGCTTCTTACTTTCACAATTTCCACAAGACACTTGAACACTTTGGGTTGATTTTGTTTTGCGTTGTATTTCTCACTGTGTATTTGGGGTCCACATAGTTGTTCAAACTTTAAGTATCATTGACCTTTTCAGGAGAAGCGTAGGCGTTGTGGATAGGCGCAACAGTTGCCGCATTGAGTTAAGCGGCGGCGGCCCAGAAAATTAACTTCAAATTTATATAAACACAAGCGAGTGTATGGCTAGAGGGAGGAGGGTTGAGACGAAAACGGAAGGGGCTATCGTGGCAAGAGCGTGCCAAGCAACGTGTGAAAATAATGAGCAGAGGCATGCTTAACACAATAGGTGGCAGCTCCAAAAAAAAACGTGGCAACGGGGTGAAAGGGAGGGGTGCTCAAAAATACAAACAACAAAGTTAGTTTGTAGTAAAAAATCCCTGCAAAGTCATATTTAAAGCACGCTCAATGTGTGTGAGTACATGTGTGTGTGTGTGTGTGTATGTGTGTGTGTGATTCATCATTCAGTGGCTAAACAAACGAAAGCAACAACAACGTTGCTAGCAGCAGCAGCAGCAGCAGCAGCAGCAACTTCGACGTTAATTTGCTGCCTTAGCGTTGAAAATAAAAATTAATATATGCCGCCACACGTTTCAACTTCCCAAATGAGTGAAACAGAGGGAGAGAGAAATAGAGAGAGAGAGAAAGAATAAACACAGGCCACAGTCTCTGAGTGTTTGTTGATTTAGAGTCGTTTGGGAGAAGGTGGGGTGATGAGGTGGTAAGAGCGGTGGCAAGAGTTACGCAGCTTCAGTTGAAAATAGTTTTCTTTGAATGAACAATAAAAAGGGTAAAGAAGAAAAACAGAACTTGCAACGACAACAACCGTGCTGCATTCGAGAATTTCACATTCGATTCTCGTACAACTTTCCGTATCTTTACTGTACATGAGTGTGTGTGAAATTGCACGTTTAAGCTGGATGGTCAGTCAATTTGCCACGCCCACTTATTACGGCAGTGTGAACAGGAAACAGGAAGCAGGGAAGCTGGGAAACAGAGAGTGCAACAAAGAATTAAATTTGATTTGTATTCCCGCCACTTGCCTGCCATTGCCGACTGCATTAACCTGAAGTCGCTTTATACGCAACCCCCCCTCGCTCCTTCCCTCACCTCGTCATATAACGCGCTCCTTTTTGCCAGCTTCCTTTCTACCACAAAAGAAAAAAAAAAAAAAATAGCGAGAACAGCGCAAACAGAGCAATTTCCTTGGCTGCTTACTGTGAACTAACAAATAAATAAATATGAAAAAATGCCATGAGAAGTACCAAATAAAATGTAACTTAAATCTGATTGAGCACAATGCCGAAATAAGAAAAATAAAAGTTAAAATATAAAAAAAAGGAAAATCCTAAGCAAACGAACAAACATACAAAAAGATATAAACAATCGATGCATTTGCAACTTTTAATGTAAGATATGAAAAGCGAATTTAAACCTTGATTTGAAAACAAAAGTTATGATTTTAAAATTATTTTCCCTACTTCTTATAAACATGAAATAATGATGTTTTTAATGTGTAAGCAACAATAGGCTCGGGGGGTCAAAATCTTGTTTCAATACATGCAAAGAATCTTACTTTAGAATCTAAAGTTTAGAGTAAGATCCAAAAGAAGTATTTGTCATTGTATAAGTGCTGTCGTAAAATACATATACCATGCATATTGACCAAAAATCGAATTGAATTTAAATGAAATTATTTAAATTTCTTGACTATTATGACATTGCATTTGAAAATCGGGTCAGTTTTGCCGAAGTTATGGAAGTCGAAAGATTTAACCAATGCTCAAGTTGATTTTATGTCATAAGATTTTAGCATGCATAATGACCAAAAATCGAAGTTTACTTAAATGTATTTATGTAAATGCAGTTTTATTCTTGTATCCAAACCATGACTTTTAAGACATTGCATTAGAAAATCGGGTCAGTTTTGCCGAAGTTATGGAAGTCGAAAGATTTAACCAATGCCCAAGTTGATTCTATGTCATAAACTTGTAACATGCATAGTGACCAAAAATCGAAGTTTACTTAAATGTATTTGTGTAAATGTAGTCTTATTCTTGTAGCCAAACCATGACTTTTAAGACATTGCGTTTGAAAATCGGGTCAGTTTTGCCGAAGTTATGGAAGTCGAAAGATTTAACCAATGCCCAAGTTGATTCTATGTCATAAACTTGTAACATGCATAATGACCAAAAATCGAAGTTTACTTAAATGTATTTATGTAAATGCAGTTTTATTCTTGTATCCAAACCATGACTTTTAAGACATTGCATTTGAAAATCGGGTCAGTTTTGCCGAAGTTATGGAAGTCGAAAGATTTAACCAATGCTCAAGTTGATTTTATGTCATAAGATTTTAGCATGCATAATGACCAAAAATCGAAGTTTACTTAAATGTATTTATGTAAATGCAGTTTTATTCTTGTAGCCAAACCATGACTTTTAAGACATTGCGTTTGAAAATCGGGTCAGTTTTGCCGAAGTTATGGAAGTCGAAAGATTTAACCAATGCCCAAGTTGATTTTATGTCATAAAATTCTAGCATGCATAATGACCAAAAATCGAAGTTTACTTAAATGTATTTATGTAAATGCAGTTTTATTCTTGTAGCCAAACCATGACTTTTAAGACATTGCATTTGAAAATCGGGTCAGTTTTGCCGAAGTTATGGAAGTCGAAAGATTTAACCATTGCCCAAGTTGATTTTATGTCATAAACTTGTAACATGCATAATGACCAAAAATCGAAGTTTACTTAAATGTATTTATGTAAATGCAGTTTTATTCTTGTATCCAAACCATGACTTTTAAGACATTGCATTTGAAAATCGGGTCAGTTTTGCCGAAGTTATGGAAGTCGAAAGATTTAACCAATGCTCAAGTTGATTTTATGTCATAAGATTTTAGCATGCATAATGACCAAAAATCGAAGTTTACTTAAATGTATTTGTGTAAATATAGTCATATTCTTGTATCCAAACCATGACTTTTAAGACATTGCATTTGAAAATCGGGTCAGTTTTGCCGAAGTTATGGAAGTCGAAAGATTTAACCAATGCTCAAGTTGATTTTATGTCATAAGATTTTAGCATGCATAATGACCAAAAATCGAAATTTACTTAAATGTATTTGTGTAAATATAGTCATATTCTTGTATCCAAACCATGACTTTTAAGACATTGCATTTGAAAATCGGGTCAGTTTTGCCGAAGTTATGGAAGTCGAAAGATTTAACCAATGCTCAAGTTGATTTTATGTCATAAGATTTTAGCATGCATAATGACCAAAAATCGAAGTTTACTTAAATGTATTTGTGTAAATATAGTCATATTCTTGTATCCAAACCATGACTTTTAAGACATTGCATTTGAAAATCGGGTCAGTTTTGCCGAAGTTATGGAAGTCGAAAGATATAACCAATGCTCAAGTTGATTTTATGTCATAAGATTTTAGCATGCATAATGACCAAAAATCGAAGTTTACTTAAATGTATTTGTGTAAATATAGTCATATTCTTGTATCCAAACCATGACTTTTAAGACATTGCATTTGAAAATCGGGTCAGTTTTGCCGAAGTTATGGAAGTCGAAAGATATAACCAATGCTCAAGTTGATTTTATGTCATAAGATTTTAGCATGCATAATGACCAAAAATCGAAGTTTACTTAAATGTATTTGTGTAAATATAGTCATATTCTTGTATCCAAACCATGACTTTTAAGACATTGCATTTGAAAATCGGGTCAGTTTTGCCGAAGTTATGGAAGTCGAAAGATATAACCAATGCTCAAGTTGATTTATGTCATAAGATTTTAGCATGCATAATGACCAAAATCGAAATTTACTTAAATGTATTTGTGTAAATATAGTCATATTCTTGTATCCAAACCATGACTTTTAAGACATTGCATTTGAAAATCGGGTCAGTTTTGCCGAAGTTATGGAAGTCGAAAGATTTAACCAATGCTCAAGTTGATTTTATGTCATAAGATTTAGCATGCATAATGACCAAAAATCGAAGTTTACTTAAATGTATTTGTGTAAATATAGTCATATTCTTGTATCCAAACCATGACTTTTAAGACATTGCATTTGAAAATCGGGTCAGTTTTGCCGAAGTTATGGAAGTCGAAAGATTTAACCAATGCTCAAGTTGATTTTATGTCATAAGATTTTAGCATGCATAATGACCAAAAATCGAAGTTTACTTAAATGTATTTGTGTAAATGTAGTCTTATTCTTGTATCCAAACCATGACTTTTAAGACATTGCATTTGAAAATCGGGTCAGTTTTGCCGAAGTTATGGAAGTCGAAAGATATAACCAATGCTCAAGTTGATTTATGTCATAAGATTTTAGCATGCATAATGACCAAAAATCGAAATTTACTTAAATGTATTTGTGTAAATGTAGTCTTATTCTTGTATCCAACCATGACTTTTAAGACATTGCATTTGAAAATCGGGTCAGTTTTGCCGAAGTTATGGAAGTCGAAAGATTTAACCAATGCCCAAGTTGATTCTATGTCATAAACTTGTAACATGCATAGTGACCAAAAATCGAAGTTTACTTAAATGTATTTGTGTAAATGCAGTTTTATTCTTGTAGCCAAACCATGACTTTTAAGACATTGCATTTGAAAATCGGGTCAGTTTTGCCGAAGTTATGGAAGTCGAAAGATTTAACCATTGCCCAAGTTGATTTTATGTCATAAAATTCTAGCATGCATAGTGACCAAAAATCGAAATTTACTTAAATGTATTTATGTAAATGCAGTTTTATTCTTGTAGCCAAACCATGACTTTTAAGACATTGCATTTGAAAATCGGGTCAGTTTTGCCGAAGTTATGGAAGTCGAAAGATTTAACCAATGCTCAAGTTGATTTTATGTCATAAGATTTTAGCATGCATAATGACCAAAAATCGAAGTTTACTTAAATGTATTTATGTAAATATAGTCATATTCTTGTATCCAAACCATGACTTTTAAGACATTGCATTGAAAATCGGGTCAGTTTTGCCGAAGTTATGGAAGTCGAAAGATTTAACCAATGCTCAAGTTGATTTTATGTCATAAGATTTTAGCATGCATAATGACCAAAAATCGAAGTTTACTTAAATGTATTTGTGTAAATATAGTCATATTCTTGTATCCAAACCATGACTTTTAAGACATTGCATTTGAAAATCGGGTCAGTTTTGCCGAAGTTATGGAAGTCGAAAGATTTAACCAATGCTCAAGTTGATTTTATGTCATAAGATTTTAGCATGCATAATGACCAAAAATCGAAGTTTACTTAAATGTATTTGTGTAAATATAGTCATATTCTTGTATCCAAACCATGACTTTTAAGACATTGCATTTGAAAATCGGGTCAGTTTTGCCGAAGTTATGGAAGTCGAAAGATATAACCAATGCTCAAGTTGATTTATGTCATAAGATTTTAGCATGCATAATGACCAAAAATCGAAGTTTACTTAAATGTATTTGTGTAAATATAGTCATATTCTTGTATCCAAACCATGACTTTTAAGACATTGCATTTGAAAATCGGGTCAGTTTTGCCGAAGTTATGGAAGTCGAAAGATTTAACCAATGCCCAAGTTGATTTTATGTCATAAGATTTTAGCATGCATAATGACCAAAAATCGAAGTTTACTTAAATGTATTTGTGTAAATGTAGTCTTATTCTTGTAGCCAAACCATGACTTTTAAGACATTGCATTTGAAAATCGGGTCAGTTTTGCCGAAGTTATGGAAGTCGAAAGATTTAACCAATGCCCAAGTTGATTTATGTCATAAAATTCTAGCATGCATAGTGACCAAAAATCGAAATTTACTTAAATGTATTTGTGTAAATGCAGTTTTATTCTTGTAGCCAAACCATGACTTTTAAGACATTGCATTTGAAAATCGGGTCAGTTTTGCCGAAGTTATGGAAGTCGAAAGATTTAACCATTGCCCAAGTTGATTTTATGTCATAAATTCTAGCATGCATAGTGACCAAAAATCGAAGTTTACTTAAATGTATTTATGTAAATGCAGTTTTATTCTTGTATCCAAACCATGACTTTTAAGACATTGCATTTGAAAATCGGGTCAGTTTTGCCGAAGTTATGGAAGTCGAAAGATTTAACCAATGCCCAAGTTGATTTTATGTCATAAACTTGTAACATGCATAGTGACCAAAAATCGAAGTTTACTTAAATGTATTTGTGTAAATGCAGTTTTATTCTTGTAGCCAAACCATGACTTTTAAGACATTGCATTTGAAAATCGGGTCAGTTTTGCCGAAGTTATGGAAGTCGAAAGATTTAACCAATGCCCAAGTTGATTTTATGTCATAAGATTTTAGCATGCATAATGACCAAAAATCGAAGTTTACTTAAATGTATTTGTGTAAATATAGTCATATTCTTGTATCCAAACCATGACTTTTAAGACATTGCATTTGAAAATCGGGTCAGTTTTGCCGAAGTTATGGAAGTCGAAAGATTTAACCAATGCTCAAGTTGATTTTATGTCATAAGATTTTAGCATGCATAATGACCAAAAATCGAAGTTTACTTAAATGTATTTGTGTAAATATAGTCATATTCTTGTATCCAAACCATGTCTTTTAAGACATTGCATTTGAAAATCGGGTCAGTTTTGCCGAAGTTATGGAAGTCGAAAGATTTAACCAATGCCCAAGTTGATTTTATGTCATAAGATTTTAGCATGCATAATGACCAAAAATCGAAGTTTACTTAAATGTATTTGTGTAAATATAGTCATATTCTTGTATCCAAACCATGACTTTTAAGACATTGCATTTGAAAATCGGGTCAGTTTTGCCGAAGTTATGGAAGTCGAAAGATTTAACCAATGCCCAAGTTGATTTTATGTCATAAAATTCTAGCATGCATAGTGACCAAAAATCGAAATTTACTTAAATGTATTTGTGTAAATGCAGTTTTATTCTTGTAGCCAAACCATGACTTTTAAGACATTGCATTTGAAAATCGGGTCAGTTTTGCCGAAGTTATGGAAGTCGAAAGATTTAACCATTGCCCAAGTTGATTTTATGTCATAAAATTCTAGCATGCATAGTGACCAAAAATCGAAGTTTACTTAAATGTATTTGTGTAAATGCAGTTTTATTCTTGTAGCCAAACCATGACTTTTAAGACATTGCATTTGAAAATCGGGTCAGTTTTGCCGAAGTTATGGAAGTCGAAAGATTTAACCAATGCCCAAGTTGATTTTATGTCATAAACTTGTAACATGCATAGTGACCAAAAATCGAAGTTTACTTAAATGTATTTGTGTAAATGCAGTTTTATTCTTGTAGCCAAACCATGACTTTTAAGACATTGCATTTGAAAATCGGGTCAGTTTTGCCGAAGTTATGGAAGTCGAAAGATTTAACCAATGCCCAAGTTGATTTTATGTCATAAGATTTTAGCATGCATAATGACCAAAAATCGAAGTTTACTTAAATGTATTTGTGTAAATATAGTCATATTCTTGTATCCAAACCATGACTTTTAAGACATTGCATTTGAAAATCGGGTCAGTTTTGCCGAAGTTATGGAAGTCGAAAGATTTAACCAATGCCCAAGTTGATTCTATGTCATAAACTTGTAACATGCATAGTGACCAAAAATCGAAGTTTACTTAAATGTATTTGTGTAAATGCAGTTTTATTCTTGTAGCCAAACCATGACTTTTAAGACATTGCATTTGAAAATCGGGTCAGTTTTGCCGAAGTTATGGAAGTCGAAAGATTTAACCATTGCCCAAGTTGATTTTATGTCATAAAATTCTAGCATGCATAGTGACCAAAAATCGAAGTTTACTTAAATGTATTTATGTAAATGCAGTTTTATTCTTGTATCCAAACCATGACTTTTAAGACATTGCATTTGAAAATCGGGTCAGTTTTGCCGAAGTTATGGAAGTCGAAAGATTTAACCAATGCTCAAGTTGATTTTATGTCATAAGATTTTAGCATGCATAATGACCAAAAATCGAAGTTTACTTAAATGTATTTGTGTAAATGTAGTCTTATTCTTGTACCCAAACCATGACTTTTAAGACATTGCATTTGAAAATCGGGTCAGTTTTGCCGAAGTTATGGAAGTCGAAAGATATAACCAATGCTCAAGTTGATTTATGTCATAAAATTTTAGCATGCATAATGACCAAAAATCGAAGTTTACTTAAATGTATTTGTGTAAATGTAGTCTTATTCTTGTAGCCAAACCATGACTTTTAAGACATTGCATTTGAAAATCGGGTCAGTTTTGCCGAAGTTATGGAAGTCGAAAGATTTAACCATTGCCCAAGTTGATTTTATGTCATAAAATTCTAGCATGCATAATGACCAAAAATCGAAGTTTACTTAAATGCATTTATGTAAATGTAGTCTTATTCTTGTAGCCAAACCATGACTTTTAAGACATTGCATTGAAAATCGGGTCAGTTTTGCCGAAGTTATGGAAGTCGAAAGATTTAACCATTGCCCAAGTTGATTTTATGTCATAAAATTCTAGCATGCATAGTGACCATAAATCGAAGTTTACTTAAATGTATTTATGTAAATGCAGTTTATTCTTGTAGCCAAACCATGACTTTTAAGACATTGCATTTGAAAATCGGGTCAGTTTTGCCGAAGTTATGGAAGTCGAAATATTTTACCAATGCCCAAGTTGATTCTATGTCATAACCTTGTAACATGCATAGTGACCAAAAATCCAAGTTCACTTATATGTATTTATAATACTGCAGTTTTATTCTAGTGACCAAACCATGACTTTTAAGATATTGCATTTGAAAATCGGGTCAGTTTTGCCGAAGTTATGGAAGTCGAAAGATTTAACCAATGCTCAAGTTGATTTTATGTCATAAAATTCTAGCATGCATAGTGACCAAAAATCGAAGTTTACTTAAATGTATTTGTGTAAATGTAGTCTTATTCTTGTACCCAAACCATGACTTTTAAGACATTGCATTTGAAAATCGGGTCAGTTTTGCCGAAGTTATGGAAGTCGAAAGATTTAACCAATGCCCAAGTTGATTTTATGTCATAAAATTCTAGCATGCATAGTGACCAAAAATCCAATTTACTTAAATGTATTTATGTAAATGTAGTCTTATTCTTGTATCCAAACCATGACTTTTAAGACATTGCATTTGAAAATCGGGTCAGTTTTGCCGAAGTTATGGAAGTCGAAAGATTTAACCAATGCCCAAGTTGATTTTATGTCATAAAATTCTAGCATGCATAGTGACCAAAAATCGAAGTTTACTTAAATGTATTTGTGAAAATGTAGTCTTATTCTTGTAGCCAAACCATGACTTTTAAGACATTGCATTTGAAAATCGGGTCAGTTTTGCCGAAGTTATGGAAGTCGAAAGATTTAACCATTGCCCAAGTTGATTTTATGTCATAAAATTCTAGCATGCATAATGACCAAAAATCGAAGTTTACTTAAATGCATTTATGTAAATGCAGTTTTATTCTTGTAGCCAAACCATGACTTTTAAGACATTGCGTTTGAAAATCGGGTCAGTTTTGCCGAAGTTATGGAAGTCGAAAGATTTAACCAATGCCCAAGTTGATTCTATGTCATAAACTTGTAACATGCATAGTGACCAAAAATCGAAGTTTACTTAAATGTATTTGTGTAAATGTAGTCTTATTCTTGTAGCCAAACCATGACTTTTAAGACATTGCATTTGAAAATCGGGTCAGTTTTGCCGAAGTTATGGAAGTCGAAAGATTTAACCAATGCCCAAGTTGATTCTATGTCATAAACTTGTAACATGCATAGTGACCAAAAATCGAAGTTTACTTAAATGTATTTGTGTAAATGTAGTCTTATTCTTGTAGCCAACCATGACTTTTAAGACATTGCATTTGAAAATCGGGTCAGTTTTGCCGAAGTTATGGAAGTCGAAAGATTTAACCAATGCCCAAGTTGATTCTATGTCATAAGATTTTAGCATGCATAGTGACCATAAATCGAAGTTTACTTAAATGTATTTGTGTAAATGCAGTTTTATTCTTGTAGCCAAACCATGACTTTTAAGACATTGCATTTGAAAATCGGGTCAGTTTTGCCGAAGTTATGGAAGTCGAAAGATTTAACCAATGCCCAAGTTGATTCTATGTCATAAACTTGTAACATGCATAATGACCAAAAATCGAAGTTTACTTAAATGTAGTTATTTAAATGCAGTTTATTCTTGTAGCCAAACCATGACTTTTTAGACATTGCATTTGAAAATCGGGTCAGTTTTGCCGAAGTTATGGAAGTCGAAAGATTTAACCAATGCCCAAGTTGATTCTATGTCATAAACTTGTAACATGCATAGTGACCAAAAATCGAAGTTTACCTAAATGAAGTTATTTAAATGCAGTTTTATTCTTGTAGCCAAACCATGACTTTTAGACATTGCATTTGAAAATCGGGTCAGTTTTGCCGAAGTTATGGAAGTCGAAAGATTTAACCAATGCACAAGTTGATTCTATGTCATAAGATTTTAGCATGCATAATGACCAAAAATCGAAGTTTACTTAAATGTATTTGTGTAAATGCAGTTTTATTCTTGTAGCCAAACCATGACTTTTAAGACATTGCGTTTGAAAATCGGGTCAGTTTTGCCGAAGTTATGGAAGTCGAAAGATTTAACCAATGCCCAAGTTGATTCTATGTCATAAACTTGTAACATGCATAGTGACCAAAATCGAAGTTTACTTAAATGTATTTGTGTAAATGTAGTCTTATTCTTGTAGCCAAACCATGACTTTTAAGACATTGCATTTGAAAATCGGGTCAGTTTTGCCGAAGTTATGGAAGTCGAAAGATTTAACCAATGCCCAAGTTGATTCTATGTCATAAACTTGTACATGCATAGTGACCAAAAATCGAATTTACTTAAATGTATTTGTGTAAATGTAGTCTTATTCTTGTAGCCAAACCATGACTTTTAAGACATTGCATTTGAAAATCGGGTCAGTTTTGCCGAAGTTATGGAAGTCGAAAGATTTAACCAATGCCAAGTTGATTCTATGTCATAAGATTTTAGCATGCATAGTGACCATAAATCGAAGTTTACTTAAATGTATTTGTGTAAATGCAGTTTTATTCTTGTAGCCAAACCATGACTTTTAAGACATTGCATTTGAAAATCGGGTCAGTTTTGCCGAAGTTATGGAAGTCGAAAGATTTAACCAATGCCCAAGTTGATTCTATGTCATAAACTTGTAACATGCATAGTGACCAAAAATCGAAGTTTACTTAAATGTATTTATGTAAATGTAGTCTTATTCTTGTAGCCAAACCATGACTTTTAAGACATTGCATTTGAAAATCGGGTCAGTTTTGCCGAAGTTATGGAAGTCGAAAGATTTAACCAATGCCCAAGTTGATTCTATGTCATAAGATTTTAGCATGCATAATGACCAAAAATCGAAGTTTACTTAAATGTATTTGTGTAAATGCAGTTTTATTCTTGAAGCCAAACTATGACTTTTAAGACATTGCATTTGAAAATCGGGTCAGTTTTGCCGAAGTTATGGAAGTCGAAAGATTTAACCAATGCACAAGTTGATTCTATGTCATAAACTTGTAACATGCATAGTGACCAAAAATCGAAGTTTACTTAAATGTATTTATGTAAATGTAGTCTTATTCTTGTAGCCAAACCATGACTTTTAAGACATTGCATTTGAAAATCGGGTCAGTTTTGCCGAAGTTATGGAAGTCGAAAGATTTAACCAATGCCCAAGTTGATTCTATGTCATAAACTTGTAACATGCATAATGACCAAAATCGAAGTTTACTTAAATGTATTTATGTAAATGCAGTTTTATTCTTGTAGCCAAACCATGACTTTTAAGACATTGCGTTTGAAAATCGGGTCAGTTTTGCCGAAGTTATGGAAGTCGAAAGATTTAACCAATGCCCAAGTTGATTCTATGTCATAAACTTGTAACATGCATAGTGACCAAAAATCGAAGTTTACTTAAATGTATTTGTGTAAATGTAGTCTTATTCTTGTAGCCAAACCATGACTTTTAAGACATTGCATTTGAAAATCGGGTCAGTTTTGCCGAAGTTATGGAAGTCGAAAGATTTAACCAATGCCCAAGTTGATTCTATGTCATAAACTTGTAACATGCATAGTGACCAAAAATCGAAGTTTACTTAAATGTATTTGTGTAAATGTAGTCTTATTCTTGTAGCCAAACCATGACTTTTAAGACATTGCATTTGAAAATCGGGTCAGTTTTGCCGAAGTTATGGAAGTCGAAAGATTTAACCAATGCACAAGTTGATTCTATGTCATAAGATTTTAGCATGCATAGTGACCATAAATCGAAGTTTACTTAAATGTATTTGTGTAAATGCAGTTTTATTCTTGTAGCCAAACCATGACTTTTAAGACATTGCATTTGAAAATCGGGTCAGTTTTGCCGAAGTTATGGAAGTCGAAAGATTTAACCAATGCCCAAGTTGATTCTATGTCATAAACTTGTAACATGCATAATGACCAAAAATCGAAGTTTACTTAAATGTATTTATGTAAATGCAGTCTTATTCTTGTAGCCAAACCATGACTTTTAAGACATTGCATTTGAAAATCGGGTCAGTTTTGCCGAAGTTATGGAAGTCGAAAGATTTAACCAATGCCCAAGTTGATTCTATGTCATAAACTTGTAACATGCATAGTGACCAAAAATCGAAGTTTACTTAAATGTATTTGTGTAAATGTAGTCTTATTCTTGTAGCCAAACCATGACTTTTAAGACATTGCATTTGAAAATCGGGTCAGTTTTGCCGAAGTTATGGAAGTCGAAAGATTTAACCAATGCCCAAGTTGATTCTATGTCATAAACTTGTAACATGCATAGTGACCAAAAATCGAAGTTTACTTAAATGTATTTGTGTAAATGTAGTCTTATTCTTGTAGCCAAACCATGACTTTTAAGACATTGCGTTTGAAAATCGGGTCAGTTTTGCCGAAGTTATGGAAGTCGAAAGATTTAACCAATGCCCAAGTTGATTCTATGTCATAAATTGTAGCATGCATAGTGACCAAAAATCGAAGTTTACTTAAATGTATTTGTGTAAATGCAGTTTTATTCTTGTAGCCAAACCATGACTTTTAAGACATTGCATTTGAAAATCGGGTCAGTTTTGCCGAAGTTATGGAAGTCGAAAGATTTAACCAATGCCCAAGTTGATTCTATGTCATAAACTTGTAACATGCATAGTGACCAAAAATCGAAGTTTACCTAAATGAAGTTATTTAAATGCAGTTTTATTCTTGTAGCCAAACCATGACTTTTAAGACATTGCATTTGAAAATCGGGTCAGTTTTGCCGAAGTTATGGAAGTCGAAAGATTTAACCAATGCCCAAGTTGATTCTATGTCATAAGATTTTAGCATGCATAATGACCAAAAATCGAAGTTTACTTATATGTATTTATGTAAATGCAGTTTGATTCTTGTAGCCAAACCATGACTTTTAAGACATTGCGTTTGAAAATCGGGTCAGTTTTGCCGAAGTTATGGAAGTCGAAAGATTTAACCAATGCCCAAGTTGATTCTATGTCATAAACTTGTAACATGCATAGTGACCAAAAATCGAAGTTTACTTAAATGTATTTATGTAAATGTAGTCTTATTCTTGTAGCCAAACCATGACTTTTAAGACATTGCATTTGAAAATCGGGTCAGTTTTGCCGAAGTTATGGAAGTCGAAAGATTTAACCAATGCCCAAGTTGATTCTATGTCATAAGATTTTAGCATGCATAATGACCAAAAATCGAAGTTTACTTAAATGTATTTGTGTAAATGCAGTTTTATTCTTGTAGCCAAACCATGACTTTTAAGACATTGCATTTGAAAATCGGGTCAGTTTTGCCGAAGTTATGGAAGTCGAAAGATTTAACCAATGCCCAAGTTGATTCTATGTCATAAATTGTAGCATGCATAGTGACCAAAATCGAAGTTTACTTAAATGTATTTGTGTAAATGTAGTCTTATTCTTGTAGCCAAACCATGACTTTTAAGACATTGCATTTGAAAATCGGGTCAGTTTTGCCGAAGTTATGGAAGTCGAAAGATTTAACCAATGCCCAAGTTGATTCTATGTCATAAACTTGTAACATGCATAGTGACCAAAAATCGAAGTTTACTTAAATGTATTTATGTAAATGTAGTCTTATTCTTGTAGCCAAACCATGACTTTTAAGACATTGCATTTGAAAATCGGGTCAGTTTTGCCGAAGTTATGGAAGTCGAAAGATTTAACCAATGCCCAAGTTGATTCTATGTCATAAGATTTTAGCATGCATAATGACCAAAAATCGAAGTTTACTTAAATGTATTTGTGTAAATGCAGTTTTATTCTTGAAGCTAAACTATGACTTTTAAGACATTGCATTTGAAAATCGGGTCAGTTTTGCCGAAGTTATGGAAGTCGAAAGATTTAACCAATGCCCAAGTTGATTCTATGTCATAAACTTGTAACATGCATAGTGACCAAAAATCGAAGTTTACTTAAATGTATTTATGTAAATGTAGTCTTATTCTTGTAGCCAAACCATGACTTTTAAGACATTGCATTTGAAAATCGGGTCAGTTTTGCCGAAGTTATGGAAGTCGAAAGATTTAACCAATGCCCAAGTTGATTCTATGTCATAAACTTGTAACATGCATAGTGACCAAAAATCGAAGTTTACTTAAATGTATTTATGTAAATGTAGTCTTATTCTTGTAGCCAAACCATGACTTTTAAGACATTGCATTTGAAAATCGGGTCAGTTTTGCCGAAGTTATGGAAGTCGAAAGATTTAACCAATGCCCAAGTTGATTCTATGTCATAAACTTGTAACATGCATAGTGACCAAAAATCGAAGTTTACTTAAATGTATTTGTGTAAATGTAGTCTTATTCTTGTAGCCAAACCATGACTTTTAAGACATTGCATTTGAAAATCGGGTCAGTTTTGCCGAAGTTATGGAAGTCGAAAGATTTAACCAATGCACAAGTTGATTCTATGTCATAAGATTTTAGCATGCATAGTGACCATAAATCGAAGTTTACTTAAATGTATTTGTGTAAATGCAGTTTTATTCTTGTAGCCAAACCATGACTTTTAAGACATTGCATTTGAAAATCGGGTCAGTTTTGCCGAAGTTATGGAAGTCGAAAGATTTAACCAATGCCCAAGTTGATTCTATGTCATAAACTTGTAACATGCATAGTGACCAAAAATCGAAGTTTACTTAAATGTATTTATGTAAATGTAGTCTTATTCTTGTAGCCAAACCATGACTTTTAAGACATTGCATTTGAAAATCGGGTCAGTTTTGCCGAAGTTATGGAAGTCGAAAGATTTAACCAATGCCCAAGTTGATTCTATGTCATAAGATTTTAGCATGCATAATGACCAAAATCGAAGTTTACTTAAATGTATTTATGTAAATGTAGTCTTATTCTTGTAGCCAAACCATGACTTTTAAGACATTGCATTTGAAAATCGGGTCAGTTTTGCCGAAGTTATGGAAGTCGAAAGATTTAACCAATGCCCAAGTTGATTCTATGTCATAAGATTTTAGCATGCATAATGACCAAAAATCGAAGTTTACTTAAATGTATTTGTGTTAATGCAGCTTTATTCTTGTGGCCAAACCATGACTTTTAAGACATTGCATTTGAAAATCGGGTCAGTTTTGCCGAAGTTATGGAAGTCGAAAGATTTAACCAATGCCCAAGTTGATTCTATGTCATAAGATTTTAGCATGCATAATGACCACAAATCGAAGTTTACTTAAATGTATTTATGTAAATGTAGTTTTATTCTTGTAGCCAAACCATGACTTTTAAGACATTGCATTTGAAAATCGGGTCAGTTTTGCCGAAGTTATGGAAGTCGAAAGATTTAACCAATGCCCAAGTTGATTTTATGTCATAAGATTTTAGCATGCATAATGACCAAAATCGAAGTTTACTTAAATGTATTTATGTAAATGCAGTTTTATTCTTGTAGCCAAACCATGACTTTTAAGACATTGCATTTGAAAATCGGGTCAGTTTTGCCGAAGTTATGGAAGTCGAAAGATTTAACCAATGCTCAAGTTGATTCTATGTCATAAGATTTTAGCATGCATAATGACCAAAAATCGAAGTTTACTTAAATGTATTTGTGTAAATGCAGTTTTATTCTTGTAGCCAAACCATGACTTTTAAGACATTGCATTTGAAAATCGGGTCAGTTTTGCCGAAGTTATGGAAGTCGAAAGATTTAACCAATGCCCAAGTTGATTCTATGTCATAAGATTTTAGCATGCATAATGACCAAAAATCGAAGTTTACTTAAATGTATTTGTGTAAATGCAGTTTTATTCTTGTAGCCAAACCATGACTTTTAAGACATTGCATTTGAAAATCGGGTCAGTTTTGCCGAAGTTATGGAAGTCGAAAGATTTAACCAATGCCCAAGTTGATTCTATGTCATAAACTTGTAACATGCATAATGACCAAAAATCAAAGTTTACTTAAATGTATTTGTGTAAATGCAGTTTTATTCTTGTAGCCAAACCATGACTTTTAAGACATTGCATTTGAAAATCGGGTCAGTTTTGCCGAAGTTATGGAAGTCGAAAGATTTAACCAATGCCCAAGTTGATTCTATGTCATAAGATTTTAGCATGCATAATGACCACAAATCGAAGTTTACTTAAATGTATTTGTGTTAATGCAGCTTTATTCTTGTAGCCAAACCATGACTTTTAAGACATTGCATTTGAAAATCGGGTCAGTTTTGCCGAAGTTATGGAAGTCGAAAGATTTAACCAATGCCCAAGTTGATTCTATGTCATAAGATTTTAGCATGCATAATGACCAAAAATCGAAGTTTACTTAAATGTATTTATGTAAATGCAGTCTTATTCTTGTAGCCAAACCATGACTTTTAAGACATTGCATTTGAAAATCGGGTCAGTTTTGCCGAAGTTATGGAAGTCGAAAGATTTAACCAATGCCCAAGTTGATTTTATGTCATAAGATTTTAGCATGCATAATGACCAAAATCGAAGTTTACTTAAATGTATTTATGTAAATGTAGTTTTATTCTTGTAGCCAAACCATGACTTTTAAGACATTGCATTTGAAAATCGGGTCAGTTTTGCCGAAGTTATGGAAGTCGAAAGATTTAACCAATGCCCAAGTTGATTCTATGTCATAAACTTGTAACATGCATAATGACCAAAATCGAAGTTTACTTAAATGTATTTATGTAAATGCAGTTTTATTCTTGTAGCCAAACCATGACTTTTAAGACATTGCATTTGAAAATCGGGTCAGTTTTGCCGAAGTTATGGAAGTCGAAAGATTTAACCATTGCTCAAGTTGATTTTATGTCATAAGATTTTAGCATGCATAATGACCAAAAATCGAAGTTTACTTAAATGTATTTGTGTAAATGCAGTTTTATTCTTGTAGCCAAACCATGACTTTTAAGACATTGCATTTGAAAATCGGGTCAGTTTTGCCGAAGTTATGGAAGTCGAAAGATTTAACCAATGCCCAAGTTGATTCTATGTCATAAGATTTTAGCATGCATAATGACCAAAAATCGAAGTTTACTTAAATGTATTTGTGTAAATGCAGTTTTATTCTTGTAGCCAAACCATGACTTTTAAGACATTGCATTTGAAAATCGGGTCAGTTTTGCCGAAGTTATGGAAGTCGAAAGATTTAACCAATGCCCAAGTTGATTCTATGTCATAAACTTGTAACATGCATAATGACCAAAAATCGAAGTTTACTTAAATGTATTTGTGTAAATGCAGTTTTATTCTTGTAGCCAAACCATGACTTTTAAGACATTGCATTTGAAAATCGGGTCAGTTTTGCCGAAGTTATGGAAGTCGAAAGATTTAACCAATGCCCAAGTTGATTCTATGTCATAAGATTTTAGCATGCATAGTGACCAAAAATCGAAGTTTACTTAAATGTATTTGTGTAAATGTAGTCTTATTCTTGTAGCCAAACCATGACTTTTAAGACATTGCATTTGAAAATCGGGTCAGTTTTGCCGAAGTTATGGAAGTCGAAAGATTTAACCAATGCCCAAGTTGATTCTATGTCATAAGATTTTAGCATGCATAATGACCAAAAATCGAAGTTTACTTAAATGTATTTGTGTAAATGTAGTCTTATTCTTGTAGCCAAACCATGACTTTTAAGACATTGCATTTGAAAATCGGGTCAGTTTTGCCGAAGTTATGGAAGTCGAAAGATTTAACCATTGCCCAAGTTGATTCTATGTCATAAGATTTTAGCATGCATAATGACCAAAAATCGAAGTTTACTTAAATGTATTTGTGTAAATGTAGTCTTATTCTTGTACCCAAACCATGACTTTTAAGACATTGCATTTGAAAATCGGGTCAGTTTTGCCGAAGTTATGGAAGTCGAAAGATTTAACCAATGCCCAAGTTGATTCTATGTCATAAAATTGTAACATGCATAGTGACCAAAAATCGAAGTTTACTTAAATGTATTTGTGTAAATGTAGTCTTATTCTTGTACCCAAACCATGACTTTTAAGACATTGCATTTGAAAATCGGGTCAGTTTTGCCGAAGTTATGGAAGTCGAAAGATTTAACCATTGCCCAAGTTGATTCTATGTCATAAGATTTTAGCATGCATAATGACCAAAAATCGAAGTTTACTTAAATGTATTTGTGTAAATGTAGTCTTATTCTTGTAGCCAAACCATGACTTTTAAGACATTGCATTTGAAAATCGGGTCAGTTTTGCCGAAGTTATGGAAGTCGAAAGATTTAACCAATGCCCAAGTTGATTCTATGTCATAAACTTGTAACATGCATAATGACCAAAATCGAAGTTTACTTAAATGTAGTTGTTAAATGCAGTTTTATTCTTGTAGCCAAACCATGACTTTTAAGACATTGCATTTGAAAATCGGGTCAGTTTTGCCGAAGTTATGGAAGTCGAAAGATTTAACCAATGCACAAGTTGATTCTATGTCATAAGATTTTAGCATGCATATGACCAAAATCGAAGTTTACTTAAATGTATTTGTGTAAATGTAGTTTTATTCTTGTAGCCAAACCATGACTTTTAAGACATTGCGTTTGAAAATCGGGTCAGTTTTGCCGAAGTTATGGAAGTCGAAAGATTTAACCAATGCCCAAGTTGATTCTATGTCATAAACTTGTAACATGCATAATGACCAAAAATCGAAGTTTACTTAAATGTCTTTATGTAAATGCAGTTTGATTCTTGTAGCCAAACCATGACTTTTAAGACATTGCGTTTGAAAATCGGGTCAGTTTTGCCGAAGTTATGGAAGTCGAAAGATTTAACCAATGCCCAAGTTGATTCTATGTCATAAACTTGTAACATGCATAGTGACCAAAAATCGAAGTTTACCTAAATGAAGTTATTTAAATGCAGTTTTATTCTTGTAGCCAAACCATGACTTTTAAGACATTGCATTTGAAAATCGGGTCAGTTTTGCCGAAGTTATGGAAGTCGAAAGATTTAACCAATGCCCAAGTTGATTCTATGTCATAAATTGTAACATGCATAGTGACCAAAAATCGAAGTTTACTTAAATGTATTTGTGTAAATGTAGTCTTATTCTTGTAGCCAAACCATGACTTTTAAGACATTGCATTTGAAAATCGGGTCAGTTTTGCCGAAGTTATGGAAGTCGAAAGATTTAACCAATGCCCAAGTTGATTCTATGTCATAAGATTTTAGCATGCATAATGACCAAAATCGAAGTTTACTTAAATGTATTTATGTAAATGTAGTTTTATTCTTGTAGCCAAACCATGACTTTTAAGACATTGCGTTTGAAAATCGGGTCAGTTTTGCCGAAGTTATGGAAGTCGAAAGATTTAACCATTGCCCAAGTTGATTCTATGTCATTAACTTGTAACATGCATAGTGACCAAAAATCTAAGTTTACTTAAATGTATTATGTAAATGCAGTTTTATTCTTGTAGCCAAACCATGACTTTTAAGACATTGCATTTGAAAATCGGGTCAGTTTTGCCGAAGTTATGGAAGTCGAAAGATTTAACCAATGCCCAAGTTGATTCTATGTCATAAACTTGTAACATGCATAGTGACCAAAAATCGAAGTTTACTTAAATGTATTTGTGTAAATGTAGTCTTATTCTTGTACCCAAACCATGACTTTTAAGACATTGCATTTGAAAATCGGGTCAGTTTTGCCGAAGTTATGGAAGTCGAAAGATTTAACCATTGCCCAAGTTGATTCTATGTCATTAACTTGTAACATGCATAGTGACCAAAAATCGAAGTTGACCTAAATGAATTTATGTAAATGCAGTTTTATTCTTGTAGCCAAACCATGACTTTTAAGACATTGCATTTGAAAATCGGGTCAGTTTTGCCGAAGTTATGGAAGTCGAAAGATTTAACCAATGCACAAGTTGATTCTATGTCATAAGATTTTAGCATGCATAATGACCAAAAATCGAAGTTTACTTAAATGTAGTTATGTAAATGCAGTTTTATTCTTGTAGCCAAACCATGACTTTTAAGACATTGCATTTGAAAATCGGGTCAGTTTTGCCGAAGTTATGGAAGTCGAAAGATTTAACCAATGCACAAGTTGATTCTATGTCATAAGATTTTAGCATGCATAATGACCAAAAATCGAAGTTTACTTAAATGTATTTGTGTAAATGTAGTCTTATTCTTGTAGCCAAACCATGACTTTTAAGACATTGCATTTGAAAATCGGGTCAGTTTTGCCGAAGTTATGGAAGTCGAAAGATTTAACCAATGCCCAAGTTGATTCTATGTCATAAACTTGTAACATGCATAGTGACCAAAAATCGAAGTTTACCTAAATGAAGTTATTTAAATGCAGTTTTATTCTTGTAGCCAAACCATGACTTTTAAGACATTGCATTTGAAAATCGGGTCAGTTTTGCCGAAGTTATGGAAGTCGAAAGATTTAACCATTCCCAAGTTGATTCTATGTCATAAACTTGTAACATGCATAATGACCAAAAATCGAAGTTTACCTAAATGAAGTTATTTAAATGCAGTTTTATTCTTGTAGCCAAACCATGACTTTTAAGACATTGCATTTGAAAATCGGGTCAGTTTTGCCGAAGTTATGGAAGTCGAAAGATTTAACCAATGCCCAAGTTGATTCTATGTCATAAGATTTTAGCATGCATAATGACCAAAAATCGAAGTTTACTTAAATGTATTTATGTAAATGCAGTTTATTCTTGTAGCCAAACCATGACTTTTAAGACATTGCGTTTGAAAATCGGGTCAGTTTTGCCGAAGTTATGGAAGTCGAAAGATTTAACCAATGCCCAAGTTGATTCTATGTCATAAACTTGTAGCATGCATAGTGACCAAAAATCGAAGTTTACTTAAATGTATTTGTGTAAATGTAGTCTTATTCTTGTAGTCAAACCATGACTTTTAAGACATTGCGTTTGAAAATCGGGTCAGTTTTGCCGAAGTTATGGAAGTCGAAAGATTTAACCAATGCCCAAGTTGATTCTATGTCATAAACTTGTAGCATGCATAGTGACCAAAAATCGAAGTTTACTTAAATGTATTTGTGTAAATGCAGTTTTATTCTTGTAGCCAAACCATGACTTTTAAGACATTGCATTTGAAAATCGGGTCAGTTTTGCCGAAGTTATGGAAGTCGAAAGATTTAACCAATGCCCAAGTTGATTCTATGTCATAAATTGTAGCATGCATAGTGACCAAAAATCGAAGTTTACTTAAATGTATTTGTGTAAATGTAGTCTTATTCTTGTACCCAAACCATGACTTTTAAGACATTGCATTTGAAAATCGGGTCAGTTTTGCCGAAGTTATGGAAGTCGAAAGATTTAACCAATGCCCAAGTTGATTCTATGTCATAAGATTTTAGCATGCATAGTGACCAAAAATCGAAGTTTACTTAAATGTATTTGTGTAAATGTAGTCTTATTCTTGTAGCCAAACCATGACTTTTAAGACATTGCATTTGAAAATCGGGTCAGTTTTGCCGAAGTTATGGAAGTCGAAAGATTTAACCAATGCCCAAGTTGATTCTATGTCATAAACTTGTAACATGCATAGTGACCAAAAATCGAAGTTTACTTAAATGTATTTGTGTAAATGTAGTCTTATTCTTGTAGCCAAACCATGACTTTTAAGACATTGCATTTGAAAATCGGGTCAGTTTTGCCGAAGTTATGGAAGTCGAAAGATTTAACCAATGCCCAAGTTGATTCTATGTCATAAACTTGTAACATGCATAGTGACCAAAAATCGAAGTTTACTTAAATGTATTTGTGTAAATGTAGTCTTATTCTTGTAGCCAAACCATGACTTTTAAGACATTGCATTTGAAAATCGGGTCAGTTTTGCCGAAGTTATGGAAGTCGAAAGATTTAACCAATGCCCAAGTTGATTCTATGTCATAAGATTTTAGCATGCATAATGACCAAAATCGAAGTTTACTTAAATGTATTTATGTAAATGTAGTCTTATTCTTGTAGCCAAACCATGACTTTTAAGACATTGCATTTGAAAATCGGGTCAGTTTTGCCGAAGTTATGGAAGTCGAAAGATTTAACCAATGCCCAAGTTGATTCTATGTCATAAGATTTTAGCATGCATAATGACCAAAAATCGAGGTTTACTTAAATGTATTTGTGTAAATGCAGTTTTATTCTTGTAGCCAAACCATGACTTTTAAGACATTGCATTTGAAAATCGGGTCAGTTTTGCCGAAGTTATGGAAGTCGAAAGATTTAACCAATGCCCAAGTTGATTCTATGTCATAAGATTTTAGCATGCATAATGACCAAAAATCGAAGTTTACTTAAATGTATTTGTGTAAATGCAGTCTTATTCTTGTAGCCAAACCATGACTTTTAAGACATTGCATTTGAAAATCGGGTCAGTTTTGCCGAAGTTATGGAAGTCGAAAGATTTAACCAATGCCCAAGTTGATTCTATGTCATAAGATTCTAGCATGCATAATGACCAAAAATCGAAGTTTACTTAAATGTATTTGTGTAAATGCAGTTTTATTCTTGTAGCCAAACCATGACTTTTAAGACATTGCATTTGAAAATCGGGTCAGTTTTGCCGAAGTTATGGAAGTCGAAAGATTTAACCAATGCCCAAGTTGATTCTATGTCATAAGATTTTAGCATGCATAATGACCAAAATCGAAGTTTACTTAAATGTAGTCTTATTCTTGTAGCCAAACCATGACTTTTAAGACATTGCATTTGAAAATCGGGTCAGTTTTGCCGAAGTTATGGAAGTCGAAAGATTTAACCAATGCCCAAGTTGATTCTATGTCATAAGATTTTAGCATGCATAATGACCAAAAATCGAAGTTTACTTAAATGTATTTGTGTAAATGCAGTCTTATTCTTGTAGCCAAACCATGACTTTTAAGACATTGCATTTGAAAATCGGGTCAGTTTTGCCGAAGTTATGGAAGTCGAAAGATTTAACCAATGCCCAAGTTGATTCTATGTCATAAGATTTTAGCATGCATAATGACCAAAAATCGAAGTTTACTTAAATGTATTTGTGTAAATGTAGTCTTATTCTTGTAGCCAAACCATGACTTTTAAGACATTGCATTTGAAAATCGGGTCAGTTTTGCCGAAGTTATGGAAGTCGAAAGATTTAACCAATGCCCAAGTTGATTCTATGTCATAAGATTTTAGCATGCATAATGACCAAAAATCGAAGTTTACTTAAATGTATTTATGTAAATGCAGTTTGATTCTTGTAGCCAAACCATGACTTTTAAGACATTGCGTTTGAAAATCGGGTCAGTTTTGCCGAAGTTATGGAAGTCGAAAGATTTAACCAATGCCCAAGTTGATTCTATGTCATAAGATTTTAGCATGCATAATGACCAAAAATCGAAGTTTACTTAAATGCATTTATGTTAATGCAGTTTTATTCTTGTAGCCAAACCATGACTTTTAAGACATTGCATTTGAAAATCGGGTCAGTTTTGCCGAAGTTATGGAAGTCGAAAGATTTAACCAATGCCCAAGTTGATTCTATGTCATAAGATTTTAGCATGCATAATGACCAAAAATCGAAGTTTACTTAAATGAAGTTATTTAAATGCAGTTTTATTCTTGTAGCCAAACCATGACTTTTAAGACATTGCATTTGAAAATCGGGTCAGTTTTGCCGAAGTTATGGAAGTCGAAAGATTTAACCAATGCCCAAGTTGATTCTATGTCATAAGATTTTAGCATGCATAATGACCAAAAATCGAAGTTTACTTAAATGTATTTATGTAAATGCAGTTTGATTCTTGTAGCCAAACCATGACTTTTAAGACATTGCGTTTGAAAATCGGGTCAGTTTTGCCGAAGTTATGGAAGTCGAAAGATTTAACCAATGCCCAAGTTGATTCTATGTCATAAGATTTTAGCATGCATAATGACCAAAATCGAAGTTTACTTAAATGTATTTGTGTAAATGCAGTTTTATTCTTGTAGCCAAACCATGACTTTTAAGACATTGCATTTGAAAATCGGGTCAGTTTTGCCGAAGTTATGGAAGTCGAAAGATTTAACCAATGCCCAAGTTGATTCTATGTCATAAGATTTTAGCATGCATAATGACCAAAAATCGAAGTTTACTTAAATGTATTTATGTAAATGCAGTTTATTCTTGTAGCCAAACCATGACTTTTAAGACATTGCATTTGAAAATCGGGTCAGTTTTGCCGAAGTTATGGAAGTCGAAAGATTTAACCAATGCCCAAGTTGATTCTATGTCATAAACTTGTAACATGCATAATGACCAAAAATCGAAGTTTACCTAAATGAAGTTATTTAAATGCAGTTTTATTCTTGTAGCCAAACCATGACTTTTAAGACATTGCATTTGAAAATCGGGTCAGTTTTGCCGAAGTTATGGAAGTCGAAAGATTTAACCAATGCACAAGTTGATTCTATGTCATAAGATTTTAGCATGCATAATGACCAAAAATCGAAGTTTACTTAAATGAAGTTATTTAAATGCAGTTTGATTCTTGTAGCCAAACCATGACTTTTAAGACATTGCATTTGAAAATCGGGTCAGTTTTGCCGAAGTTATGGAAGTCGAAAGATTTAACCAATGCCCAAGTTGATTCTATGTCATAAACTTGTAACATGCATAATGACCAAAATCGAAGTTTACTTAAATGTATTATTGTAAATGCAGTTTTATTCTTGTAGCCAAACCATGACTTTTTAGACATTGCATTTGAAAATCGGGTCAGTTTTGCCGAAGTTATGGAAGTCGAAAGATTTAACCAATGCCCAAGTTGATTCTATGTCATAAACTTGTAACATGCATAATGACCAAAAATCGAAGTTTACCTAAATGTAGTTATGTAAATGCAGTTTTATTCTTGTAGCCAAACCATGACTTTTAAGACATTGCATTTGAAAATCGGGTCAGTTTTGCCGAAGTTATGGAAGTCGAAAGATTTAACCAATGCCCAAGTTGATTCTATGTCATAAGATTTTAGCATGCATAGTGACCAAAAATCGAAGTTTACTTAAATGTATTTGTGTAAATGCAGTCTTATTCTTGTAGCCAAACCATGACTTTTAAGACATTGCATTTGAAAATCGGGTCAGTTTTGCCGAAGTTATGGAAGTCGAAAGATTTAACCAATGCCCAAGTTGATTCTATGTCATAAGATTTTAGCATGCATAATGACCAAAAATCGAAGTTTACTTAAATGTATTGTGTAAATGCAGTTTTATTCTTGTAGCCAAACCATGACTTTTAAGACATTGCATTTGAAAATCGGGTCAGTTTTGCCGAAGTTATGGAAGTCGAAAGATTTAACCAATGCCCAAGTTGATTCTATGTCATAAGATTTTAGCATGCATAATGACCAAAAATCGAAGTTTACTTAAATGTATTTGTGTAATGCAGTCTTATTCTTGTAGCCAAACCATGACTTTTAAGACATTGCATTTGAAAATCGGGTCAGTTTTGCCGAAGTTATGGAAGTCGAAAGATTTAACCAATGCCCAAGTTGTTTTATGTCATAAGATTTTAGCATGCATAATGACCACAAATCGAAGTTTACTTAAATGTATTTGTGTAAATGCAGCTTTATTCTTGTAGCCAAACCATGACTTTTAAGACATTGCATTTGAAAATCGGGTCAGTTTTGCCGAAGTTATGGAAGTCGAAAGATTTAACCAATGCCCAAGTTGATTCTATGTCATAAGATTTTAGCATGCATAATGACCAAAAATCGAAGTTTACTTAAATGTATTTATGTAAATGCAGTTTTATTCTTGTAGCCAAACCATGACTTTTAAGACATTGCATTTGAAAATCGGGTCAGTTTTGCCGAAGTTATGGAAGTCGAAAGATTTAACCAATGCCAAGTTGATTCTATGTCATAAGATTTTAGCATGCATAATGACCAAAAATCGAAGTTTACTTAAATGTATTTGTGTAAATGCAGTCTTATTCTTGTAGCCAAACCATGACTTTTAAGACATTGCATTTGAAAATCGGGTCAGTTTTGCCGAAGTTATGGAAGTCGAAAGATTTAACCAATGCTCAAGTTGATTTTATGTCATAAGATTTTAGCATGCATAATGACCAAAAATCGAAGTTTACTTAAATGTATTTGTGTAAATGCAGTTTATTCTTGTAGCCAAACCATGACTTTTAAGACATTGCATTTGAAAATCGGGTCAGTTTTGCCGAAGTTATGGAAGTCGAAAGATTTAACCAATGCCCAAGTTGATTCTATGTCATAAGATTTTAGCATGCATAATGACCAAAAATCGAAGTTTACTTAAATGTATTTGTGTAAATGTAGTCTTATTCTTGTAGCCAAACCATGACTTTTAAGACATTGCATTTGAAAATCGGGTCAGTTTTGCCGAAGTTATGGAAGTCGAAAGATTTAACCAATGCCCAAGTTGATTCTATGTCATAAGATTTAGCATGCATAATGACCAAAAATCGAAGTTTACTTAAATGTATTTATGTAAATGCAGTTTTATTCTTGTAGCCAAACCATGACTTTTAAGACATTGCATTTGAAAATCGGGTCAGTTTTGCCGAAGTTATGGAAGTCGAAAGATTTAACCAATGCCCAAGTTGATTCTATGTCATAAATTGTAGCATGCATAGTGACCAAAAATCGAAGTTTACTTAAATGTATTTGTGTAAATGTAGTCTTATTCTTGTAGCCAAACCATGACTTTTAAGACATTGCATTTGAAAATCGGGTCAGTTTTGCCGAAGTTATGGAAGTCGAAAGATTTAACCAATGCCCAAGTTGATTCTATGTCATAAACTTGTAACATGCATAGTGACCAAAAATCGAAGTTTACTTAAATGTATTTGTGTAAATGTAGTCTTATTCTTGTAGCCAAACCATGACTTTTAAGACATTGCATTTGAAAATCGGGTCAGTTTTGCCGAAGTTATGGAAGTCGAAAGATTTAACCAATGCCCAAGTTGATTCTATGTCATAAGATTGTAGCATGCATAGTGACCAAAATCGAAGTTTACTTAAATGTATTTGTGTAAATGCAGTTTTATTCTTGTAGCCAAACCATGACTTTTAAGACATTGCATTTGAAAATCGGGTCAGTTTTGCCGAAGTTATGGAAGTCGAAAGATTTAACCAATGCCCAAGTTGATTCTATGTCATAAGATTTTAGCATGCATAATGACCAAAAATCGAAGTTTACTTAAATGTATTTATGTAAATGCAGTTTATTCTTGTAGCCAAACCATGACTTTTAAGACATTGCGTTTGAAAATCGGGTCAGTTTTGCCGAAGTTATGGAAGTCGAAAGATTTAACCAATGCCCAAGTTGATTCTATGTCATAAACTTGTAACATGCATAATGACCAAAAATCGAAGTTTACTTAAATGTATTTGTGTAAATGCAGTTTATTCTTGTAGCCAAACCATGACTTTTAAGACATTGCATTTGAAAATCGGGTCAGTTTTGCCGAAGTTATGGAAGTCGAAAGATTTAACCAATGCCCAAGTTGATTCTATGTCATAAGATTTTAGCATGCATAATGACCAAAAATCGAAGTTTACTTAAATGTATTTGTGTTAATGCAGCTTTATTCTTGTAGCCAAACCATGACTTTTAAGACATTGCATTTGAAAATCGGGTCAGTTTTGCCGAAGTTATGGAAGTCGAAAGATTTAACCAATGCCCAAGTTGATTCTATGTCATAAGATTGTAGCATGCATAATGACCAAAAATCGAAGTTTACTTAAATGAAGTTATGTAAATGCAGTTTATTCTTGTAGCCAAACCATGACTTTTAAGACATTGCATTTGAAAATCGGGTCAGTTTTGCCGAAGTTATGGAAGTCGAAAGATTTAACCAATGCCCAAGTTGATTCTATGTCATAAACTTTAGCATGCATAATGACCAAAAATCGAAGTTTACTTAAATGTATTTGTGTAAATGCAGTCTTATTCTTGTAGCCAAACCATGACTTTTAAGACATTGCATTTGAAAATCGGGTCAGTTTTGCCGAAGTTATGGAAGTCGAAAGATTTAACCAATGCCCAAGTTGATTCTATGTCATAAGATTTTAGCATGCATAATGACCAAAAATCGAAGTTTACTTAAATGTATTTATGTAAATGCAGTTTATTCTTGTAGCCAAACCATGACTTTTAAGACATTGCATTTGAAAATCGGGTCAGTTTTGCCGAAGTTATGGAAGTCGAAAGATTTAACCAATGCCCAAGTTGATTCTATGTCATAAGATTGTAGCATGCATAATGACCAAAAATCGAAGTTTACTTAAATGTATTTATGTAAATGCAGTCTTATTCTTGTAGCCAAACCATGACTTTTAAGACATTGCATTTGAAAATCGGGTCAGTTTTGCCGAAGTTATGGAAGTCGAAAGATTTAACCAATGCCCAAGTTGATTCTATGTCATAAATTGTAGCATGCATAATGACCAAAATCGAAGTTTACTTAAATGTATTTATGTAAATGCAGTCTTATTCTTGTAGCCAAACCATGACTTTTAAGACATTGCATTTGAAAATCGGGTCAGTTTTGCCGAAGTTATGGAAGTCGAAAGATTTAACCAATGCCCAAGTTGATTCTATGTCATAAGATTTTAGCATGCATAATGACCAAAAATCGAAGTTTACTTAAATGTATTTGTGTAAATGCAGTCTTATTCTTGTAGCCAAACCATGACTTTTAAGACATTGCATTTGAAAATCGGGTCAGTTTTGCCGAAGTTATGGAAGTCGAAAGATTTAACCAATGCCCAAGTTGATTCTATGTCATAAGATTTTAGCATGCATAATGACCAAAAATCGAAGTTTACTTAAATGTATTTATGTAAATGCAGTTTATTCTTGTAGCCAAACCATGACTTTTAAGACATTGCATTTGAAAATCGGGTCAGTTTTGCCGAAGTTATGGAAGTCGAAAGATTTAACCAATGCCCAAGTTGATTCTATGTCATAAGATTTTAGCATGCATAATGACCAAAAATCGAAGTTTACTTAAATGTATTTGTGTAAATGCAGTCTTATTCTTGTAGCCAAACCATGACTTTTAAGACATTGCATTTGAAAATCGGGTCAGTTTTGCCGAAGTTATGGAAGTCGAAAGATTTAACCAATGCCCAAGTTGATTCTATGTCATAAGATTTTAGCATGCATAATGACCAAAATCGAAGTTTACTTAAATGTATTTGTGTAAATGCAGTTTTATTCTTGTAGCCAAACCATGACTTTTAAGACATTGCATTTGAAAATCGGGTCAGTTTTGCCGAAGTTATGGAAGTCGAAAGATTTAACCAATGCCCAAGTTGATTCTATGTCATAAGATTTTAGCATGCATAATGACCAAAAATCGAAGTTTACTTAAATGTATTTGTGTAAATGTAGTCTTATTCTTGTAGCCAAACCATGACTTTTAAGACATTGCATTTGAAAATCGGGTCAGTTTTGCCGAAGTTATGGAAGTCGAAAGATTTAACCAATGCCCAAGTTGATTCTATGTCATAAGATTTTAGCATGCATAATGACCAAAAATCGAAGTTTACTTAAATGTATTTGTGTAAATGCAGTTTTATTCTTGTAGCCAAACCATGACTTTTAAGACATTGCATTTGAAAATCGGGTCAGTTTTGCCGAAGTTATGGAAGTCGAAAGATTTAACCAATGCCCAAGTTGATTCTATGTCATAAGATTTTAGCATGCATAATGACCAAAAATCGAAGTTTACTTAAATGTATTTGTGTAAATGCAGCTTTATTCTTGTAGCCAAACCATGACTTTTAAGACATTGCATTTGAAAATCGGGTCAGTTTTGCCGAAGTTATGGAAGTCGAAAGATTTAACCAATGCCCAAGTTGATTCTATGTCATAAGATTTTAGCATGCATAATGACCAAAAATCGAAGTTTACTTAAATGTATTTATGTAAATGCAGTTTATTCTTGTAGCCAAACCATGACTTTTAAGACATTGCATTTGAAAATCGGGTCAGTTTTGCCGAAGTTATGGAAGTCGAAAGATTTAACCAATGCCCAAGTTGATTCTATGTCATAAACTTGTAACATGCATAGTGACCAAAAATCGAAGTTTACTTAAATGTATTTGTGTAAATGCAGTTTTATTCTTGTAGCCAAACCATGACTTTTAAGACATTGCATTTGAAAATCGGGTCAGTTTTGCCGAAGTTATGGAAGTCGAAAGATTTAACCAATGCCCAAGTTGATTCTATGTCATAAGATTTTAGCATGCATAATGACCAAAAATCGAAGTTTACTTAAATGTATTTGTGTAAATGCAGTTTTATTCTTGTAGCCAAACCATGACTTTTAAGACATTGCATTTGAAAATCGGGTCAGTTTTGCCGAAGTTATGGAAGTCGAAAGATTTAACCAATGCCCAAGTTGATTCTATGTCATAAGATTTTAGCATGCATAATGACCAAAAATCGAAGTTTACTTAAATGTATTTGTGTAAATGTAGTCTTATTCTTGTAGCCAAACCATGACTTTTAAGACATTGCATTTGAAAATCGGGTCAGTTTTGCCGAAGTTATGGAAGTCGAAAGATTTAACCAATGCCCAAGTTGATTCTATGTCATAA